>JABFEB020000016.1:16998874-17018975 GCA_019775895.2 Stomatorhinus ivindoensis | reverse complement strand
TGAGTATGGCTGAGTAGCTGCATTTGAGTATGGCTGAGTAGCTGCATATGAGTATGGCTGAGTAGCTGCATATGAGTATGGCTGAGTAGCTGCATTTGAGTATGGCTGAGTAACTGCATTTGAGTATGGTTGAGTAGCTGCATATGAGTATGGCTGACTAGCTGCATTTGAGTATGGCTCAGTAGCTGCATATGAGCCACACATCACCAAGCGCAATGCCCAACGTTGGATGCAGTTGTATAAAGCAGCTCACCAGTGGACTCTAGAGCAGTAGATACAGTATGTGTTCTGTGGAGTGATGAATCACGCTTCTCTGTCTGGCAATCCGATGGATGAATCTGAGTTTGGCAGATGCCAGGAGAATGTTTACCTGCCAGACTGCATTGTGCCAAGTGTTTGATGGGGGAAGGATAATGGTATAGGATTGTTTTTCAGGGGCTGGGCTGGGCCATGTAGTGTCAGTGAAGGGAACTCTTAATGCTTCAGCATGCCAAGACATTTTGGATAATCCTATGCTTCCAGCTTCATGGGAACAGTTTGCGGAAGGTCATTTTCTGTTCCAGCAAGACTGTGCCCCAATGCACCAAGCAAGATTTGTAAACACATTGTTGGGTGAGTTTGGCGTGGAAGAACTTGACTGGCCTGCATACAGCCCTGACCCCATCAAACACCTTTGGGATGAACTGGAACGGAGATCGTGAGCCAGACCTTCATGCTCAGCATGACACTGTGTAACTGTGAAATAACTGGTAACAGGAGTTATAACATCTTTAAAAGCAGGAAAAATACATTTAAAATGCTCGGTTAAGTTTTAGATAATTTTATGGTAAGTTTCAACATTTTAAAAATGTGGTGCATTTTACATATTTGCCCGTATATTTGTAATTCACACCATCCCTAATCACTGAAATGAACATATGTCATTATTCCTGACGTGTTTATGAGACCTTCTGCTAGACTGGCATCTGCACCAGGGTGCAGCTCTGCATCCCGGATCCCCAAGACTCTGCCCAGGATCAGTGCTTAGGGAGTGGATGGGTCACATCTGTATTATTTAATATCATATTTATACTTCAAAATGTATGTCAATTACTGACTGAAAGAATTAATAGATAACTGGTAATTAACTGAAGATTGGATCTTATACTTGTGCTCTATTTTTCTGTGATTTGCCAGCCTCATTTAATTACACCGAAAATGTTTCCATATAATTAAAAAGCAGTAAAAAAAAAGAAAATCATAAAATGTGCTTAGCATTTTGATTATGTAATTATATTCACAAACAGGATTGTTATGGTTCTGGTGCTGAATTGTTCTGGTTCTGTTAGTTGGTAAATACAATAGAAGATGTTTTACATTAACATGGAGTTTCCATGGTCTGCATGTCTCTGTTATTAGTGGACTGAGGAGTATCAGTGGAATAACAGTGCCTTGTTCACAGCCGGCCATGTTAATGTCAGTAAATCACTTTAGAAAACTATGTCTCAGTCCCACACCCCAGCACACTGAATGTCAGCACCTTACACTATCTGACCGAGTCTCAGTCCCTTTCATCACCCGATTGAGTCTCAGTCTCAGACCCTGGCACACTGAGTCTTAGTCCCTTACATCATCTGACCAAGTCTCAGTCCCCTTCATCATCTGATTGAGTCTCAGTCCCTCATCCCAGCACATGGAGTCTCAGTCCCTTACATAATCTGACCGAGTCTCAGTCCCTTTCATTACCTGATTGAGTCACAGTTCCTCACCATGTCATACTAAATTTCAGTCCCTTACTTTAGCCGACTCAGTCTCCATCATTCGCCTCGGCACAGCCCGAGTCTCATTGCTCTTTCCAAAGCAGACCAAGTCTCAGTCCCTCTCTTCAAGAGACTGAGTCTTAGTGATCTGTCCAAAGCTGGCTCAGCCCCAGTCCCTCTTTTCAGACGACTGAATCTCTGTGTCTTATTTCTTAGCAAAACAAGTATCAGTGTCCATCGCTTAGCAGAACACCCAAGTGTAGGTGAGTCCAGCAAATCTCTCTACCTAAATCCAGTTTTACATCACCTGTGAAGAGGCAACATTATTCAAATGTAACCCCCCCTTCTAACTGAAGCGGTATAAATTACCAGAGAGCAGGCGACGCTCCTTTTAAGAAAAAAGCATTAGATGTAGTTTATTGGCATGTCTGTAAATAGGATCATTTCTGAAATTTAGCTCTAATGAGCTTCCATTGCTTTCCCTGATTTATTGACAAGCAGGTATCGCCTCCCTGCTTGAGATAATTGAAGCCGCCATCTAATTAGACGGAGAAAAGCCCTGATGTGGAGCAAATCTTTGTGGTGAAAAGATAATAATTAATTATGAGTGGTGTTTCAGTCACATGAGCGTGTGCTGGAAGAAGACCCAAGGCCAGCAGGGCGATGGGGGGACATTTGTGTCTCGAGCCATTTGAAGTCACATCCGAGGTGACCATGCAAAGAGCCGTATTTAACATTAGCTGATTACCGGCAAGTAATTAACAATGTCAACGAGTCGGTTAGATGGAATTAATAATAATTATATCATTATCGTGATGATGGTCTTGTAGTGAATGCTGAGGCAGAGGAGAGGTTAATAGAGTTACTCCAGGCTGGTCTGGAAGCCCAATCCCCTGCCGCTGATCCATCATTAATATTGTAATCACGCTAATATATAATGAAACATGATGACTGATGCTGTCCTATCACACCCGTACTAATGTGCTGTTATTTCACATGTATAGCTGTGGCCTAAAAGTTTAGCCTAAAAACCATTAAAGGTCCTGCGTATGATTGAAAAAAGATACCTTCTACGTTTGTTGTCCATGTAACATCACTGTTTCAATTTTGAATACATTTTTCAAATACAATGACCTTTTGTGCCGGCATTTCTGCTCTTTAGATGTGCAATATGAAGGGCAACAGATAAATTGATAAACTATTTAGAAACAATGTTGGGACCGATTCTAATGGATATCCATAGAGGTCACCCAGTGGAAGGAAAATTTACAGTGGGGTCTATAATTTTGCTCTAATTATAACTGAGAGCTGAGACACTATAACAGTATAATGCAAACAAAATTGTGTCTCAGATGCTTCAAATGGATCTAAACAACAAATCTCTGTAGGACCTTGGAGAAGTTTCACTTTCTCTTCACTACAGGTATCCCAGGTCATGTTAAAATGAGATGGAATCACAACTGTTTACGCTTCTCTCTTCCATCAATCATACATGTTAGTCTATCCGTTTTAACTTTCTCAACCTGTTTCTCGTGTGACTTTTACAAATCATTCCAATATTTTTATTCTTTTAATTTATCAAATAGACGCTTTATGGAAAAAATAAATCAAGTGAGATTTTTTCCCCAGAATTCCCGCAGAATCTCTCTGCGTCTTCATTCATGTTCACATGGGTTGGTGTTTGCTGTCTGCAGGAAACACACTACATGCAATTAACTGGAACTAATTGGCATGAACTGCAGGCCTTGATCACCCCAACAGAATCATCGCAAACACTAGGAAAAGGAGCAGATGAACACAGAAATACGACTGGAGTCAAACCCGTTACTAGCTGATGTAAGACTACAGCATAACCTACTAAGTCACAATGCAGCACAACAAAAAGGAATCACTCTAGAAAGAAAAACAAAACAAATTCAAACATATTTCAGCTTGGCTTCTTTATGTGGAATGAAACACAATGAAATGAAAAGTTTCATAGAAGTATCATTTGTCTCAACAAGCTCACCAATTCACTAGCAGCTAGCAGGGAACTACTTAAGAGCTACTTCTCAAGGACTGCTAGATATAAGAACATGAAACTGATAATGAACTGCAGCACAACATGCACAGAATAAGGTGTCTATTTTAAAATGAAGAGGAAGTCAAGGAAGACCAGTGGAGACGTCTCTGAACATCAATCAAAGCTGTGAAGAGCAGGTAATCACAGCATCTCGAATGCACTGCAGGGAAATTCTGTGTATCAAGCATAGAAATATCAAAGCAGTTTGCTCTTTTAAACACTTATTTTTTTTAAAGCAGAGACCTCAAAACAGTATTAGAGATAAATCACCTTAGACAAAAGTGGTGCCACATCAGATACATTCTTATTTGGGATTTTTATTAACAGAAAACTTGAATGTTTGACATGTTGTAATAGTGCTGTATTGGATAAATGGTTATTGTTGATTGTAAATTGAATTGTGTTACGCCGAGTGCTGATACTGATGATGGGTGTATTTCACTTTGCCTAAACGCAGTTGCTGCCCCTTATCACGGCCATCCAGATTGGTCCAAATACCGAATCTCTAAGGGTGCGTCAATGAACCACTTTTCAAAAGATCCTGACGCCTGACTGAGCTAAAAAGCGGATCTAAGCATGCTGCCCAACAGGACTGCGACCTCTCCCTATTGATTGTTAAGTCTAGTCTTTTCAATTAAATATTTATAAATTAACTTTATCTAGCGTTCGCCTGATGCCTAACACCTTCTGGGTTGGGATTTTGAATCTCACCTATGCTCTGTGTGTCTGAAAATCGCCCATGGAGTGTCACTGTGTGTGTAAATATGTGCCGTAGTGGACTGGCTTCCCATCCGGGGTGTACATGTATCCAAGCATCTGTGACCCTGAAATCTTATTGGAAGATTTATCCAGTTACAGTTTCCTTTGACATAATGTACTGTAATATTCAGTTACTGACATACTAGCAGACGCAACACAGTGGTGGTGCAGTGGTTAGTACTGTTGCCTCATTTCACTGTCACCAGGGTTCCAGTCTCTGCCATGGTACCCTGTGTGTGCAGTTTAGCTTTAGCATTGGAGGGTTTGAGGTCTCTACCCATTTAAGGGGGTCCAATGGTTTGTATTGGCTGGTTTTAATTACTGTGGGGGTTACAGTCCTCCCCCCATAATTTACACCCATGATTGGATAGATGAACATACTATCAAATGTATAAGTAACCATAGTGTTTCCCCGTACTAAAACCCCAAAGATGAGTTAGTGTTTTGGGTGAGTACCTCTGTCCATCCTGAGAGGAGGTACCCACCTTTGCCTCTCAAGTGTGTGCTAAACAGACATATTCCTGAGCTGAGATGGCAGAAGATGATAATGGAGTACCACCATACAGTAAACGTCAGCCAGGATGCAGGCTGCGGATATGCAAATTGAATTATGCTGTGTATAATGCCGTTTGAGTAGTAAACAGAGAGTGAGTTTTGGACCCAGCGTGCACTTTTTTCAGACCTGTTCATGTCCGTTTTGTTTGCCTTTTCAGAATACTTTTTTTTTTCTGCAAGTGACTAGGATTGCCAGTTAATAGCAGAAAGGCAGTTCTGGAAGCACTAGCTCCCGCAGGGGGTCATGAAGCCTCCAACTCGCCCCGGGCTGGAGGCTAAGAAAAATGTAGAAGGTAAGAAGAAAACTCATTTTACAATGTTACAATGGTCAATTTTTCTTAAGACGAAAGATTTTTTTTTTAATGACAATGCAATTATAATAATGAGGTGTTTGTAAGTTACATTTCATACCTGAATCTCAAAAATACTACCTCCTTTGCCTGTGTTTACTTTAATAAATATGCCATTTCCATTCAGCACATACAGACCTTATCTTCATTTATTCTTCTCTGACTTTACCATGTCTGAAAACACACCCATGAAGGGACTCTAATACTCTTTGCTATCAAGCACAGCTTCTTATTTGAGCTAGTTGTGCTGCACACGGGATATTCTATGGACGGCATGTGGCTGAGCTGGTTAAGCCTCTGTGCCAATGAGCTGAAGAACATCAGTTCCAGCCCAGCTTCAGCAGAACAGTCATGTCTGAGGGGCCTTGAGCAAGGCCCTTAACCCACAGCTCCATGACTGCTGCTGCAGGTGTTTGCTGGCCAGCTTGCTCTCACCTGTATGTGTGTCATGGAGAGCAATATGGGGTTGGTGAAAAGACAATTTCCCCGTAGGGATCAATGAAACGTCACGTGAGAACGTTCGGCGTCAATGACGCAGCCCTGGTGTGACTTCAGGTCTAGGGGAATCGCTCAGTAGCACAGCTACCAGTACTTAAATCTACAGGTTAGACTCACTTTCATCAGTTTAAGCTCAAGTAGGTCCAAGTAATGTGAAAAGCTCTGTGTACTAGATGAATTAGATATACCTGAATATCTGTTTTTAATTAAATTGTGTTTAGATTACAAAGAAAAGGGGGATAACAGGCTTTCTATTAAAACATTCCCCATTGATACAAGCTGCAGATAGTGTAGCTGGTTGCTAATCTAAGGTATTTATTACTTATTTAAGGTGGTGGCACCTTGTTTGGGTACTACGGTAAATCAATTTTTGCAGCACCACTGGAATATACACAGGACGCCGTAATAGGGGGAGTAAGGCTCCATTTATCTGTGCTATTATCCAACTGACTGCTATAAGGAACTGCGGCCTAAAGCCAGCAGAGATGAAAATTATTAGAAAACGAAAGGCGAGACAGGAGGGGTAGCTGGTTCTTTATGTGGAAAATAAATAATTAAAGAGTGTGAAAACCAGCCCCTCGTAACATTAACAATTACTGTGATTAACAATGATACTCACAACTCATTTTTCATTAAAGTCTTTGAGCAGAGATAAGCTTGTTTATATAGACTAGCTTTTCAACCAATGAGTAATTTATCACGCCGCAGCCGTGACGGGACACACGCACGGCATGCAATTAAAAGCCACGCAGTGACCTTGTGACAATGTGGGACCGGTGAGGCTCTGGGAAACCCGGGAAGAGAGGGGGGAAACCCACACTGCACGATATTTCTGTGCTGTTCCAGTACTCATTAAGAACATGGAGAAATCCAGCTACAGGGCTTACTACATAGGTAAGATGTATAGTACATAATGCACATTGAATTGGGGCTTTAACATTTGGACTCTAAAGCCCCAGCAGGTTATAATAATCTCAGATTTATCCAATTTATTATGAGGAAACTTCAGCTAACCCTACACTCCATATTATATTATTATACAGTGATGACAGTGGTGAGATAAACAAGGTAATTGATTTACTGAGTAGCAGAGCAGTCATTATTAAGTCCGTCTGATGAAAGATGTCCCCTGCTGAGGGAACAAATAAAATCCATGAAAATGATGCATTTCTTTTCCTGTCAGAGAAAATGAGCTGACCTGCAATTGAATATTTAAATATCATTACATGCTGCTAAATGGCCAAATCCAATTATTTGAGTGAGGTTTACTCTTATTCTGTATTTCTAAGTGATTCTGTGAGGGGTTGAGATGGACTGTTGCTTCATAGGGTTGTGGGTTCAAATCCGTGTCTCTTGTGTTTCTGTGTCGGGATGGTTACTGGATGTGCCAGAATCTAGGCACAAACCAGAGACGTGGTTGGATGAATTAGTGACTCCACACTGTCCACAAAATGTGAGTATGTGCCTTCAATGATGAACATCCTGTCCAGGATGTTCCACTGCCTTTCCTTCAAGTGCACCATGATTTTATACCAGATATTCAATTCAATTCAATTTGTGTAGCAAATTTCTACATTACATTGTCTTTACATTATCCCACCCAAAGCTCCCAGTGAGCAAGTCATAGGTGACAGTAACAAGGAAAAACTCCCTAGAAGGAACCAGACTCAAAGGGGGACGTTAACTATTACTGTCCGCTCTCCTAACCCGGCGCTCAGGCGGGACGTTAACTATTACTGTCTGCTCTCCAAACCCGGTGCTCAGGAGGGACGTCAGGTGTTACTGTCCGCTCTCCTAACCCGGCGCTCAGGCGGGACGTCAGGTGTTACTGTCCGCTCTCTTAACCCGGCGCTCAGGCGAGACTTCAGGTGTTACTGTCTGCTCTCCTAACCCGGCGCTCAGACGAGACTTCAGGTGTTACTGTCCGCTCTCCTAACCCGGCGCTCAGGTGGGACGTCAGGTGTTACTGTCCGCTCTCCTAACCCGGCGCTCAGACGAGACTTCAGGTGTTACTGTCCGCTCTCCTAACCCGGCGCTCAGACGAGACTTCAGGTGTTACTGTCCGCTCTCCTAACCTGGCGCTCAGGTGGGACGTCAGGTGTTACTGTCCGCTCTCCTAACCCGGCGCTCAGGCGGGACGTCAGGTGTTACTGTCCGCTCTCCTAACCCGGCGCTCAGGCGGGACGTCAGGTGTTACTGTCCGCTCTCCTAACCCGGCGCTCAGGCGGGATGTCAGGTGTTACTGTCTGCTCCCCATTGAGCAGGCTCTCTCATACTTCTCACCAGGTCCACAGAGGAGTACCGCTAACATTTTGAATCTTCTCACGCTCAGTGCACAGCCCCTCTCCATTTCCATCATGGAGGTATAAAGAACAGCCAGCCCTGAAAAACGATTCAAAACACAGTCAGCACCTAAGAATCCAGTGCAAGATCTGATCTGATTCAAGAGTCACATAGTATATCGATAATAAATCAGTGCAATAACTGATACATTAAATGTGCAGTGCTAGTTTCAGATAGCGATCCTGAGTGATAAAAGTGAGTCTTAAGGGAGAAACTGCACAAGGAAAACAGCTTTTCTGGAAGCAGCTTGTCCTGGTTTTAATCGATAGATGGGTTCTTTTGTTGTATTTATAGCTATGTGATGGTAACATTTAAAGTGTATGTCTTTAACTGAAGCCCACACCTATCTGCTGTGCTTTATTCAATCCTTCCAGAAGTATCCAGTAAACTTGCCAACTCAGAGCTCCACACACTTTATTGGCAGTATGTAGAACATACAAGAACAGGTCACGGTTCGATACAGAAGTTTTGACAGTAATATACAGACACAACATGGAACATGGAACATATACAAAATCGATATGGGGGCAGTTGCTCAGTGAGTTAAACCTCTGTGCTTCAGATTGGAAAATCTCTGGTGCATTTTGCCTTGGTACATATGCGGGTCCCTGAACAAGACCCCTGGTTTGCTGGATGCTGCTATGGGTGGCTGCCCTGCACAGTCATTTACAGAGAGCAAGTTAGGGGAGGCATGAAAGGAATTTCCCCACTAAGATCAATAAAAATATCAATTATTATAATAAAAAAATCTAATAACAGCAAGTACTTTACAATGTAATGCAAGCAAACAGTAAGTAAAACAATGTAATGCAAACCAAGTAAACAGTGCATTGCAAACAATAAGTAGAGTGTGATGTAGTACAAACAGTAAACACAACAGTGCAAACAGTATTTACAAAACAATGTAGTGCTAACATACACAGAGTACAAAATAACATAGTTCAAATGGTAAGTAAAACAGAACATAGTGCAAACAAACAGCAAATACAAAAGAGTTCAAACGTAAAACACAACATATGCAAATAACTACAAGAACAACACAATGAAGTGCAACAGTAAGTAAAACACAATGTAGTGCAAGCTAATAGTAAGTACAACAATGTAGTGTAAACTGTTCGCAGTTCAAATGATAGGTATAATACAATGAAGTACAAACAACAACATGACAAAAGGCAAACAAACAATAATTACAACGTTCTATTAAGAGAATTCAGCCTTGAATAACATATCTCATGTTAACATATTGTTTGTAAAATCCCGAATAAGGACTCTGATTTGCTGAGAGAGCAGCCAAATTTTAATTGCTTTGCTGATGCCAGTATCGCACATGTTGATTGCAGCGGTGTCCTGATTGATTGTATTGTGTTTGATCTTGATATTAACCAGCTGAGCTTTGTTTGCATCTAATTTTCTATGGAAGAGTCACATCTCCTTTCTAGGCCCTTAATTACTAAAAGCACCAACGTAATAAAGATTAAATGGTTGATATTGAGATTAAATGTGACACAATCAATCAAGACACTGATTATGACATGAGCAGCACAATCGATGGGCAACACTGATCAGCACTTCAAACTATTTAAATTACAGCACCACTGTCATGTATGGAGCAGGGAAACAGGTGGAGGGAGTCGTGGGAATGGATAAACACGAGATTTAATCAAAGCTAACACACTCGAAGCACACAGCAACATCAATGACCGGACTGGGCAAACATACTTGAACGCTTACTTAAAAACATGAAACATAATTAACAACGACAGGAAACAGCTGGTAACATGGGGATTACACACGAGGTAGTGAGGGGGCATGGTACACAGGAGAATCGGACGAGAAGGGCAGGACAACCACCTCTTAATACCACTGGAAGCAAGACACCTGTTTGAATTAAACAATTATATGAGTGGCCCATTTTAGCCAGTACTTCATCTTTGACCTTAGAAACCCTTATTATAATTGACTGTGTGATCAGGAATTTATAATACAACTATTCTACTACAACTACTACTACTCCTACAACCACTTTTTTTGGCAACACTTTACTTGAATCAGTCTACATAAGGGTCACATGTAACCATCTTAAGAATGACATGACACATGTCATGCACATTAATGACACATTATTGATGTTTATGACTGTTGTCACAATGTGTCATTCAGTTCCAAAAACTGAATGACACATTATGACAACAGTGATATTTATGACAACAGTCATAAACATCAATAATGTGTCATTAATGGACATGACATGTGTCATGTCATTCTTATTACGGTTACATGTCACCCTTATGTAGACTGCTTCAAGTAAAGTGTTACCACTTTTTCTTATAATAATAATTGCTATTATTGTTATTGTTGTCATTGTTGTTATCATACACACCCTTGTACTATATGGCAAGTTGCTGGAAGATGGATGGTTTGATTCGTATCTCCTTCTCTGGTGATTCTTCATACTATGGTGGTCTCCAACCTTTTTACAGACAGAGCTACTTTTATTGTTGCAGATGGGAGGGGGGGGGGTCATCTGATTGCGTTTATCCACAATGGATATTTGAAAGATCGACCTGTTGGATTGGCGCCCCACGATCGACTGGCTGGGGCAACTACACTATAGAAGAATGCTCCTTGTCCCATCTACAAGTACTGAAGAGTGATTGTCTTCATGTAACTTCTGTGTAGCTCATGCTGCCTGTGCATCTCTGGGGCTGTGTGAACCATACAGATAAACCCCATTTCTAACATCCATGCTGATATTACTTCTACTATTCTGGTACCATGACTGATACTACCAACCTCTAGTACTCCTACTTATTGATAATGTCTGCTACAGAACTGCCACTGCTGTTTTTCTCTATTTACTGTACTAATTATAACTAGCAGTACTGTTGCTACTTTACTGGTACTGCTGCCGTTTATGATTACTGTGTGGCGAGAGGAAAAAGACAGGAAGCAGATGCTTAGCCCGTGAAACGGATGAAGAACTTTTTTATTAACGACAAAAATAAAAACGAGAGAGCAAGATCCGGTTGAAACCAAAAACTATAACAGGAAGTCGAACAAGCCTTCAGAATAAGAGCACATATGCCCTGAGAATTCTGATTGCTTATGAACCCGCTACAACTGCATGATTACTCCATTGATGGTTCTATTGTAGCGTTGTCACTGTACTACTACTACTACTACTACTACTACTATCTTCATTATAAGTTGTTTGTAAGAAGTGAAAGGTTGTTTGTAAAATATTGTTAGAATAACTTACAGATTATGTATGCTGATAATATCACTTTTGTTTACAACCTGCAATGGTTTGTACTAAAACCGTTCTTAGTGGTTCCAGTTTACACTTGACCATTATGCCTGCTAGTTTCTTCCTTAACCCAAAGGCCATGCTGTCTGCTTCCATGAAATTCCCATGTCTCCACCAGATGGACAGATGTCATGCCGCAATATGGAGCTCGGTGACGTGTGGAGCTCTGACCCGTCTCCCAGGAGCTGGAAGGAGAAAATGGTTGCTTATTGACTGGTGTGTGACATGGCAGGCACCCTGAACCAGGCTGGCCTGGGCTGTCCATCAGGCTGTCCATCAGGCATTTTAGGGACACCCAGCCAGTCTATCAGGATCCCACGTACACAAGAATTCGCCATCCAGTTGAGCGTAGAAGGACGTCTTTCACACATATGTGCCGGGGCTATATTTATGCTGTAAACAATTTCTCCTTGTGGTTGTGGACCTGTGAGTGACGGGGCGTGAGAGTGACGGGGCCTGACTGTGGCATTGAGAGTCTGCAGCCGTATACTATTGGCGTCACAGAGGGCAAAATGTCAACATGAGCCAGTTGGGAAGTAGGGCTTCTTGGACAAAAATGCTTATATCTCGCAAACGGAATATTATAGAAAGAACATTTCAGTGCAGGTTAATTGCAAAGACTCTACTGGTATCACTCACTGATATCCAAATGAGTAAGTCCTAAATATGTTCTAGTGATCACTCTAGTCCAACAGATGGAACTTAAGTGTTCAGCTGGTTAAAATTTTAGCTCTCTGTGTATGTTTTTGAGGGATTTAGGACCTAAAACCAAACCAAAGCTAAATTCATATAATAAAAGTTAACAGTTAATGTTAGCTTCTGCTAATTTTTTTGTGATTTATCGGTTTAGCGTTATCAAAATAAACTTTGGAGTTACCAGAATTGCGGTCATCGAAGCTAATGCTACTAATTTTACCCAGTTTCTAAACTGCTTGTTAAACTGAGCAATCACAACTTGTTTTAGTACAATGTAACATGAGTATGTAGTATCAGTCGTAGTTATTTGCCTACCCGTGGTGTTTCACGCTTACCAAAGCAGTTCAGATCTATGTATGTGTCAGTTTTCCAAGTTAACACAAGGAAAATTGCCAGTGACACTTGACATATTTCTGAATTAATGACTTGAATAATAGACTAATTCTGCAGTTGGACCAAGTTTAAGGCAAGACAGTTTAAGGTATAAAAGCAGCTTCTTACAAGTTAACTCCGTTAAACTTTGAAACCCCCTGTAAACACACTCAGTGATTAACCTAAGTACACACCTACCTGCTAAATCACAAGCAGGGTGTTTTCCGTTGGACCTTAACATAACCATAATGCGTGAGCCATGGTACAGAACCCACAACCCACACGCATCATATTTTTGCCTGTAATTAATCAGCAACAAGCACTTAAATCAATATTTAGCCTGATTGTTCCAGCTTGTCAGCTACAGTCTTATACATTAGTTTACTGAACAAGTGTCCTATTAGAGTTTAATTGTTCGCTGAAAAACCTCTTCAGCAAATGGTGATTGACTTCTCAAATGTAAATATCAGAAATTATAATCCCAGGCTTTATTATCTGATAATTAGGACAAAATAACATCTTAACACAACAAGAGCCAGTGCGCAAAGCTTGTCTGATCTACTTCGAATTCCATTAGAGACTCTCTACACCGCAATGTAATGAACCATAAAATTTAATTTGGAAATGATATTACCAAAAATGATAGAGCGATATGAGCCACAATGGGACGTGTGCTGGGCCTTAATTCTTTCATTTGGCACAATGTACTCCTATTGATTGCGCAGAATTACTTAATATTGCAGAGAAGATCACTTCCTGGCCTTTCCTCTCTTCTACAGAGCAAACAAGCCAAAGCACTCATAGCGGTGAATTGACCAGCATGACTCTATGTAATTACAGAGATTTCCTTATCTTAGCCTATTTGCTGAAGTCATCCTACAAAGAAATACGGGGCTCTAATTCAACTGCAGTTCATATCTCATTTACATTGGTGGTAATCCCTGACCTATCTCAGCGTTTAGGTAATGACATTGGGATTCAATTGCACGGTTTGCATTTCTTCTCCATCCAGCATCAGAAAGGGTCCTCGTGCAAAGACTTCGGCGAGACCCAGCTTGAGCTATGGCTGTAATTTAACAGGTGCATGCTGGGAATCTAACCTTTGTAGCAGAAGCGGGGGAGAAGTTGCAAATCGTAATTGACGCTGCCTGGTTCAAGTCCGCAGGCGAAGTGGATAGTGAAGGGTTATTTAACAGCGAAAGACGGAATTTATATATATCACTTGCGCTGTCAATATTTTAAGTCATCGCTCTTTTGAGACTTAGATGTAACTCTGACACATAAGACTTAAAAACTTCACGCATAAGACAATTGTCTCTTTCACAAATAAGACTCACATATGACTCACACATGACTCATATATAAAAACGTCACATTATATCTTTCACACATCTTTCACACCACAAGTTTCACGCATCAGATTCACGCATAACACTCTCTGGGTCATTTCCTCCAAGGTTAAATCTGGAACATTCCAGAATTCCCTCGAATCACCTGGCTAACAGTGAAGCATGCCTTCACCCTGTTCTTGCCTTCTCTTTGCTTCAGGCATTTGTGGGTCAGTCCTCACTGAGCACCAGCATCCCTCTAGCATGGTGCAGCCAGACCCAACTCTGACCGTAGATGCTTCGTATGATGTCTGAAGGCCTTTGTTGGGCTTTGGAATCTGTGGCTCTTCATAATGACGACGTTGGCATGACCTTGGCCTGCACGGATGCACATGGAGCAAACGATTATGAGTAATTTGAGCAATAAATCAAATCAGGCAGGAATGAACTTTTAACAGCTTCTTCTCATTATGTTTTCATTGCTTATCTGGTGCTTTTTATCAAAAACCACTTCATAATTTTACCAGTTTGTACTGCTGCAGTTTTTTTTTGGAGCAGTTCAAGTTAAGGGCCACCACAAGTGTACTAGAGTGATGCCCTTGCCAAGGTGTGACACATATATGTCCTTAACCACTGTTCCACCCAAAGAATGAGGCTCCCTAATTTAAATTCCTCTATAAATGGACATAAATGTCAACGTATTGCTGAAGCAAACCAGTGTTGTGTCTCCCAGGCATTACAGGTGAAAGAGCTCCCACAGATTCTTGCATTCTGTCATTTCATTTTGCTTTATTTCTTCACAATGACCTTTTCCTTGCCCTGCCTTGATGGCTTCTTGGTCCCCGAGGTTCAGTCTTTACTGACTGACAGGTCTTCCTAGGTTGACTTCATACAGACTCTGGCCATTGCTGAGCCTCATTAAGATGGTTATTCATATCTGGGTTTGAACACTTATGAATGTTGACTTACTTCCTCATTTATATTATTTTTTCAATGACAGTATTGCATATAACATGTAGTTGGGAAGTCAAGTATTTCTGTCACATTAAGATAAACACTTTTTTTTATTGCATTTATTCTAAGTACAGAAGCTATGCTGAGCCTCCCCAATCGCAGTCTGTCGTTCGTTGCGGGGGGGCTCACCGAATCTACCCAGTCTTCCCCCTCACCACGCTTTTCCAGAGACACGGCTGGTGCTTAAAAACATCCCCCGAACGAAGCGAAGGCGACAGGAAGGAAAGGTTACCTCAAAATGAGTATGGTCAACTCCAATCTCAGATTAATTTCATAGATTAATGCTTCAGGAAATGTGCAAATCTAAGGAAGCAAGGGTTAACGCATTTCAGTGGAGCTAGGCAGCTTGTGCGTCAAGATGCGGAGGAGAGGACAGGCGTTTATTAACCCTGTTTCTCTCCCCTGCTCCCCCCACCCCCTTTTGAATATTTCACAAAGTCCCCCAGCTGGACCACAGCAGTTGCATTCAGTTAAAAATACCATTTGCTGACCACACTGCCAGTGAGGATTTTATTCTTTTATATTATTGTTACAAAGTTAGCGACGTTTTTTAGAGAAGTAGCTTAATGGGAATCATGATTAATGTTTGCTTTAAGCGGTAAAAATGGAGACGCGTTAGTGTCTCTGTAACGTGATGATTACGGTAACCTAAGTCCAGTGCTTTTTAGCGTTAACCGGTTAACAGGGCCCATCTAAACGGGGGCGGGGGAAGACAAACAGATTGATAAAGCCTGAATCCGGAGGGGAGTCAGCTTCCTTAATGACTGCGAGAGCCACATTTGTCCCTGGAGCTGCGGGAAAGAGCTGCTAGCAGACAAAGCCTGACCCTCGGAAATGAGATAGATGCAGTCGGGGCGGCGCTATCACCGAGAAGCCGGCGACCAGCTCCTCTTATCAGGAGAGAGGCCTCGTTTGTTGTTTCTGCTTGAGATATACCTGGGGCTGTCACACCCCCCTGCAGCCCCAACCTGGCCACTAATGAAAGTAGCACTACAGGAAGGTGACCGTTGCTACCCGCAGGAGATTAGAACCACTGCACCCCCCCACACTTCTTTCCCCCCCAACTACATATGTAATTTTATAATTGATTCCGGATTTTCGTTCTTTTTAGAATAATTCCATCTCCGTGGAAACGTTGAGGCATTAAAGAGCGTGGCATCATTGATTGGGATTATCATCCCCTGGGACTGAGGGCCCGTCGCCTTTGTGTGCCTGCCTTTGGAGGGGGGGGTGGGTGTGATCGCCACCCAAAGCCCGCATTAATGTTTGGTGGAGCGCTCTGATTATGACCTTGGCCTCTGTAATCACTAGGAGGAAATTAAGAGGAGTAATTTGAGCAGTAAATCAAAATGACTGCGTAGGTAGACGCCGGTGAATGCGGAGGGCCTTTTCGCCAAACAAAGAGATTATCGTTATGAAAATTTGCAAATATACACCCTGGTGGATTATAATAAGTTGTATATCTTAACTGAGCTTTAACTTAACTTTAATCCTATTTTGCTGTGTGTCTGTATGGGTTTGCCGTTAGCATGCTATTAATCGATAAGAGTGTATTGATGTTGCGCTTTTGGTCATGGGTTGAGTGAGTGTGATAGGCTGCTTCAAAACACGTGACCTGGGAGGACACACCCACCAGCTTCATCATGTGATTGAGCGTCGAATCAGAATCACTTGCATTCGCCAAACACGGATGTGCTAAGAATTTCATACACACAGACATACAGAGACAAGATGATGAGGGATTCATTAGGACATACAAATAAGTGCAGAAGCATAAAACATACATTAAAGGTGGTGTTAGGATGCCATGTCTGCGTTCGGAAGGTCACCAAGCCAAATCCTGTGGTCAGCAGTGTCGTCACTGTTGGGCTTCTGATGGTGGCCCTCAGTCCCCTCCTGCTCCTGAGTCGGCTTTTCTTAAACGTATGTCACTTTGGATGAAAGCATCTGATAAACCGTCAATATGTTAAATATTGACTTGAGATAGAATATTGGTAATAACTACGCAGGGACTAAACATGAATGCAAATCTTCAAGTTTACAATCACAATTATGTCAGGTAAAGGAAACATGGAGTAAATCGGCATGGATCACTAAGAAGGTAATATGTTAATTTTCAGTATTTTACGCTCAAAAAGAAATTGACCAGGATTCTTTTAGTAGTTAGTAGATGTGTCTGTCCCATTATAAACTGGAAATAGGCTGAGTGGAGCTACTGAAATACCCTCCCTCTAATTAAATGATACAAATGAACATTTACAAAGCAGATCATAGGCGCAGGGAACAAAGGTTGTGGAATCCATTTCTGCCACTGCATTAATATCATTGCGCGCAGAATGACTGTTCATTTCTGTGCTCTGAAAGTGGGCATTCACCCATATGGCCCTGCTGTCAGGCTTCAGCAAGCCTGCTCTGGGACCCCACACCCCCTGTCCCAGGCACGGGGGCCTTCCAGGAGCCCAGGGCCACTATCCTGCTCCACCGTTCCCCTTGCCTTCCGCTGCGGTGTTTCAGGCCACAAGATCAAGTGACAGAGCAGCATTTGGAGAGGACAGAATCTCAACAGTCTGCGGTAGAAACTCAAAAATCTACTGCAGGATCTCAAACAATAATTAGCCCAATATATGTTATTAAGGTCATTATTTTACATTTCAAACCCATTTCTTGTGCCGTTTTAAACTTCATATCGTCCTGAAACATCCTCTGATATTACATCTTCAAAAAAACCCAAAATGAACCAGTCTAACTGATCAACATTTGTGAAATACTCAACCACCAGCATGTATAATGAACATTGAATATTCCTCCATCATTACCCTTATCTTGTAAAGAGAATGAAATCTACTGCGTGGATCATAACTTCCAGTCTCTGCTTCTTCTCCCTTCCCGATCCGCCGCTCCGGTTCCAGAAGCTTCCACCTCTTTCATTGGGCTCTGCTTTTTGTTTCGTATGTCTGTTCTCCGGGAAGCTGAGTTACACTGATAGATTCAGCTCTATTACCTTCTAATACTCACCTGAATGGGCGGTCTTCCCACAAAGGAAATGAAAAAATATATATATTGAGCAGTGTCTTTGTGTGCGAAATGCATTTATCTTCTAATCTTAATAACCCCAGCCACCATTTAGTGCAAATAATTCTTTTTTGGTGCCTTTTTTCACTCTTTGTACTTGTGTTAAGGCATAGAGCTTGCTTTAATTATGACATATTGATTTTGTAGTTAAGCCTTGTTTGGCTTAATGAAAATCTTTGTTAGCTCTAATACTGCCTTCCATTGTCCTTCTGAACCCCTTTGATTTCCTCCACACCTTTTTTATACCATTTGAAATATTTCATCTTTCTTTTTTTGTCATCATCAACGTCAGACGCTCCCTAAAAGGCGGCCTTCTGCCATTTATCTCCTGTTTCCGAAACCTTTTGCATCGACTCCAAAGCGATCAATTTCCTAAATGATGTAATTATCTGCTGGTCTTTTCGTGCACATTTAAAGTTGAGGGGTTTATTTTAGATCAATTCGGACCACTTTGTGTGCAAATTGCACAAATGCATTGCCTTCAGATTTCTTACAAATCCAATTGGGCCGCAGGCATTCAACGTGGAATACTTAATGAATGTTTTTCACCCCTTTCTTGCATGAGAATGGGCCGTCCTTCACGACCAAGAAAGCCATGCCGTGATTGGTCCGGAATTAAAGGACAGAATGGCCTGAAAATTATAACCTTGGAGACACTCTGCAGGCCTGGAAGCGGATATTAAGACGCCAAAGGCTTATTGTCCCAAAGCATTTTATTTATCGTTGAGTAAGCCGTTGGCTAAATAGAGAAGACAGCTAAACGTTAGCAAATAACTTATTCTGCATGTATAATGGGTCTGCAGGAATGCCTTTCAATTTCCCAGGAAAAGGTCACCAAGTAGATCAAATTCTTAAACTTGTTTCAGTGAAACATATTGAGAGCAAATTCAGCTAATCTTTTCCTGCCAAGTGATATGATGGTAAATGGCTGCATATGAGATAATGCAGCTACTTGCCAGGCAGTTGTCCATGTGTGTCGAGCAAACTAGCCTGGCTGCTGAAAACAGAGTAAAAAAATGAGAAACACAATGATTATTCGGTTACCTATTTATTGACTTATCTGCTATACAAACACAGCCTATGCTATACATCACCCATAAATCTGCTAGACTTCATTAAATTTGCGTCGTGAAGGTACTCAGCTGATTGAGACATCGGCAGTTGTGTCTAAGGGCTATTTTGATTAGCCCCTATAAAGCATAATCCACATTAATGCAACATCACTGCAGCCCTAGGTTTATTTTCGAGCCTCTACATCCATCCATCCATCCATCTTCTGATCGCTCATCCTGTTCAGGGTCAAGGGGGCGGGACCTGTATGTCCTCTGTAAATGATTAGTTTGCGCAACACGAAACCAACCAACCAGCAAGCAAACATCAGTGACGGAAGTAATACGCTATTGTAGATGTTTTCCAATACCATGATACATTTGAACCGTGTATCTTTGCGCGATTTGATTCAAACTCTGGCCAGGCCTGTTGCTCTTTAGGAGACAATGCACGCTTAATAGCTTGGTGAATAAATCTCACGTGGTAGAATGTGGGATTACTTGACTTTCCATGTTGTGTTTAAGGTGGGATCAAATTTCCTCATGTCTGTAAAAACACTGTTGAATAGACATGCAGTGCACTTATAAATATATTTATCGAACTGCGTATGATGTGAATCTTTATGCTCTGTAAACAAGGTAAAAGAAGCTGCATAATGAATAAAAATGGAGAAACTGCTTTGAATGGTTTATATGGGATATAGAGGCAGCTCTGAGAGCAGATTAAGGCATGCAACACTACAATACGTCCCCTCCTCAGCCTAACTGTGGGACACCAGCCCCCTGACCCCAGTCCAGCCAGAGCCATCGTTCCTGGGAGCAGCAGAGCTGAACGGGGCAGGAGCCTCAAAGGGGCTGTCAGTCTGTGGTAGGGTGAGTGGGGAGGGGACCCGAGGGACCGGGCAGACTGACTGACTGGCTGGGGAGTGGGCGTGTGGGGGCGGGGGGCGGTTCGGG
>JABFEB020000016.1:16951047-16976850 GCA_019775895.2 Stomatorhinus ivindoensis | reverse complement strand
GTGGCTGGGGAACACCCTGTATAGGGTACCGGTCCATCAAGGGGCACGTGGCTGGGGAACACCCTGTATAGGGTACCGGTCCATCAAGGGGCACGTGGCTGGGGAACACCCTGTATAGGGTACCGGTCCATCATGGGGCACGTGGCTGGGGAACACCCTGTATAGGGTACCGGTCCATCACGGGGCACATACAGGCACACATTATGTGCAATTTAGGGACACCAGTTACCCTCACTGTATGTCTGTAGACTACAAGAGTAAACCCACATGACAGAGGGAGAACATGCAAACTCCACATGACAGAGGGAGAACATGCAAACTCCACATGTAGAGGGAGAACATGCAAACTCCACATGTAGAGGGAGAACATGCAAACTCCACATGTAGAGGGGATTTGAAGCCTCAGACCTAAAGAAGCAAGACAACAATGCTGCCCACTGGGCCACCACAACACACCGCAGCGTTTGATATTTAATACATGCTTTTCGTATTGTAGATATAACTGTGCCCTCACATCTCCAGGGTTGTTGGTTCAATTCCATAAAGTATCCCTAGTGTTCACGACACTGTCAGCAGGCCCATGCCGGGTTTATGACATTGCGGATGTCACCTGAGGCCAATGTGCTGGACTGTGGGATGTGTGCTGGGGAGGGATTATCGGGAAAAGGAACGACAGAGTCCCATTGCACTCATTCGTTTCATCACCTTGTCAGCTACTGAGGGCAGAACTTTCATTATCCCAAGCAAAGCTAATGTTTCTCTTCTCCATTAATACTAGAATTTATTCACAAAGAAACATACCAAGAATAACTGACTTTCATGCCATCGTTTAGAGTCAATCATTAATCTTGTTTTACTCAATTATTAATCAAAATCTTGCTTTTTACAATGAAAAGAGACAAAGCATAGATGAAGTATTTTGAGATTAAATTTCCATATGAATGCAGTGTCAGTGTTTCACAGATCTTCTTTCATTCTTGTGAATGTAACAGGCATGAATGGCTAAATGTCACATGTTACGTTCTGAGCAGACAGTGAGGAGACAGAAGCACGCACCAGCTCACCTCACCAGAGCATTCAACGGCAGCCCTGACGGCCTCAAAGCACAACATCTGGCTTTAATTATCTCTCTGCCATTGCGTCCTGCTCTGCTTCACTTCCTTCATTGGGTTTGACAGGAACAAGGTGACGTTTAGGCACACGGGGGGCAGCGGCCGTGCCTGGGGGGCCACCTAAAGCGCAGCTTCGGGCATCGGGCCCCCAGCCGTGGGGGGCACACGTTGCATCGCCTGTGTCTGGGATGTCTGGGTCCTGTTGGTGATTGGTCCAGAAGATACGGCTGCAGACAAGAGCTGTGCTCTGTGTGACATGGTGAGATACAAATGGATCCCCCACCATTTATTATCAGAAATATAATAAATGGCGGAGGATCCATAATTTATATTTATATTTTAAACAGAAAACAACCTTTAGTGCCCAAGCAAAGGAATTTAAGTTTATATTGTTATTACTAAGGTTCCAGACTCTCTGCAACCATGAATAGGTGAATTTATTATTATTACTATTATTATATTATTAATAATAAATCAAGCTTTAAATACAGGACAATTAGTTCCAGGGCCATTCAGATTTCATAACACCTTTCTCCTCAGCACCTTTCTCAGGTTTAGAGATCACTTTCATGCTAATAAATGTATTTAAATATTTCAAAGGTCTTTTCTTCTTTGCATAACTATGTATGCTTTCAGCTATCACAACCCCAAAGTACTTCAGGTGCGTACAATTAATTAGAAGTCATATAATTAGTTAAATGGCCTTTTCTCTGCAATAATAGTTATTCATAATTGATGTCTCACCCTAAAAGATCCCTCACAATGTTGAGAATTTTTTTAAAAGGTACAATGGACTGGCAAGTGCTGTATAAAATCTGGCAAAAAGTAACTAGGAAAGGATAAGGACAAAGATACAGGATAAATACTTGGAGAGCGAAGATCTCTTTAATGGAGGTCAAGTCCATCATTAAGAAACTGGGGGTGTTCCCCTTAGATCAGTTTGTTCCTCCCGCCAGCTCGACAAGCAGGAAATTGGTTAGGAGGGAGATACAGAAGTCAACGGCTGAGATAGGCCAAGGTGTCTGTGAGTCGACAGCGTCTGCAATTTGGCCCGCGAGCCACGAGGAGTAGGAGGAAGCCATTACAGAAAAGTAGCTGAACAGTGGCACATGGAGATACAGGAAATGGGTCCAACAGGTGAGTATTTTAACTCAGACTACTGGTGTCTAATGGGTCTGGGGGAGATGTGGATGAACTGCTCACTGGTAGCTTTCTGTAAGCACTGGAAAACGTCCTGGGAAGGAAGCGTCCTGAGTGGCAAAGCTTTGCTAAGTGCCTAAAACTCTGACTCGGTCTCTCCTTTTCGCAGCACAACTGCAAATCAACATTACAGTGTCTCTTGGAGGAAAAACACTAATTATCTGCAATTTCCCAAACACCATCCACGAATGCATGTTAATAACAACCTCCCACAGTGGTATCTAAGCAAGCAGGTTTTTTTCCTGTTATTACATATTAATGTCATTGATACACGAAAAACACGGTGATCCACAGTTTGCTGGTTTAACCGGAGGAGACTGTGCTCCATTGTCTGTCCAGAGAGGTGAATACACTGAGGTTCAAGTTCAAGACTTTATTTGCTATTTGCTCAGGTACAGATGTACAAGGGCACTGGAATTCTTGTACGGATCTCTCAGTCAATATGCACACAAAATATAGTACAGACGCTCCTCTACTTAGAAACGAGATACGTTCCAAATGGCTGTTCGTAACTTGAAATGTTCGTAAGTCGTTATTCAACATCATTTAAGGGTATATGAAATTCAAAGAACTAGTATGCTGGGAGTACGCACGCTATGCTGTTGTGTGGCGGGAGTAGTGGCCAGAAGTTGTACTAGGTGGAAAAAAAAAATTTATGTAGCAGACAGAATTTTATGTACTCTGACCACAGTAACGCCTTTACCGAGCCGACCCAACTACAGTGGAAAAGTGAAGCCAGCTGGAATTGCGCTGTAACTATTCTCTCTTTACGGTGTGGCTCAGGTGCGGCCTGGTTCCTGTATGGCAGTGGAAAAACACCACTAGATACACATAATCATACATTTGCAAAAGAATCCAGAAGTTGGACCACACAGGACACCTGCAGGCCAGTTCACTGAATCATTTGCAACCTTCGCATCACAATGGCTTCCAGCTGCTTCCACGTAAGATCACGATTTAGTCAAGGAAAGGAACACCTGCCAAGCTAACGAATTATAAGTCACTCTTATTTTTTATTCTCCGTAGATCTTAATTGCAAAATATGTAAGAGAATCCCAAATATCAATTTCACACTGCCTGTCGCTGTTAGGAATCAATATCTATTACAGTGTTATGTTAGCCTATTTATTAAAGTGCCACAATGGCAGCTGTGGTATCATGGAGAAGCAGCTCGCACAGCACTGTCTCCGCACAGCGTGATGCATGGCTTGTTCCCGGGCTCTGATAACATCACAGCCGCCATCATGCGCTTCCCTTTCTCCGCACTCTCCTGTCGCTACGGTGATGTAACTGTATGTAGGGTTCCTCTTATCTGGCAAGTGACCCAACAGCACGAAGCAACTCTGTCAGGTAGGAGCCCTCATGAAGTGGTTTTAGTGTAACCATCTGTGCTCCATGTGGTATAGTGTGTTTAATATTATGATTAGATTCACTCGAATCTACTAGAATCTACTCCAGCACGTGGGTTCTCGGTTATATTTGGTCTTCGGTGGAAAACGCATTGGGTATGTAGGTGTTCTTTAACACGAAAATCCTTAAATGTGTCTAAATCAGAGGTCCCTGGCCCTCCTGAGTTTGCCACCAGATATGACCACTATGCATATTGGTCCACTCTGGGTCTTACAGCAGCTGGTAAGTTGAGTAGGAACAAGGGCAGCTAGATGATATTTGTCTTACTTCTCATGTAAGGTTCCTTGTTCAGTTATTCAGGCTGTCCAGAAGTCTGGGAGTCGTAACGGTATGTAACGTTATGGTAGCAAAATCACTCTCTAAGCCACAAAAACAAACTGTGGACCATGGATGTTACTATGTCCCTTTTACTGGGGTATTTATGCACTGTCCCCCAGTAAAATGTCAGGTTCATATCATATGGGTATTGGGGGGTGAGGGCCGGTGCCCCAGTAGAGCTTTATGTCTAGGAACGCTCCTGCTGAGGACCTCTGTTGGACACAATATCATCCAGGATGCCAAACACACAAATCATTGTCAGGCTAAGGAAAGTGTGAGGGACTATACTGGCTTTGCAGAAGTGGGTGACCCTCAGCAGGATCACGGTGCACCCCAGGCAAGAGCGAGGTTAGTTTTAAAGCCAACTGCTGTTGTTAGATGAGGGGGTATGGTATGGAGAGTGATTAACAGAATTCCTCTGGTTGACATTGAAACATCATTCACCTGGATCATACGTGACACATGACTTTGACAGGGACAAATGAGAAGGTATCTGCCCTCCACTATGGCTACGAGTGATAGGGTATGGTCAAGGTCTTCAGTGAAAGGGGACGTTTGTTCCCATTCTAGCAGGGAGGCTTGATAAAGCTCTGGCACACAAAGCCTTCCCTTGGGTTTCTGGCTTGGAGGAGGTTCTCGGTAGTTGGTGGTCTTGATATCCCAGATGATAGGCTACTCTAGTTCATGGAGTATCTGATCTGGCATTTAAACCTGGTTTAAGCACTTAGTGCTCTGGAGATGCTGGAGGTTCTTGTGATTCATGACCACAAGGAATAGATGGTTAGCACCTCTCCACTCCTCAAGGACTCACTGTGATAGTGATAGCTACACACAACACAATTACCCTCAACAGGGCTTAGTCTGTTCAGGCTAGACTGAACACTGTGGCAGAATACTCCCTAAAAGTCCTCATCTCAGCCTACTACACCGGTGAAGGATGTAGGTATAGACATTGAACCCCGACAGCCATCTATAATAATACTAATAATAATAATGTATTTTTTCATTCACTTTTCCTATCATTTGCCTTTCTCCAGTAGCCATTATCTGTGCTATCTCTTTTCATGCCATGACATCCATACCCCACCCACGCCAGCCTAATAGGTCTTAGAGGCTTAATGTCCCACCATCGAGGAAGAGATCCATTGGATGTTGCAGTTAGTGGGAGCCGCAGCCCATTGTCCATTTAGGTTGCTATGGTCCCCAAACTGAACAGCACCCTCCACTTCTGCAGTGACTCTTCCTAAATGCTAAATGAAGTGTTTTTATTCAATGGCTACCCAGTGTCTAAAGCTGATGGGCTGACAGAGGTTGGGCTTGTTTATCTCTTCCCTGGACCTCCTCAAGTGTTACTGGCAGGTGCCATGAACACAGCAGGCCTATAACGAAAGGTTACTGGCAGGATAAGATTGTCTTCCTTGGGTTGCTTAAGGCTTCAACCACCTTCCGACACCTGAGGCCCCCCATGAGTATGTAGATGATATCTTGGTGCTTTTTGAAAGCTGTTTGAAGAATCTTAGATAGTTTGCAGTGAAGCATGGGCGGCTGGGCTCACCACAAACGCCAGGTTAGAGGAAGCATGTTGGAAGTAGGGTGACTCTTTCTTCCTTTTTTGCACCTGGCTCAGACCCCATTGGAAAACCATGTAACCTGAAAAAGCAATATGGCTGACCATAGAGGAGGCTGGACTCCGGGTTCTGAAAATGACCCACGCTTGGGAGCCTCCCCTAACATCCTAAGACTGGCTGTTCATAATCCAGACAGATGCTTCCAACACAGGCTTGTTTGATGGTGAGGAACACTTGCCGATTTCCTTGTCTCCCATGTATTTATCTCCAGCTGGCTAATGACACTACAGTCCAACTGACATGCCCCTTATTTCCCTGACCCAGGAAGACCTGAGAGTGAGTGAGGACGGCCACTCGGAGCATCCTTCACCATGCAGTGCCGGCTTCTTCTTTTCCTCTCCTAATCGGTCTCTCTGGGGGCTTTGTTCATCCACCACTGTAACCTGTGAACTCCTATTGTACTCACACTCCACCATGAGACTTCTTTTCTCCCAATGAGGAGTGCATTACTGGTGGCACAGACACCTCCAGCCTATCTGGAGTCCCCTCCACTTGACACTTCTACATAAAGTTGCCTAACCTTACGGAGAAAGAAATTGGGACTTGAGCGTATACCCCATGCTGGTGGGACAATTCTCTCTTCAGGGAGTCAAATGATTCCTGGTAAAAAGCGGTGATGAGGGAAGCTTTGTTCCTGCTGGCGTCTTCTACTAAGGTCTTGAATTCCAACACGTCTGCAGTGGAACGTGCAGTAAGAAAAAATTTGCAATGTGATAGGGTAGTCAAATAGCCCAGAATGTCATTTGTCCCAAGATCTTTTTGCAGTTATACTGCTGTGGTCCAGGGTAAGACTGCCCATGTAATTATGGAGATATTAAAGGAAGCAGGCTGGTAAACACCAGAGAACCCTGTAAACGGACTAAATGCTTGTCGTCCCCTGTATATCTGCCGTGGCACTGAATGTTATTGAGGGGTTGCGCCTAGGAGTAACTTTCCTCCGTTGGTTTGTACCGCGGCAGCTGAATGCTAGAGGTTTTTCTGTTCTTGAGTAACTAGGCCACTGTTCCGGAGAGCCTCTGCGGCTGCAGATACCAAATGCCAAGACGGAGAATAGAGGCAAAGAGACGAGCCCTGCGGCAGTATAAACCAGGAGGACGAACTGGCCTAAGGACCGAAGTTAACTAGCGTCAATGCACCGTAGTGGGCTTCTGCCAGTTTGCTAGTCCAAAGTTCTTTTAGCGGGGAACATGGCGTGGAGGAACATCTGAGACAGTGCTGCCTTTGTTCCCCCCATTCAGCTGGAGAAGTAATGACAGCACAGCTGTTACCAACCAGCAACGAGAACTTAGCAGAAACTGCTTTTCTCTCATTGTGAGCCTTTCATTTTCACAATATTCTCCGATTGCACCCGTCGTACCTCTCCCAACTCTTGACCCTTCTTCTCGCACGCCGCTGTATCCCTGTACTCCTGTGGCGGCTGCACCTTCATTACATTTCCTGTCAGAGACCGGGCGCTCTTCCGCACTTGAGGCTCTGCTGTATTTTCTCTATTAACTTGGCAGACCTTTAAATGAAAGAATTAATTCAATTCTACAATGAAGCAGTAAACAGTTGCCGATGGTCTATTCTCTCTGTTTACCTTTTGCCAACAGCTATAAAATCAGACTTTACTGGGCTATACACCACGGTCAAATAAAAAGGGAATTTATGACAAACAAGAATAACTTGTTTTGGAAACCTGCTTAAAATGTGGCCAATAAAAAGAAACCAATCAGCCCAGCTTGACTCTTTTTCCTCCTCCGTGTTATATGATAGCGTTAGAAAAATGTGCTGCATTAGTTCCATAATTCTCAAGTGAGCACCGAAGAGAGATAAGTGGAATGGTCGTGCCCTCCATTATAACATGGCAAGTGGTACCTTTTTACCATTAGTTCTGGAATAATACAACAATGACATCATTGCTTTTCCAACGGATGCTATATTAAATTATTGTTTTGCTGGATATTTTATCGGTATGCTATGATTTTATGACTCTTGAATCTCAATCAGGAAAAATCCTTAGTGTGCAATGACTTTGCGGAATCGTGTGCTTAACGTTTATTGCATGAATTAATATCCCTTTTGAAATACTTTTTAGTGTTTTTCTTTCGTGCTAGCATTGGCATGTCTGATGCTATATTTACTTTCTAGCTAATTGTGTCTATACATTGCAACTTTCTGGGTTATCAAATTATACAGCTGGATATTTTGCCATTCCAATGCAGGTTCAGTACATTGCTGTAAGGTACAACACCTGCATGCCTTATAGGCGACATCAAGTTACAAGTCAACATGAGCAGTACCTCACCAATTTTTGCTGTATTGTATTTCATCTGTTTTGCTGGTCGTTCATGCAAGCGACTGACGGGCATGTAACATGTCAATGGCACGGAGCATGAAGAATGTGGGTGTGTCACTGCTTAGTAGAACAAGCAGACGGGCAGTGGGTGCTGCAGGAGGTTTGTCCAAGCATGGTGTGGGTCCTCCACTCACACCCGATTATTGCTGATGTCGGATTTATAACCATCTTCTTGTTTCTCCTAATTAAGCTGATAGGACTCTGGGTTCCAATGCATTTAAACTACTGCAATTCTGGCATGTCGCACAATTTACACAGGCCACTCCACAAGTGCTGGTGCAGATATCAGACCCCGGGAATAAATTCAGCCAATCTGTAATCAGGGAGGAGGGATGCGGCGCTCAGCAGCCCATGTATCTTGTCGCCGGCCTGGGGGGCTGATGCTCGACGGCGTGGCCCCCT
This sequence comes from Stomatorhinus ivindoensis, assembly GCA_019775895.2. Taxonomy (NCBI): domain Eukaryota; kingdom Metazoa; phylum Chordata; class Actinopteri; order Osteoglossiformes; family Mormyridae; genus Stomatorhinus; species Stomatorhinus ivindoensis. The sequence continues at coordinate 16,968,442 of JABFEB020000016.1, read as the reverse complement.
TTGGCTGCCTTGCCGGGGAACGTTTATCTGCGCCGAAGACCACATTGCATATTGATTGAGGGGCGGCGAAGCAGGGGGTGAGGTGCAGGCTAAACGTGCTGACAGACTGCCACCAGAGGTCTGCACCCGGCCGGGAGGCGTCTGGGGAGGGGGACAGCTGGCAGCTGGAGCGAAGGGTCCTGAACATATTTATTAGATGAGCAGATTACCACTGTCAGGGCTTACAGAGGTAGAGGGAATGTCCAGCCCCTCTAGACCCAACCACATATCAAACAGCCTAAGATTCGAAGGTTCCAAATCCGGGCATCCAATTTTGTACACCTCCCCTGATATTTCTGTGTCAGTAGCTCAAAGAGCATTATATGGTCGTTAAATCTTATATGATCTGCAAAACTGGGTGGTCTCTGGACTGGCCACACCCATAAGGAATGGCTTCCTGGTTGAATCCCTTCTGCCAACACCTGCTCATGGAGGAGGAAGATAAAGCACAACTGTGATGTGTGAATGGATGATGCCAGTGTGAGCTCAAGCAGGTACAACTGGCCGTTAACCTCAGAGCCCCACCGAGCAATAATAACCACTTATAAACACCTTCAGTGACCAGTCTGGACGGACTCCATTTATACACTTCATATATCAAATTTTTCCTCGATACACAGTTTTAGATCACAAGCACATATAACTCCATATTGTATAACTCCAGTATAAGTTATGAGTTATGAGAGAAACAATGCAGGACCACTGCTGGTTCCCACAATCACCCACCTTGGAAATAAGTACCAGACTGGTGGCGTATTGGTTCAGTGTTTGACACAAATCACAAGCATCCAGACTTATCATACTCTGGCAAATTGTCCGCTAAGATTTACAAAGTAAGCACAGCGAGCACTGAGCACGTTCGGTTTACCCGTGCACCCACTGCTGAGACGCTCTCAGCTGATAGTGAAACATATAGCACTTCCAACAGCAAACCAAACTACAAATTACCAACTAGACTTTATAAATTACAACTCCGACCGTTATTCAATATCCCTACAGTTTTAATCACAAGTCACTGACATGACCTGTCTTTCAGATGAATTGAAATATGAGAGTTCAAGGCAACACATTATGAAATTACATCAGATATCTTTCATTCATCAGAGACCCTATTAATAGTGTTAGCCAACTACTTTTTTTGTGATTTGAACAATGGACAGTAATTCAATTCTAAAAAAAAAAGCTAGTTTTAAGAATGATTCAACGTGTGCATTTCTCCTTGTAACCTACAACCTCTCATTTTTTCCTTTCCCCCTTTTCCCTCGTACCGCTCTCTCTCTCTCTCTCTCTCTCTCTCTCTCTCTCTCTCTCTCGCCCTGCCTCGCGCTCTCCCTCTCTCTCGCCCTGTATCTGACGGCAATTGTATATTTGTTCCTTCACGGCTCCTCGTCCTTAGATTAGATTTCTCCTTTCTCATTACCGGCCTTAATAGACCCTTCAGACCTCATTCCAGCTTCAGATATTATCTGACCCGTATAATTAATTAATTATAGCCCAAATATTATAGATTATTAAAAATAGCATAACTAATAGTGTAATATCTCAAGCTGTCGAGTTTAATAGTCAACATTGTCTTGGTTGGTCTTATCAGCCCGAGACACCCGGCCAGAATATTGATTTCTGGTCATTTTAACCGTCATCTGCCATCGTGATGGGGGAATTGTCAGATTTTAACCAGTCGGGGCTCATTTGAAATCGTTAAATTGGTGGCGCACTCTAAGCCACAAATGATATTTTCGTTCCCTTAAAATGCACTATATTTTGCTAAGAGAGGAAATTGTCAAGAAAACTGGCTTGAGTTTGGAATTTGAGGTCTTTCTGGTTTTCAGTATAGAACAATTGGATTTCTCAATAATGATCTCTTCGGTGGAGTGTGTTTGCCAAGTTACGTCATTTTTGTTGCGCTCTATATTAATAGTAATAATAATAATTATTATTATTATTACTATTATTATTATTAATAATAATAATAATAATCATAATAGTAGTAGTAGTAGTAGTAATAACCACAACACCAATAATAATGTATTTATATATTTATTTATTATTGTAAGACAACAGAACCAACAACAATTGTGTACTAGAGGTGGCGACTAGTTTGCTGTATAATTAGTTCGGATTTTTTTTTAAGAAAAGTATAGAATGTAAGACAACGTAAATAATCTGAGGAAATATTTTACATAGTCGATAGAATCGTTTAATTCTCATATAGGCTGTATACCCGACAAGCTACGTCCTTATAACATTCCACCTTTGGGCAAGTTTTCTGCCAGAGATACTCCAGTTCCAAATTATGATTTATTTGCATCATCACCTTAATTTAATAACCAAGTGCCTTTGAGGAGCACATTAACCTTAAGTAAGATCAGTTCTGTCCGAACTTCGTTCTCGACTGCGGGTGCGGATGCGACCAAATTGATACCTGAAGATTTTCTAATATTTTTAAGCAACGGTGGCTCGGTGCTTCCTTTAAACCCCAGTGGAGAAACAACACCGAAAGCTGAAATGATAGGTTAGGCATTGATTAACTTTTTAGTCACCTCAGCTGCGTGTTTATTCCTTTTCGGACAGTAAACGCCTTGATGTTTTCGTGACATCAGGCTAGATGGCGACAGAGCGGTGACTCGCCTTTTAGTGCGTAGCTGAAACTTCTGTATTTGGCTAAATAACATACAAATAAAATACGACTCATTAAAACTTTAAAACTCTCTCATCCGCCATACAGGAAACGCTGTTATTTTTCAGTCTCTGGACTGCGCATCTGTTTTGGAAGAAAGAATATTTTAATCTCGAATTTAGGAATCGTTAAAAATGAGGGAAATTAATAATAATTTTAAAATGAGATGTTTATGTCAATTATGTGATTGCATCATATGTATGCAAAAATCACATTAACTGACCTCAGAAATTGTTATAACAATGTCATCGTATTAAAACGGCCATGTACTGTGTATATTATAAATTGCAGTTTCCGCTTCATTGGATACACAAAACACAGGGTACATGTTGCATGCGGCCAGAAAATATCATTAGAAAATTAACTACACCCCCCCCCTTTAAAAATATCACTTATTCAGCAATAATTGCAATTAATTGTCCTTCTGTTGTGAGCAAGCATAGTAATTTGTGAATATTTTTCCATCGCCTCTCATGTATAAAAGCGTAGGGCAGATATACACGAATCTGTTTTGCTAATCTATGTAGCTACATGCCTTATAACTCTTACTTAATATCATACAGTTTCTATTAATACGGTTAATGGCTGCTAATTTACGCCAGGACGTTGCTCTGTTTTGTTATTATTATTGGTTAAAAAGTGAGCTGAAAGTCTCATTCGATGAAACAGGCCGCTCATATCTTAAGTTGATTGTACATTTCATGCAGGTAATTTAACCGAAATATGATTAAGCAGTCTAATTTATAGTACGATTTTACTCCCGCAATTTAATTGAGCGAGTGGCTGTGCGAAGGGTGGGCCCTCCAATTTACCGAGGACAGAGTCGGATCCCACACTGGGAATAAAGGGGTATTGTCGACGTCATTTACATGCAAATTACTACACATTACCGCAATACCTATATCTGTATATTATATTCTGGGTTTATACATAACAATGCATGTGATTCAAATGTTCCGCTGATGGGACTGGCATGGAATTAATTTTGTGCGTTAGAAGTCGAAGGACAGCACTGAGACACCTTAAGAATATCATAGTGGAAAAATACCGGAGAAATGCATCCTTGTTGGTAAAATTTCCAAGGGAAACAGCTTACAAGTTTGACAAATTTGTGGACGGTCGTAATCACACTGTTATTACGGAAAATGCCCTTATTTATTGAATCGCTTATTAATGAACATATTGATATTGAGATATTATTTAAAGTTAAAGTGACTTTCAAAAAAGATATTACTTGTCAGAACTGATAAAGAACTCGAAATAATCAATGACGGCACTCGAGTAGACAAAGTCAGAATAAATTAGCACATGGCCCGTCAACTGCTGGCACTGAAACATCATCATCATCGTCTCGTCGCCGTAATTATTATTATTACTATTAATACACCGTATTATAATAATTTGTCTGACGTGTTTTCTGACGTGTTTTACACATACGTCAAGGAATACACTTTAAAGTGTAAATAATTAGAGCTATTCAAATAAAATCATTTCAAATATTATCTTTAGTTACATGACATATTACTTAAGTTTTAGCATATTAAAATTTAACTTAAATGCACAATCTACATCAACAGTGGATATACTCTAGCTGTGTATAATAAACACGTGTTTTCTTTATGTTTTCATGATAAATTTTTACTAAGTATTCTATGATTTTTTTCAACGAGGGTAGCGCGAAAGCATAGACTCATCCAGTTACGCAAGACAATTACATATATATTGCCAAAATGTTTAAACAAGGCATCATATTTAAACAGCAAAAATGAATATAAAAATGGTGAAGAAAAGCCATTAAAGGCATTGTAACTAAGGACACTGATGGAGCCTGATTCAAATCTAATAGCTATTACATTACAGATTAGACGCCGCGGCTGCTGCCGTTGGATTCCCAGTGCACGAGCTGTCTCCCTCCCTAGGGTTCAGCCCTCTGATGGGCTAATCATGTTCACCCCAAACCAAAATTACAGCTGATTGTTTTACCGATTATTTTCTCCAACTTTTAATTTCTTCTTTCTAAAGGATCATTGCCCGCGGTAATTGCAAAAGACCCGTCCTTGTATTTGTCACTCGCCCTATATAAAAGGAAAAAATAATCGCATTTTGTTTCGCCTTTTTCGTTGAATGAGCTTTCATTCGCTTCCCGTTTTACTATTACCGCTTAACTGTGAAACAGAGAAAAACTAAAATTCAACATGAAACGATGCAATTAAACAATTAACAAGATCGATGGCGACATATCAATTTTAAAAATCAATGTTTAACTAAAAAAGTTATAGCGAACACCCCATAAAAAAGATAACATTTATGTAATACCCGAAAATGCTGATATCTAGAGGACGCTAAATGATTAATAGGCATTGAAATAAGTATTTGTATTGGGTTTTGGAAAATTGTCTAAAAGAAAACTAAAATTCTGATATGTGAATATATGTTGATATTAGTAATAATTATCCTTGGCAAAATAAAACATTTTTCCATTTACGTTAGTTTATTGGCCTGTAAAGTGCTATAAAATCAAAAGACTGCAAACGTAGAGCTTGATATAAAACACTTAAATATTTTTAAGCAAACGTGGGGTTCAGTCGCTGTGTAATTATTTAAAGAGACTACCGTCATTATCACAATCGCACCCCCTTTTGACCCCCGTCCAGAAACGAAAGAGGCAGGGAAAAAATAAGCCTATTTAGATGCTTTCCAGTCGAGTGGAGTTCCGCTGAAACAGAGCTGACAGCTAAGTATATCATAAAGTACATCATCCCTCACTCTCCGCCCCGACGTGCTCCCTCTCCCGCTCATGGACGGAGATTACAGGCTATTAGAAGCACGGGATTAATTTGTAGCCAATTACAATCCGCCGTTGAATATGAATGCATAAATAAGGCGCCGTCTGTGTACGTGTGCACGTGTGTGTGCGTGTGTGTATGTGTGTGTGTGTGTGTGTGCGTGTGCGCGCCCGTTCGGGGAGGGGGACACGCCGTAGGGACATAAATGGTGTAAGGTCCTGAGGGGACTGTTAAAACTCAAAAAAGGTGTGGAGCAGGGGAGATCAACATCCAGCAGTGGACCACCACCTCCTGGTTTTGCCGGGGAACTCTGCTACTACTACAGGAGGATTCGGCAAAGATCCATAGCTCTGCACAAGTATTGTATTGCATAGCTGATTTTCTGAATTTCTTTTTAAAATATCCCTTCGTATGTTTTATTGTCCTTCTCATTCTTTTTAGATAGTAGAGGCGGTCGCCGTTTCTTTGATCAGTAATTAAATTCGCAACTGTCCGGAAGATTGCTCTACCATCTGGTAGGGAGCCATGAATCGGGACAAGGTTCAGTTGGGTGACATCTCCATTGTTCCTCAGGCGACCGGTGTGGCTTCCCAGACCGCTGAGAGCATGGACAGCCACGGTGAGAAGCGGCTGTCTGCCAGCGAGCTGTCGGTCTTCTCCTGCCCTGCGAGCAGAGACAGGCTGACAGCGGACAGTCGAGAAAGCTCACCCAGACAGGAGCCAGTCGTGGTCGCTGCCGCAACCGTTCATCGGACAACCTCCTTCTCTGTTCTGGACATTTTGGACCCAAATAAATTTACGAGTAAAAAGCAACAGCCGAACCGGACAGGCAGCACCTACTCAATCGGGACAGAGAACAGAATTAACGAAGATTCAGCTATTGCGATTGATCCAAAATCATACGCGGAAGACTATGAGAGTTGTAAAAAGCCAACAGCATTATTAAGTAAGTGAAGCTTTTGCATTGGAACCGTTTGTGGTAATAATTTAATTAGAATTCATGCTCGAATGGCTAATTCTTTATTTAAAAGTGTGATTTTTAAATGTATCTTAAAATGCGAATAAATCGGTTTCCCGAAAAATGCCATGTTGTATTTAAAAAAACCTTGCACGTCGATATTAAACGCAAGAAAGCCTTCAGCTGAAAATGTTTGTATGTGACTAATGCAAGTCAGGAGAAAAGTACACACGTAAAAAATATAAAAGATTGAACAATGAGTTCTGTTTTAATGTTAGATTTCTTTACAAATTCAAACGAAGCAGGAAGTTATTTCGTTAAAGTAGGCCTATAATAGACCTATAGTCTCTTCTTTAATAGTGATTTAATGCAGTTTTATATGCTATGTAATTTTAAAAAACATACAGTTAAGCAACAAGTTAATAATAAAATGTCTAAAGTTATTACAGAATTAGCATAGATATTACCGAGCATAAATAATTAACAAACTTCCTAAAAAATAAGATTTGTTCACACTGCGTTCTTATGATGCAATGCCCAGTTGTATATAAGGTTTCCTGTAACTACCATCATACTTGCAAACGAAAATTCAAGACTTAAAAAAATCGAAAACACGTATGAAAAAAACAGTTGTTACATTAAATTAGTTTTGCGTGCCAAGTATTTCCTTCTAAATTGTCTTTATTGGTGCATCTAACATGCTAAACACATCTTAGAGTTGAGGGATTTAAAAAAATGATTTGACTGACTGTGTTATCAAAACACTACTGAGGTTAAGTGTGCCTGTGATGTAAAACGGTAACGATAAACATTAAACAGCACACGTTATGCAATAAATAAATGTCCGCAAAGTTTGTCAAACGAACGTAGCCTACTCTTTCCAGATGCTACAAAATATTATTTTATGCAATTGAGTTGGCATCATTCATATTTTATCCTATAAGTATAATTTGGGAACCTTTGTTTGATGCAGACGTGAGTGAATTTGGTTTGCCTCCCTTTCGGTTCGTCTTCATGCACAAAACAGACTAATTGTGAGAAAGACGCTGGTTAAAAAAAAAAACAATTAAATTCTTTCGATTACATTTAAGGTAAAATGTGCTTAGCAGCGTTAAAGAGGCACGATAATGAGTGAAATCGCCCTAAAGAGACATGTAGGACGGCCTGGTCGATATCCTATTATCGAATTGTGCGTATCTCTTTCAGGCACCTTGCAAACTCCCCTCCAACATCTAAATTATAGGGTCAAAATTCAGATAATTACTCGATTAAAACCTATTATACTTATTAAGGGAGGTTATTGATCGAAGGTTGTCTGCTTTCCAAAGAGACGTGAGATTGCTTTTCCCGTCTCGTTCAAAATCAAAACTAAGTCATTTTCAATACTGCTTTTCCCTTTACCAGGAAAGAAGACATTTGGAATACTTTTATGCTAAATTGGGGTTTTCAAAAATCGAAGCGATAAATGTATATGGGCTACACAGGATACCCAACAATAACAGAAATTCAGACTTCTGACTTTCTGCGAAGTTTTTTCTATGGTGTATAAAATGTTAAAATCAAGTCAAGCGTATGAGGGAAAAGTATACAACAATTACAATAGCCTACGTACAGTCGATTTAGTGGTAAATTGAGGAATTAATTGGGATTGCTTTATTTATAACTTAAAATAACCAATCCTATCCATATTAATGGATGGTAACATAAGATTGGTTACATTTCGCATTTACATTTCACAATTGCGGAAACCGTTTATACATGTCTTAGAGGAATTGGCCTACATGAATGAGGGGAAAAATGCTTCAGGTTGAAATATGTTTGCAATACATGTTAATAACGTGGCGGAATCCATTTGGGAAAAAAATACCAGGGTATGTTATGTATACGCCTATATGTGTATTTACTGTAATCATTTTTAAGGAATACTAAGCTTACGGTATTATGGAATATAGCCTGCCTATATTAAGAGCATATTGTGCTGTGACAAATATATCCTTTGCATGGATTTAAAATGGAATGAAGACACCATGAAGTTGCAGCTATCATACTTTATATTAGGAAACATAAGATATTAACTTTTTCCTTTTTGATTATGTCTCACTCCTGTATCTTTGGATGAAGCAAAATATTTAGAAAGGGAAAATAAGTGAAGTAGTTCTTTTTGTACTTTTTAGCCCTAAAATATACTCAAAATCACATATCTCGTAGCTTGGAAATGTTCGCACAATGATTTGCTAATACATACTTGTTTTTTTTTTTTAATAATCCATGTGCTGTTGTTGCCTGGTTTCCCGCCAGAAGATGGGTACGCCTTCAAAACGGACGAATGCGAGAACGACTACAGCAGAAGTCCCGACAGCGAGACCCAGGACGAGCTCTGCAGCGAGGAGAGCAGCGCTGGTCTCGCAGGCAATGCGGACTCTGAGCTGTGTCACCATGAGGAGGACGAACCGGGCACCCGGAGTTCCAGTCCCACCGCACAGCAGAATCAACAGAGCGGCCAGAACCAGCAAGCCAAACCGAAAAGGAAGCGATCCGGTTCTGATTCCAAATCGGGCAAACCCCGAAGAGCCCGGACCGCCTTTACCTACGAACAACTTGTGGCTCTGGAAAACAAATTTAAGTCCACTAGGTACCTGTCCGTGTGTGAAAGGCTCAATTTGGCTCTGTCACTCAGTTTAACAGAAACCCAAGTGAAGATCTGGTTTCAGAATCGTCGGACCAAATGGAAGAAGCAGAATCCTGGGGCGGATACTAGCGCTCCTACCGGTGGCGGCGGCGGGGGTCCGAACGGTCCGAGCAATGGACTCGGAAACCTCAGTCCTCTGAGTCCATCTCCCCCCATGACCGGCCATCTGTCAATGCACGCAGGCTACCCGGGTCATGCACCCGGAGGACTAGTGTGTGCCACACAGCTACCCTTTCTGCCCAGTCCCGCTGTCCTGTCACCTTTCGTCTTAGGATCTCAGACTTACGGGGGGCATGCGTTTTACGCCCCGCATTTGTAAAGACGATCGCAAAGTTGGAAATACGCCTGTTTTATACAAAACCAGACTTGTTTGTCTGTTAGTTGTAAAAATGCGCCGATTAAAAAAGAAAAATCAATGAAAGCGTGAAGAATGTTTTGGATCATTGTGGAAAAAAATAAAAGAACAGAACTTTTCGGACTGTGTTTCAATGCATCTAATGGACAAATGCATCTAATGCTGAAGATGTTCATAAAGTTTAGTGTCTTCCCGACAAATGTTTCGTTTAGATTGTCGTGTCTCTTATGGACTATTAATGGCTACAAACTAATTACATATGTTTTTGTATCTGTAAGTTAATTTGATTTTAATTTTGTTAAATTGTATTTTTTTGTCTTGAGCCACATAGACGCGTGTATATTTAATTAACGGTGATACGTATGTAAGTCATCAGTCACACATCTGAATGCATTTTTTAAAAGATTAGAAAAGTGGAATGGTTAAAACAGGTATATTCTGAAAAAAATATTCATGCCATTTAGGAAGGCACAACATTTTTCATCTGGAATGGCTTGTAATACGTATAAGTATTGTTTAATCAAACTGTTTACGATTAGTAGAAAAAATGTAAATTTATTTTAAATTTTAAGTTTGCCAAATTAATTCCCACGCTATCAAACATTTATTATGTTCTGTGTCGTAGGCTTTTAATTTCATTTTGGATTCTCCACAGAAGGATGTAAGCGAACTGACTGTAGCGAAATTCTGCAAAATGTTGGAGTGTCACTTAACGACGACTTTGTTGTGTCACCTGAAAAAAAACGAGGCACGTGTCAATCTTATGTATATTGCTTATTATATACTGACGAATTTTTAAATTATTTATTGTAAAATAAAGTGACTCATAATAGATATTGACCAGAAGAGCACTTATACAAAGAGGCAACATTGAATAAATAAACCCGTTAATATGTTGTAAGCAAACACGTGGCATTATTTCCCGTATTCATGTATTTTAATGTATTCGTCACCTGTCTGACTAAAATTACTAAAATGAAGTAACTTTAAAAGTGGTAAAAAATATATTAATGCGATTTTATATGTCTGTGCACTCCTACTATTAAACTCACATACGTTTCCTTAAAGTTTACATTAACAGGGCCAAAACAAACACGTGCAAGAGAAAAGCTATAGTAGTAAATAAACGATTTAACAAAAATTTTATAACAAAAATGTGCCATATTTGTACCAATGTCCCATTTCACTTTGCACAGCATTAAAATGTACATAAAAACATATTCGGAAGAAAATGTTTAATTTTGGATAATGGACAACGGTCCGTAGATGATTTATAAAAAATGACGACATACTATACAACTGAGTCCAGATAATTTAGGGTTGGATTACATTTACAATTATAGAAATAGAAAATTAGTTGGTGTTTAGATGCTGTTTTGTTTGTGGCCGCCTGTTGTATTTATTGATATAAAGAATGTATCTAAGCTGCGATCTCCTGAATAACTATTTACTACAAGAAACATGACGCTATACATGGGAAATGGTCGCTAAAATATATGCCCATTGTGGACATACCTGAAACATTGTACAACTTACACATTTTATCATTTTCCAAACTGAGGGCATACGCTGTTAACCAGTACAGTTATACCATTTAAGTATGTTGGCTTGTAGAAGTCGCAACTTCAGCAAATTACGTGATTTTCCAAATATTTTTAAGTAAGACTACCAATAGAGAATGCAGATATATACATGAATAAGAGAGGGCCTAGTTTCAGTTTTACATAGGCTACCAGACATTCCAACACTTGAAACACGCACATTTTAACAAAGGGGAAACATAATTTCTGGGATTTATAAGATTTCCTTTATATAGGAACGAACAAGCCTCATTCACATTCCAAAACTCGAGGACATCTATTACCAGTGTGATATCGACGGCCAGCGCTCATCTAGTTATTTAACTGTTCAAGATTTTAATAGACGTGATAGGTACAAAGTTGTCTTTACAATCCGCTCCCACCCCCCGAGGTCAGACACAAATGTATTTTATTAATGTGTATAACGGCGAAATACACTGTCAAACTTATTATTAATTTAAAAACTTAAATTAATTACCTCATGCAACAGCTCGCTAGAGGTTATTCGTGGCGGATACCGAAGGATGTACCTGGTTAATGACAGATTAAGCACGATAAAATCCAGTCATCATTTACATACAAGGGAAAATATATTTGATGGAGTCCCTTTATGAAGATGGGCAAAGTGACAAGGAATAATTAAAATTACTGGCAAGAGGAATCACTGCAAGAAACACACATCACAACTTCAAGCTAAAAAACCATGCAAGCCCCTAAAACAATTCTAATACAGGCTGGAGTTTATATTCGCCGGTTATCTCTATAGATGCATCTCTAAAACATGTTTCTTTGCGCTTCCCTAATGAAAAGCAGAACATCCTAATAGTTTTTGAAATAGACTGCGTCCTAAGTGCAGTATCGTTTATTTTACAGCAGCACCGCCTTACACTAATTCGCAAGGTCATTTAAAAATGTTTTTAGATAAAAACCATTTACATACCGCATATTTTCAAAATATAGTAATAGTACTAGACACACCTCCAAATGACTGAACGCAAAATTGATTTTTAAAGGATTTAACAGCACGCCTGATGCTCGGCTGCACGGTGGCAGCAGTTTGTGCATCACGTGATTATAATCACTGCGGCTGCTAAAGCACCCAGATGACCGCAAGACAAAGAGTTGCCGTGAAAAATAGCCATGTGAACGACTTTTAAGATTATTTAACACAAAACGGAAGCGCTGTCCTGTACCAAATTCTTATATATATTACTTTTTGAAAATACGTGGAATGTCTGGTCGTTAGTCTACTATAGGCTAGCTGAGGGATCGCATGTGTACAGGGGAATTAAGCGTCTGTTAAAAGCGGCATTTACCGTAATTACCTTGTGAAGAGAAAGTCTGAAGTGGCCTGCGCCCATGCGACATTACAGCGGCTCCCCGGCCGTCGGCAGCACGGGCTGAGCGTCTTAGGCGCTGATCTCGTTGCCGTTTAAATGCGCAGCACTAGATAATCACCGACAGAGCTGTACCCTCCGCCCAGTTTTATGTATCATTTTTTATATTGATGGTCCTCTATCAAGTGCTGGGCCCGCTGGATCTGCCAGTGTATTCTTGTCCCTCCGATACCCTAGATCACAGGAATAACAATCAGTAACTGATTAGGCTGGGAAGCGTAGGAGTAAGTTTTAAGATGAACTGGTTAAGCTACAGGTAGAAATGTCAAGGTGAACCACCCACCCTTAATTCGGCTGATTGATTACAACAATTATAGGCAAGATTTCGTTAGTCTTGGTTTATACTAACGAAGGAAAACCAGCTCCGTCCCTTCAGTATAAGCTAGTAAGATGATTTTAAAATTCAGCTGGCCATCTATTAAAACTGATGTATGCAGCAATCCAAAGAAATGTACCTAAGTCAACTAACCTAACACGTATACATTTCAATTTACTGTCAACATTTTCAACTCCATGTAAATGATAAAACGATATATTTGACGGGTCACCTTGTTTAGAAACAGCTTAAAAATATCAAGTAATATTTTATTCTTGCATATGACGTGCATTAGCCAACTGCATTTCGATTACTACGTCCATTAACACGTCACATTACAGTAAATGTGCCCCATCTCCTTTGTTGGGTGCATGACAGCTGAAGTACTTGTTTCTTTCACTTTTTCTGTTAGTCACAGAACCTGACATGGTTGGTCGCTACATTTCCCTACTCGCACGGTGTTTTACTCAGTCAGTGATAATCTACTGCAAAGACCTTAACAATAATGACTACGGTAGACTTTGTGCAACAGTAAACGGCTACACAATTCAAAGAAAAATAGATCCGTGAAACTTTTCTGTGACGTTATTCGGTATAATCTATGTTTCAAGATACTGATGCTCAGCTGTAGTTCAAAATCGGTGTGAAAATAAATACCTATATCTCTACTTATTGCTCCTGGAATTTAGTCAAAACATGAATAAATGATAGTTATTATAGTAATAAATAATAATAATTAAGTTCCATTTATACAAGTTACTTCCTCAAAACAGAAAACTACTGATGGATGGCAAATTACACATGCTTGATTAATAGTGCAACACAGTTGATTTGCAGGGCATTCAGACTACCTTAATTAATGAAAGATCACGTCTGGCTTACTTATAGCACAATAGCATACTACAGCAGGGCTGGGATGATAATATCAGTGAAAAGGAGTTTACAAACAAGTTTTCAAAGTCAACAGACAAAGGACAAAGAATGTTACAAAATTTCTTTATCCATCACAATAATTGGAAAAGGTCAAAACATTTCAAAAATCCAACACAGTAAATTCATCATAATCAAAGATGTCATTAATTCATATAAAACGTGTATTACTGCAGGTAAGGATAATTCAAATTATCGAGTTTGATATTTGCTACAATTCAGACATGCAGCATCAACTGAGTTAATTTATAAATCATGTCCGTTTGAACGACCAACACGGCTGAAGCTTAATTCAAGGCGTAGTTGAACTGAAGCTTAATTCAAGGCGTAGTTGAACTGAAGCTTAATTCAAGGCGTAGTTGAACTGAAGCTTAATTCAAGGCGTAGTTGAACTGGTTGGCAAACTTTTCGTGTTTCCTTTGGTCCATTCGATTCATGGCTTCTGTGACTCGTCTCATTGAACTCCTGCACAGGATGGAAGAAAAAAAGATGGATAGAGTTTGTATCGCTCTAATGAGCTTCTACAGGCCGGGTCTTCAGAGGCTATGGTCCTAAGAATTTCAGAATTAGCTTCTGGCTCAGAGAAGTCGCCTGGGTGCCCCCCTGTGCCCCCAGGGCTCAACGCGATCGCTCTCCCTCATAAAGACATCTCTCTGAGGAGTGAGGCAGCAACCTTTCCATCCCCCTAGCATACAAGATGGGCAAATACAAAATCAATACCTACAGCACTGTAACATATTCTCTAACATAAGCTTATATTCCCACTGCAGCAAAGGAATCCCATCTCAAACAGGTGTGAGACATATGTACATATTACAGTATAGGGATTTTAACGTTTCTATGGATGATTCTTCTCACAGGCCGTGTAATCTGACATTAGTCACTTTTTACCCATAGCTATGAAGTTTGGTACTCACTTGTTGAAGACCTTTCTCTCAAGCCTGGAGCGAGACGTGTTTGCGCTCTGCTTCAGGTCCGTCAGGTTTGGGTACTTCCTCTTCTTACCTTTGCCCTTGGACCCTTTCTTGCCCTTCCCGTAGAACCTGGAAGAGCCCAGATCCTCTCCTGTGGCGGCCTCAATCTCCCGCATCAGCTCCCGGTCTCGCCAGTCTGCACCGGAAGGAGCATTAGCACGTTAGCAACACGAGATGGCAGGTGTAAACACACTGACAGTCACGACCCCATCTTCCTTCCCGTAGCGTTCACTTGCTTGTAAGCCTTGCCTATCAGCTCCTGAATGCCCAGAACCTTTGAAACCAGCACGGCAGCCGACCTGAACTGTTCAAGAACTAAAACACATGTGGGAAGCCTCTGCAGCGATTTAGTATCTACTGGCAAACTCAAGGAACATTTCGATGGTCATCCTGCTAATTCCACTGAAAGACAGTGTTGCTTAATGACAAGGATACATTCTGAGAACTGCAACGTTGGGCGATTTTATTGTTGTGCGATCATCATAGACTGTACTTACACAGATCTAGATGGAATAGTCAACTACGCATCAAGGCTACAATAAACCATTTATAAGCAGAGTACACTGAATATAATGATTTAAAAAAGTACAGTATGATAAACCATAAACCAGTAGTATCATTATCATCATTATTGAGTATTTTGTACTGCACATAATTGCATGTCCTGCCCATTTGTACGACTGGCAGAGCAGTAGGTTTGTTTACACCAGCACTAGCATTACTGTCTGGTATGACGGCTGCCATGTTGTTAGGCAGCAGGCTTTCAGCCCCTTTATAATCTTGTGGGGCCACCAACATACATACAGGCCAATGCTGACCAAAATGTCATTATGCGGCTCATGACTGTATTTGATTTCATTCACCACTGTGCTAATAAATAAATTAAAAGAAAAAAAAACGAAAACCCCGGTTTTGACAAACATCTGGCTTTATCAATCACCTCTCATCTGCTTTTTTCTTTACAAAACGGGGGGGCTCCGATATTAGTTACAAATTAATTTGGGGAGATGTTTCGATCCCCCTGGGGCGGGGGCCAAAAGGCAATCCCCTAATTACAAGCGGCCTGTGATCCCCTTCCTTAAGGCCTGGCTTTTGTTGGGCCTCATTCCCAGCTGTGTGATCAGGGTGGAGTTATTATAAAGCTAAGCTGGGCAAGCCCCCCCCCCCCCCAGCAGACTCGCATATCAGTCAACTGCCCCGTCCATCCACCGCGTCAGAGCAGCACAGCCCACACGCTGCACACACAGCTGTGACTCTGCCCCCACCAGATGGAGAGAATAAATGGGACCGAAGCCGTGAGACAGCCCCAGCGCTACCCATCATGTCTGTACAGGTAATCCTTCATGCATATTTCTGTGTAACTTCAGAATTTTTAACGACTATAAAGAAGTGTACAGGAATTGCATAATACCGAACAGTACAGTAGCTGAGAAGTCTGTCAAATCTTATTTTTAGCATCATACAACATGATGGGTTTGATTAGCAGAGGGGTAACATATTTAAAAAAAAAAACTTTTATTATTAATTCATATTAATGTGGGTCCCCAGGCAGCCCCGAGTTTTCGTGTCCCTGACAAACTCAGTGGACCTTAGCCCTTACTGCCATAACACTTCAGGATTATTCAGACAAGAGGATTAAAAACAGGAAAACGCTATTCTGTCACATTTCATGAAAGAGGCCTCCCCAGCAGCCCCCATCAGGTGGGGGGCATTATTTCTGCTGGCCGCTAATGAAGACGTTAATTGAACAGCTGCCTTAATTTCATTTTGAGTGACCCCCAGAGACTCACCATCACGTCCATCTGTTAACCAATTGGCCGATTTTACAGAAAACCTGCACACAGTTTTCAGTACTGATTCTTCTGCCATTTTTATAACTCCTCGCATCGAAGACATTCCAGAATGTGCCAAGCGAAACTACTGAGCCCTACAAAGTAACCAGAAAAGATTGCTTATTCAGGGGGGGGGGAAAGAGGATAATTTCCATTTGAATGCAGCTGATGCAAATATGCACTGTAAGCCTTTAAGAAACACTTTTTTTGTGAACAAAGCAGACTCTGATTTCCAAAACAGTCCTCTTAACAATACCCATATAATTACTACAACAAAAGTAAAAAAATAAAACACTGCATCCGATATCTTGCAGTTGTTATACCCTTTATCTGTGTGGTAATTAAACAACGATAATAAAACTACTGCTTGAGTAAGAATGCAGCGGGAAAATGGGTGATATAAAACAGGCTCATGCCTAACGCAGGGTTTGGCTTGGCTTGCGGTCAGGGTCCCTGTGATGGAATGAGGCATGGCAGGCAGCCTGGGAGACAGCCGGTAATCCCAGATTAGCCAGGAAGGACCCGGCAAGCCCAGCCGGCACGTCTTGATGCGCTGGAGGGCCGGCCAGAAACAAAATGTGTGTTTGAGCAAAATAAAGAAACAATTTAAGAGCTTCTGAGGAGAAATCAATACGACGGTAAGCAGGAGAACAGGCTGATGGGGCAGAGCGGCCGATGGGCGGCTGGGGGGGGGGGGGAGCCTGGGGGGCCGGTGGCCAGAGGGCAGGGGCAGGCTGCCAGATCAATACCACACTCACAAAAGATGCTATTTCACAAGCCAGTGGTCACCGGGGGGGGGGGGGGGGGGGGGGGGGGGGGGGGGGGGGGGGGGGGGGGGGGGGGGGGGGGGGGGGGGGGGGGG
>JABFEB020000016.1:16890595-16907272 GCA_019775895.2 Stomatorhinus ivindoensis | reverse complement strand
CAGGCAGGCAGGCAGACAGACAGGCAGGCAGACTCACCTCGATGCCACTCTGGCGGGCCAGCTTGACGGCAGTGTTGTAGTAGCCGCAGCGCAGCAGGTGCTCAACCATCATGCGGTCCATGCGCTTCCTTTTCCACACGCTGACGCCGGCCGGCTGGTCGCTGCTGTGCTCCTTCAGGTGCTCGATGCGACGCTTGCACAGCTTGGCGCTTTCGTCCTCGGCCTGGATGGACTCGGCGGCCTCAAAGACACAGAGAGCGACGATGAGGATCCAAGAGCTCCCCGCTTCACTGTAGGAAACCACACGACTCCAGTCCCGGGGTACGCCAAGCACTGAGATCCCTCAGCCCACACGCTCCTTAACCTTTTCCACAATAGCTGGGCTTACGCTCCTGAGGGAGATCCTATTACATTCAATCCCTAACCCCTCAGAATCAGAAACAACCCTCAAATAGCCCTTCAAAACAACCCTCTTAAACTGCAGAATATACAAAAAAATTCCAGAGCTCTTTGAAAGTTTCTTTGTAATGTGGCTCCCTTTGAAAACTTCCAGTCATGACCACAATAATTTTCACAGCTGTATGGAAGTCACATTTAAACACAGAGAGAGATTCGGTACCCGCCAAATCTCCTTTTTTTTTTTTTTTTGGAAAATGGACAGAAAGGCCACATGATGTGCTTTGGAATTCTGGGAACTCATGACGATCTGAGGCCTCAGATGATGCGGCCTCAGCCTGTGACAGCAGGCCAGGGAGCCTGGCTAAACATTACCACACGCTTAGTTTCCCCGATTCATTACTCCTCCGACCTTGCCCAAGATGAACACCTCCTGATTTCCCTCCAGGGGCCATCATAAGGAGCACACGCTGACTTGCGGGAGTGGTGGAATCGGCATTACCTTACAGCCAGAGCTCAGACATGAATAAGGTCACTCTGGTGCTAAACATTAAGGGTCGTGACAGACTGATGGGATTCATCAACATTTTGTTACATTACTGGTGCCCATTGGTGAAATCTGACACTGTCTCTGTAAACTAGTCTTTGATTGGTTTAAAATGTGAATTTAATTTGGAACATCTGGCCTATTAGGTTGTTCTTCTATATGGCATTTCAGGACCTCAAAGACAGACAAAACTCGACCAGCGTCGACCAGGGGGGAGTGTGAAGATTAACACTCAAGATTAACACTCAAGTGCCATGTTCTGAGTGGCTCAGTCTCTCGTTCATATAAAGAATAGTTTCTGGTGGCTACCTAACTTAATATACATAATATATCTGTGTCAATGTTTGCAAGTTTAATGCATCGTTTCACAAAAATAAAAAATAAAATAAATAAAAATACAGCTTAAATCTGCTTTTTCCATAGATTTGTGCGGCAATCACAAAGAAACTGCATTTAAGGATTGGAGAAAATGTGTCTGGCGTTTGCATGTTGTGAGACACTAGCCGTAAATACTACAGCACGACCTGAAAACCTGAGAGCAGCAGGCAGGCCGGAGAGGGCGCTGTATTTTTAACGCTGTGCGGAGCCTCGCCTCGCTCGCTACACACACATGCTAGTGTGCATGTGCGTGCTGACTTGCAGGAACGAGGGAACGCGATAGCCTGCTAAACAAACGTAAATGGATATGGGAGGTGGGGGGCGGGGGGGAGTCTCTGACAGCTGCTGATAAGAGCCAACAACAAATATTACAAATAAAAAATATGGCTGCGAGTCGCCAGCATGGTTCCCTAGAAGAAACACAGGGTTGGCTTCCCAGCCCTTTAGCCAACCTTGCTAACTGACGTCTAAGAGGCAGATATTTGTGGTGGGTCTGTGATGCCATTGAGGCGTCAAGCATTTCGGGTGAGGGACAGAGCGACTGCAGAGGGAAAACTCCAACGTTTTGCTATCATGGGTCTTTGGGCCTGGAGTAGACCCTACTTTGACAAACAGCACGGTATCAGTGCTGGCCGCCTACCTTCCTCTTGAGGGCGCTCAGCTTTTCCACCACGCCATCCAGCAGAGACACCACGGAATCCACCACCGGGAAGTTGCTAAGCGTCTTCTCCAGCTCGGCCACCACCATGGTCACGTGACTCGTCTCCCGGTCGATATTCTTCTGGGCGGCCCGGAACCGCTTGTTCAGGGTCTCATAAGGTACCTGTAGGGAGCGTGAGTGGGTCAGTCAGGAGCTGTTGTGCAAACAGAGCTCAAAACCTTTCAGTTACACAGTCTTGAAAACATGCTCCTTTTCATTAAAAAGCTGGATTCTAAAAAGAAAGACCTTTTGCAAAGTCAGTCTTCATAAACTTTATAAACAGCATTAATAGAATTTTTGCCTTTTCTTTTTCCAACAGATGTTAGACAGATGTTGGTCAGGGCTCCATTCAAACCCTCTCTTATTGCCTCCCCACTATTACAGACACTCAGTTTAACATCACTCTTGCACAGTTTAACCACAAAAATTATTTAAATTCAAACTGCAACCAGAATGAAAAGATTTGTGCATATCCAGGCTGCCACGGTATACGATTATCCCCACGTTACAGAACACAACTTATCAATATCTTATCAATATCACAGACAGGATATATTTAGCCAGAAGGCTATATTTATTTTTCTACACATCCAACCACACATTCTTAATTTAATTGGGAAATTCCCAACCACAAGACAACTGTAAAAAGAAAATTTACCAAAATACTTATAGTCAAAATAATTCCCCTTCACAATCCTATTTACAACAGAGGACACCTGTAACATGGGCTGTAAGGTATCGTAAAAAAATCATATTTTAAAATATGTGGTTAATACTGTGTCATTTATAAAACAAAAAAGGAGTTGAAAATTTACACAGACCAACCCAAAGCCCAATAGAACTTATCAACCAATATTGTCTGTCAAATAAGGTGGTGTTTCCACAAGTGCCAACATAAAACATTCCCTGACAAATCACTTGCTTTTCACAATATCGTATCTATGGAATACAAAATATTTCCAT
Organism: Stomatorhinus ivindoensis; assembly: GCA_019775895.2. NCBI lineage: Eukaryota > Metazoa > Chordata > Actinopteri > Osteoglossiformes > Mormyridae > Stomatorhinus > Stomatorhinus ivindoensis. Next base: position 16,904,288 of record JABFEB020000016.1, on the reverse strand, counting down.
ACAGCGGAAGACTGATGTCTTTGTGACCAGTTTCCTGTTCGCTTTTCTTCTTCTCATTCATTTTAGTAAATTTCTAACAAACACACCACTGTCTGCCAGACCAACAGCAAGGCTCAGAATCCGTGCATGCTGAACTCGCACAAAAGCAGTGCTGGTACATTGATGTAACAGACTAAATCTCGAAAAGGAGCAATCATTAAAATTGCAAAGTTTGCTAAGTTTATATTCCTATGACTGAGAACATTTGTTTTAATGAAACATATTGCTGGTCTCAACACAGCTGACTATATCGGTCCTTGTAATATGACAACTGCCTATGCATTACATGCATTATCAATAGTGACATCACACATCGCGTAGGCCTACCTGTAACCATGTAACACGCTATCGAGACACCCAATGCTCTGATTAGTAGAGCATGAGTGTGTCGCTCACGCCAAAGACAACCCAACAAAATTCAGTCTTACTTAGGAAGACAACCATTGAGGGAGAAAATCTTAAATGCTGCTATTTCCTGTTTTGAGGTGCTGGAAGGTTAAAACTGAAATATATGCACCTTTTCTAATGAAACAAAAACATTGAATATTAATCCTCCTATTAACAGCCTAAATTATGTCAGATACAATCCATTCTCATGCGAGACGGGGCTGTAGTAGATCAGTAGATTTATGTCTGTTTTAGTCAACTGGTCTCAAGCTGCACAATGAATATTGCTAGTTTTGTGGTCTTAAGACAGAAAAAGACAGGTATCCCTCTCGGGGTTATCAGAGGTCAAGGAACTACCACAAACATATGAGACTAAGTGGAGCAGTGAGTTAGAGATGGTTATAAAGACCGGAAATGCTTTGAATGGTCCCAGGGGAAGCATTCAGTCCACGCTGCAGACTACCAGAGCCAAACAGATGAGAAAGGTAATATTCAGTAAGGATCCCTGACAGAGCAGCCAAGCTTGCTGGCTGAAATATGACAATACTGCCTGGAGATTAACGGTCTCTTCACACTTTGACAAACCAAGCCTGCAGTTTGCCCAAAGCCAAGCGTCAGACATCAAGACCAAAGGAGGATTCGTGGTCTGAATGAAACTAACCATGGGGCCTTTGGTGGAAGTCGACCTAGGCCCAGCACTCAGGTGACACCAACAAGGAGCCGAGTCAACTACAGGCCGACTCCTACAGATAACCTGTTTCAGTGAGAGCTGCGCTTTTGGGGCAAAGCCAGCATTTTGGATGGCAACCAGAAGAAAAACACCTGGGAAAAACTACAAAGAAATGACTTCAAAAAAATAACAACAAACAGAATCGGCACCGAGGAACAGCACAGCTGAAACAGGAGTCATTATCTCCAGATAATCTGGGGCGTGATCTGAAAAAGTCTTTCCTGCAGAGCGTAATCAAACTATCATGGACGAGAAGGACAAAAAAAGAACAGGTAAAGTTCAAACAGATATACACACAAAGGTTTGGAGCTGTAATTACTGCCAAAGACCTATAGACAAATCACTGATTCATGTGAAACACTGAAAATGATTTAATGCAAAAAAAATGCGTCATAAACGTGTTAAATTTGCTGTGTGAATCGTGAAAAGTTTAGAGGTTCAGTCATATGCAAGACATGAGGTCTGGCTTCACGGGGATAATTTATGCAAGTTAGGAAAGCCACACTCTGCTGTAACAGTGCAGCCCTGTTTGGGTGACCATCCCATCATTCAGGAGCGTCCCTAGTAAACAAACAAGAAAATTAGGTCAAGTGCTTCCCTCTTCTAAAGTCTGACCACGACGGTGATTTCTGAACAACGATGCAGATAGCCAAGAGCGATGCCATTAACTGAAGAGATGAGGAAAACTATCCTTCAGGAAAATTCCACACATTACAAAGGCCAACGGAACTTTGGTGTTTAGCGCATTCTGCACACTAAGCAGTCAATAACACAACCCCGCTGCATCATTTGCCTCCACCATATGCCTGACAGTGATTAACGCTGTGGGAAAGATTTCACAGGCTTTCTGTGTGTCTTGGGGGGAGCTAGGACTTCAGGCTATGGTCTCTTACAACCCCCCCCCCAAACACGCTTCAGTTTTGCTGCTGTTAAACCAAGCTGAACGGCGCTGCCGCAGCCAAATGCACACTGTTGCATGCCCAAAAACAGCCCCGACATCAAAGCTGAAATGGGTCGCATTCCTGAAGCATTACAGGCTTTGTCACTCATGGAGGTCAGTCTGACACGCGTAGTCTGTCGAGGCTCCACCCCCATCCCCAAAAACAACAGCCGGCTACCATCGCTACAAAGATTTTAGTAATATAAACTATGTCGATAAACACCAGCCTAAACCAACAGAATGCCCTTTTCCTGATTCCAGCTCTGAGAACTCGGGAGGGAAGCCCATTGGCCGAATTCAATTCAATCCGGCCAGCATTTGCAAAGCAGGTTTCCTTGGAATTCTACTTGGAAACTTCCTCTGGTAAAAAATAGATTAATTGATTCCAAAAGGGTAATTGACATCAGTTAATAACACATTATGTCATAGGCATTCCATTCTCACATGCCATCAAACACAGATTTTCAAATTATTTCATCAATATGTTGGAGGCAAGACATAGTGTAATTTTAAGCAAAAGACCTGAATATATGGTATGTTCCTAATCAACACTTGACAGATAATGCTGTATGTCAGGGATCTGTACACATCTACTTTTCGTAAACAGGAAGTTTCAAATTCCCCTGGGCTTATATGAGAGCATTATAAGAGGGCAACCGAGCATATAAACATACACTAGCAAAGGCTAGAATTGTTTGAAAACACTGGAATGCATATAAACTTGCGTAATAAAGTCCAAGAACACCCTGTGACGAAAACCAACTAAACAGATGCCTCATGTGCATCAGTATAACTTGAAAAATTCTCAATCTTAATTGACACCTTGGTAGAAATAAGGTTTCATTAATGATATACAAGCTGCCATTTCTCTAAAAATATCATACTATACAATTATTGAAAGGTTATTGTACATTCACAACTCAAACACTCGTTAGTACCAGATTTTCACATTTTTATTTCAACAAAACAGCAAAGAAAAATGTCACGAGGAGAATAACTCATCTTGTATGCAGCATGCATAAAAGCGTATATTAGTACTGACAACGACCATCAGCGACAGTTTGTGCATTTCCTATTACTGCTTGTACACTGATAGAAATGCAAAGCTAGATTCATCATCTATTCAGTGGAAGTGTCACCCATCGCTTTTTAGAGATTAGGGAGACGACGGGGACATGGGAGATCTGGTTACCTGCAGGTAAAACAAAGCAGGCTGAGTGAACTGTCATATTTATATGAAACGCAGCTATGTGGTGCCTATGGACTAACCTTCTGCAGATGATCCAGCTACCTAACCAAAGTTTAGGAATGCCAGTTGATCAGTTGACTTGGTAACACGTTTATTTGAGCGTTGCAGCAGCACTACCTGCGCAGCATATAAATATTAAAGGTACGTCAGATCTCAGAAATATTTTGATCGCTTGGTAGCCCGATCAAGTCGCTGTCTCGACCTAGTCTAGAAGAACAGTTTTATTTGCATTGAGCCTTCGACGATTACTAAAAGGCGCAGAGATTAATCTATCATACAACGTTTGTCTAATAGGGGTAGTGGTTGAATACGCCATGCTCCTTTAACGTGCAAGCAAACGACAGACCTTTAAAGTTGGATATTCCTGGACCTTCAGTGCCATGGAGAGTTGTGCTGCTGATTCCTGCACCGCCATCTTCGTTTGGGCTAAAGTCTGTACGCTGTAAGTCTAGGCACATGGTTGCGTCATGCGTCACGTGATCAGACCCCGGAAGTTTACGAGTTTTAGGCTTCGGGAGCCTCGTGTGCCCCGTGATCAAACCCGGAAGAAGGCACTGTTTTGACGAAAGTATCCTTCATAGTCCAGTTCCAAAATCGCATAATCTGTGCGGATGGGTTTGGTAACTGTAAAGCCTACTTAAAGTTTAAGTATATCGTATGTTTGAGTTGACCGAAAAACAGATACCTGAACTACATTTCCCATCAGGCCACCCTGAAACTGGAATTGGGTATTGATGTAGTTAAATGAATAGTTTATACATAATACACGGTACGCCCAGTTTTAACGAATATATAGGAATGAAATTAAATAGTGTTCGACATTTGCAAGGTTTTTGACAATGTTAACACGATAGTGTTGTTTTTAATACAAACTCAGGGAAGGACGAGTGCTTCAAACAAAGATATCTTAAGTCAGTTTTGAAAAGCCAGATTGTCTTTGTGCCAAATTACAGGCAGTGTCTCTCATCCAAACATCTGCCTACAAAGACTATTAGTCAATTACTGCCAGTCCATTGCGTACAACTACGTGAATCCAATGTTATTCTACGTTGGAGCCTGGATGCTGTCATTCACCTACTAGTTGCTATCTTTCACGGAAGACGTTCAAAATGCCGCTAGTTGTAACATTTCGTGTTAGTGACTTGCGTTTTCGCATTGCATTTTTAAACATGATAATAATAATTCAAAGATAACAATAATAATCACTACTTTAGCCGTGAACTAGTTTTAGAAAAAAAGAGCAATTTATATTGTTTTTTTACTGCTGCTGAACCCTTACACCACAGAAGTTTGTGAAGTCATTTCAGATACGACCGCAGCTTGTTTTGTTTTAGTAATCCAGTAATCTAAGTGAACTAAATCATTCGGTATAGGCTCACGCAATACCATTTTATGTCAGGCTGTTTAAAAGACTTCCCAGAGGAAATGAAGGAATTTTCCCACTAAGTGAACCCGTAATGGGATCGTGAATTTCCCGAAATGTACTAAAAGATATAAATTAGGCAGCCCCAGACCCCAGTGACTGTGCATGGGAACTCTGGGTGTTTCAGTAGTCTTAGTAGTAGTAATTATCTAGCCCTTATTAGGATACATTTCTATTGTACGTGAGTAGGGAAGGGACTGTATTATGTGTCTCTCATTTAATGGCAAGCCCACCCACATACAAAAATTTCCAGAAACATCTGGAGCAGGATTTGGCGCCTTATATTTTAGCGTACCATCAATACATTTATTGTTATATTAAACATAAAACAAATTAATAATTACTGTGTGTGTTGGATCAGGTTTTCTTTTGTTTATATTTAACCTCTTTTATTTGTTTGCCTTTGACTTGGGGTTAATCTTGAAAATAAAAAGCCTAACCATACTACTGATTTTACATAGAAGGTGGAGGGGTTTGTTTTGTTTACCAGTACATTTAAGATTATGTACTACATAGGCCTATATTACGTAGACTCCCCTAACAACCAAACGGCTGTTCAATATGCTCAGCGAAGTAGATGGAGTTTTCCTTCAATTGCCCACTGGATGGCAGTGTTGTAAATATGCATTTCGTCAAATGAGCCAGTTGAGGTCAGTGTTTTCATTAAAAAAAAAAAAGTTTTTGTTGTATTTAACCAATTTCAGTTTGTATTACAATTTTATTGTAATACGAAAGAATATGATGTGAGTTTTAGATGGAGCTTCTACTGTAATGTAATAATTTGGTTTATTAAAATATCCTTCTTTTGGTAATGGGAACTGAAAGCCTGAAGCTCTGAGTTCCTGCACTCACAGCTCCCACACACCAATCTGTTCTGGCTGGCTTCTGACATATTTCAGTGGAACATCCTCAGTACAAGATTAACATCTTTGCTGACTTTGAATATCTGTACTAATACTAATGGTAATACTGTACTAATCTGTACTAATACTAATGCTAATTATTTTGATAATAGGCAAAATAGTAATGGTTTAAATTACAGGCATAATAGCTGTAGTTCTTATACTTATATATTTGCCATTGTCTTTTTTTCTGAAGCTTTTTATAAAGCAGAGGAAATTGTAAGTGCCTTAAGAAGCAAACAAATACCATGGAGTAAATCTTATGGCTTCCGATCTGGGTATTGCTAATATGGAAGTACTGTATAATGCAAAGTCAATTTAACATGCAGAAAATTGGCCTCAGGCAGATCATGCAACTATATACACTAATAGCGACCTCCTAAAGCTAATCATGAGAGTTAAAGATTAGCTTTAGGGTAAAAGCATAAAAACCTAAGGTCCCGCTGCAGTGAAAGGAGTGGATTAAATGTGTGCGTGTAAATACTCACAGGGAGGAGGGTTTGGGTTCTGCAGCCAGGAGTTCTCAAGAATGCAGCCAGGATTTCGGGGTTGAAGTGTAGGCTGAAGGAGAGAATGAAGTCATTGTTTCAGATAAAACCCACAAGCCTGAGTGATGGGCGATTCATTTCAGGCAAAAGCTGCTATTGTATTGTGCTTAGGCCACAGGTATTGACCATTCATCCCATCTTGATTCTATAGAATTTTTTATAATATAAGTATCAGCAGTATGTTGTCTGTTGCTGACTTAATCGAGTGTGTTCCTTCTTGACGTTCCCAGGAGGCCTGCCCAGAACGCTCTCCAACGTTTATATAAAATGTCCTTTTGGTTCCAATCCCAACTGCTCCCAGGCTGGCTCAGATTTAGGTGATCAGTGGTCATTGTTGACACACCACAGCACCCAGTACATAACAACAAAATGTGTCCTTTGCATTTAACCTATATGTGACATTGTGACATAGCAGGGGGCAGCTAATTCAGCACCCAGGGAGCTGTGCTTGGGGGAGGCACCTTGCTCAGGGTACCTCAGTGGTACCTTGCTGGCTAGCAATCTTTCAATTAAGTGTGCTTCCCTAACTATTAGGCTGCCACTGCCCCATTTAAAATTTTTATTTATTATTTTCTTATTACTATTTGTGGAAATAATGCATGATGATGTTTCAGTGATGATTTTTCAAAACACAGAAAAGTATTCGAAATTAGATACTTATTTCATATAGGAACTAAATTAAATTTCTCTCAGGGAAATTTACCAAGCACTTCTTCCCCGCAGAGAGATAAATGGACCGGTCGCAAATGCTGTAAGCAATCACAGCCATCTATCAGAATGGAATGCAAATAAGTACACCGACTCATTGCCTGTTTTTTTTTTTGTTTTGTTTCTTGGTGTAAAACCATCGTCATGTCATATTGTTTAATACTCGCTGACCCTACTTTCACTGCAATCACTGCTATAACTGTAACTCCAAATCATCGCACGGCATTTCAGTGAATTTTAAATATGTGGACTTTCATAACAGTAAAGGAATATCAACTGGTCTTATGTTCGGCAAGATTTGTGCTCTGGACTTTGTCAGACTCTCGGCAATCTGACGTCTCGTTGGGGAAGCAGCACGATTCTGCTCCATTAATTACACATCTTGTCAGCGCCGAGGGACCCCAGCGGCTACAGGACTGGAAATGCTGCTCTGTGAGGCCAGGGAGAGAACTTTATGAACCAGAGGTGGGCATCCACTCACAGCACTGGTGCATGATGAGTGGAGGCAGCTGGATATGTCATGTGACCTCTACTGAGAAAGAGAGTGGGCAAAGGGAAGCCATATTCATGCAAAGTCTCTTCAGCAAATGTCATGCTTCATCTAACTAAGTAATCTGCTCCTGAAAAGGCCGCATTCTTCTGCACCTCTCGTTTCATTTCTTTTGGCTTCTTTGTTCACACCTGTCTTCTTTTATGCCATTTCCTGCAGTATTCAGGGTACTTTTTAAAGGCAGCTGCACATTCTGTCTCTCTCCACTCAGCCCTGAGGGACAGAGCAGTATCTGGAAACAGGTTTTGGAAAAAAAAACATCGTTCAGAGGTTTTGTTGTAGCTGGTTGTTTCTCTCAGGCTTGCATTGTGTCTGCTAATCCCCATGTAGTGGCACTCTGCAAATGACTAGTTAAATGAGCAGTTGTGGTGACATCAGATACAGTGAATGATGGCTCCTCCCCCCTGTGGTCACATGACCACCCTCACTGCAGCCTCCGAGGCGACACCTTTGGCCTTTGACAACCCAAATACTGCTCCAGAAATTCTACCAGTTTGTTGGCATTTGTCTAAACTGGAGGTCTTTTCTTGTTGAATGTAAGGGATGACTTGTAAGCATCAAACCGACACCAGTGTGGAGGATTGGGGGATTAAATCTAGAGGCTATACAATCATATTTCCATGGGCATGTGGAGGGTCAGGGGTTAAATGTGGGTTCTGTGAGATCATATGAATAATCTGCCCTGAATGAACTTTCCAACAAAGGTGGGGTACCCCCACATCCACCTTATCTCCCCTGCGACCTGGTGCACCCCCACATCTTCCTGGATTGCACCCTGGATTGCACCCCCACGTCCACCTGATCTCCCCTGCGGCCTGGTGCACCCCCACGTCCTCCTGGATTGCACCCTGGATTGCACCCCCATGTCCACCTGATCTCGCCTGCGGCCTGGTGCACCCCCACATCTTCCTGGATTGCACCCCCATGTCCACCTGATCTCCCCTGCGGCCTGGTGCACCCCCACGTCCTCCTGATCATCGCAGCTGAGGGCTTGGGACCCCTTGCAGCTCAGAGCACCCCTTCATATCCATTAGAGAGAACACTTCTTTTTTCTTGTCATTATTATTAGCAAAGGTAATCTCCCATTCCAGGGCTTCTACAGAAGACTTGCTGACCTGCAAGGTCAACGGTAAGGTCAGAGTAACCTGCTTGATCACGCCTTAAGGGTAAGTACATTTTCCAGGGGGTAATGGTTAACTTTACAAGCATGACTACACATTGCCCTTTTGGGATTAATATGAACCAGTCATACTATGTGCTAGTAATAACCTGGAGGTCAGAAAAAGGAAAAGAGACAGAATATTAAAGAGATGAGAAGTAACAGTCATGTAAGAATCATGCATTGGGGGGGCTATGCACACATGGTTTATGGTCTGTCTCGTCCAGCACGGGCTGTGGCCCTGGCCAGCAGGAGCAGCTGGAAGATGGTAAATGGACTGCATTTATATAGCGCTTTTCTACTCTTTAGAGCACTCAAACTGCTTTACAATACATGCCTCACATTCACCCATCCACACTCACATTCACCCATCCACACTCACATTCACCCATCCACACTCACACCCTGAGCCATGGCTCCCATGCAAGGTGCCAACTGGGAGCAATTTGGGGTTCAGTGTCTTGCTCAAGGATACTTTGATGGGGTCAGGAGGAACCAGGGCTCGAACCTGCAACTCTCTGGTTGCCGAACGATAGCAGTACCACCATGAGTTTGAAAGGAGTTTTTTACCAAAAATAAAATACCCTCCTTATCACTCCATGCTAGTTTCCATACTCTGCCTTCCCGTCAAATCTGAAGGAAAATAAATGGTGTTTCTCCTGTCCTTAAATGGATTTCCACCTGCATATTTACACCTTGGTTTGGGGCACGACATCTCCCTGAATCTCCCGGAGCACAAGCAGCGTTCCTGCGTGCATGGCATCCCCTGCCGTGGACGCAAACAGTCGTCACCATCACCCTTCCTGTGTGATTACTGCCACAGCTGTCGTTCTCTGGCTGTCACCGGCCACGATTCCCTTCGTCTGTGAGTGACGCTATAGAGCCAGTGCAACCCCTGTGACCCAGAGCCATGCTCTGACAGCCCAAAGGTTTGCTACCAAAGTCCTGCAGGGAAACAAAGGACTGAACTAGGCAGTAGGTAGAACCAAGATGCCCTTTCTGTTGCCGGGCTATCGTGGCTGAGATAAGAAAAAACTGAACTAGAACAAGTGTCATAAACTAGAAAGTGGAAGTGAAACTGTGCCTGTATTATTGCGAGTTAGTAAACACCTCACCATGCCCATTTATAAACCTCCTACACCTACCTCATGTCACCAAGGTAGAACTTTCTGTTAGCAATAATAATATTGCTAGCAATAAAAATGCCAAAAGCCAGTTACTAGGGACCGGTAGTAAAAGGCTTAATCATGTATTAAATGTGGAATATAAACACCTGCACTTATGCACTTAAAATATGTAACTTATACATATTATATATAAGAAAATGTAACGAAAATTGAAAACATTTCACCCAGCTCAAAGGACCTATTCTACCACTAGGCGGCGACATTTCAGCCATGAACTACTAATAGATGATTTTAATATACTGTAAAATAATCATAAACGCTCCCTGAATGTCCCCCCCCCAACACTCACTAAGATAACCAGGAGCAACGTATAGGAGCTCGGGAAGGGTGCGCTGTGGCACGTCTTCCAAGATTAACACAATTACGTGGTTTTGCTTTGCAGGCGTTTCAGTATTACTGCCATGGAATGACTAAACTGGCAGCCAAGTATTGTATGTAGCGAGTCTTCAAATGACTATTCTCAGGAAACTTGAAAAAATGTATGAGAGAAAATTATGGGGTATTAGACTGAACTATGATAAATACTCATGTTTTGATTCATAATAAATGTATCCTTGGGTTATGTGTGGGTGTCTGTAAGAAATAAAGCTTTGTGTTAGAATACAACACGTGCAAGCAGTCACGTTTTGTTGTTATTCATTAACAAAATTCTATGAAATTAGTAGTATAGATGAGAATATTAAATTATTGTCATGTCATTCTATTTCTGTCAGTGTAGTTAAACAGGACCCCCCCTGCCCCCATCATTCGAGTCATTGAATAAAGTCTTTGAATGGGCCTTGGGTTGACCTGTAGTAAGGGTACATGTCACGCTCTTCTTTTGATCCTGTTATGACAGAATGGGTGAGTGCATATAACAGGAGATGCTGATTTATTTACAGCAAGGCGGAAAAGTACCTTTAGATGTAAACCAAGACAAAACAACAAACTGTGCACATTTAGCTAGGGTTCAGTTTCAAGGTTCAAATCAGGTTATTTACCTAAAACTACCTAACATAACATGCATGCAAAAATCATGTTAAAATACATCCACGTCCTTGATGGGGACATGTGATCACCAATGGGAGGCCGGCAGGGGGAGGGCACAGCTCAGGGATTGGACCACAGATGGAGTACTTAACTGACAGACACATGACCTGGCACAGTGCGGAGAAATGCAGCAAACTGCAATGGTCTATAATTATACTCCATTTTGTACTGTTTGAAAATTAGAGATTTATATGCTGCCAATGAAGTTAAATAAGAATGAAATTGGGGGAGTTGACAAAACTGAATCACAACTACAATGAAAGATCAGTAAGAATGAAAGAAACCAGACAAACACATTTCATCAGCAATAAACCAGCACCTGCCTCTGAGCTGCACTACGTCCGTAGCTGGGGCTCTCACCCCGTCACACGGCACGGGTGCTGTCCGGAGCTGGGACTCACACCCCGTCACACGGCACGGGTGCTGTCCGGAGCTGGGGCTCTCACCCCGTCACACGGCACGGGTGCTGTCCGGAGCTGGGGCTCTCACCCCGTCACATGGCACTGGTGCTGTTGTCCTCATTCGCTTACCCGCTACAGGCGTTTGTACCTTTAATTGCCCGGCATACACCGAACAGGGCTTCTGCTGCTGCTTACAGGGCAGGTAGTGTCCTTGTGAGTCCTGCATGTTTTTATATACATTCACAGTCTGTCCTACTCTGCTGTGGGCACAAAGGCTTCGCCCTGACAGGATTGGATTGGACCACGATGTCATGGTTACTCAGTTGATCTCCTGTGATGAATGAGGCCCAACCCAGGGCTTGACCTTTGCTTAGTACTGCATGACAGGTAAAATAAAGAAAAAAAAATATGCTGCAGTTCTGCCCCCACCATGCAGTGCATCACCAAATCAAAATATCAGAACATCACAGCAGTGGTGTTTTTCGTGCCTTTTGGGGTGGGGGAGGAGTTTACATTTTTAAGCAGAATTAATGTTTACAAGACCGTGTCCTCAGCCACATGGCCGAAATATCCCGCACTCGAGTGTGATGGGCGTACGATGCCTGCGGACGGATTTCAGCCGAGTCACTTAATGCAGGATGGAGCTCTGTGGTTAAACACAGAAACGCAGTGAGAGCATGAGGTGTCACGGCAAGGACAGGGGTTGTGGTGCGGGCGTGCGGCAAAGCAGACTTGCAGAGATCATTATCACACTTAATGACTGCAGCCATTAACTAACACTTTCATTATGGCTTTTATTGTTAATCCCTGAGATTATCTCTCTGCTTTTTCTTCCCCAATTTTGGTTAATTCAACAGAATTTAGGCATTGCCTAGTTTCCACATTTTCAGATTGACCCAATTCCTTCACGGTTTCATTAAAAACAGTTTGAATAGGAATTCTCCGTTTATTTATTTATACTTTTCTGACTGCTAAAAATGTCACAATCATGATTCTACCTGGTTTTGTTGGTCCTCATACAAGCTACTGGCTAAACATCTACATCACGTTGTTAGTCTTGGTCCTTTTATTGTGGTTATTGGTAATTATGGAATAATTCTAACTTCTGTGAATAAAAACTTCATGCGTTTTATTTCCTGTAGATGGTGTAGCTTCTTACATTTGTATTTCTAACCAGATGTTTGCTATTAATAATTGTTAAATATTAATAAGTATCAGCTGCTTTTCCGAGATTTGCATCAGCAGCTGCCAGAGGTGTGAGCGTGCGTTCGATTGCTGTTAACAGAGTAGGACGGCGCTGAGAATGCGGACACAACACAGGCTGGGCGAGCCAGGCCATACCGGGCAAATCGGACGTAGACCCCGCTGCCAATGGAACCAATCCCAGTTTATACTGCAGATCGGAAATGATACGGAGTCAAGCGGCGCTTACATGCTATACTGCAATTAAGACTAAGGGTATGAAAAGCTGAGGTCCACTGAATAAAAATTCTGTGCATTAGAAAAATTACTAGAAATTAAATATGTCAGACTAATTGATAAAATACAACTTGAAGGAATTTTAAAAATTAAATTCCAGGACAATTAATTATCTATAAAGATAAATTACTTACAAGACTACTCTGTCTTGCGTCACTTACCGCATTACATCCTTATCTTTTCAATGATTAGCAGTATGTAAACAAACTTAGTGAGAAACAGTGCCCCCTTCAGGCTGATGGTATCATTAACTAAAACACGGTCAATGTCTTAACGCGGATGTGTTATGTATTTTATGTTTCATTCGTTATCAACTGTTCAGTGCCATATGATCATTATTATTATGTTTTGTACTACAACACCTCAAAGACGTGAAAATTATTTTTATCTTTACCATTAAATGTCAGGGTCTCATGCATGAATCACCTTTTAAACATTAGACAAAAAAATTAACTTCACGTGGAAAGATATCCCTCAGCTTCCCTCCAGTCTCATATTTACAGAGAATATGTTATGTTTTTATTTTTAAGCAGCTCAGTAAGATCATTTTTCCCCTTTTACCTTCCCAAGAGAGAGATAACCTCTAATGCAAGTCCCTTATACCTGTATTTTGCCAGCAAACTATCCACTGCATGTGTTTTTGTAAAGATGCAAACAGTGTTACTCTCATATGGAATATAATTTATCATTTAAATTGAGGCTGGCGGTGCTTTTAATGACTTCATTACAATTTACATTTTGCCAGTATTAGCAAAATGAAATGTCAGGATTTAATGTCCTGGCAGAACTTCGATTCATGGTGTCAGATTTAGTGCCTCCTAACATGAAAATAAAATGGCAACAAAGTGTTTGAATTCCATCTATGATGCATCCCAGCCTGGTGCCTTATATCATATGAGATAGACCCCCCCCTATCAGGATAAGCAGTTAGAAGATGGATGGATGGATGGATGGATGGATGG
>JABFEB020000016.1:16744981-16760395 GCA_019775895.2 Stomatorhinus ivindoensis | reverse complement strand
ATTGTGGTGGTGTATAGAGCCAAAAATGTTAGCATTGTGTCGATGTCCCAATATTTATGGACCTGACTGTATGTACATGCCAGTTATAAAATCTCCTAAATCTTGTTGCCGAAAATTACCCAATTTCAATTTGTTTCAATTATTGTACTTTTTCTGCAGTATTAAAAGTATGTATAGTTAAAAAAGGACAATTATACTGTACATAGTGAATGTTGGATATAATTCTGCCTCTGCCTGTAGAACACAGTTGAGTTCCTTTTTGAGACTGGATTCCAATTAACATCTTGAGACAAACTGTAAGTAGGACTAGAAATGGCAACTTGTGTGTATGAATATTTATCTTGCTGCAGACTGCATGAATTCATCCGTGATCAGTATATGATATTTATTGTTCTTTGTATTCTAATACAAAATACAAAATAAAACAGTGTCTCTGAAAGTATTCATATAACAGCCAAATGACACAATTATTTAATTATTGCTATAACACAGTCTGCTCCTATTGCCTGGGAGATTAGATTTTCATACCTAATTTGAATTGCTTGATGTCTACAGCACCATAATTTTTATGCATAAAAAAACATTCATTCTAAAGAACAATCAGGTCCAATTCTCTGATGCTGCAGCGGAGTGGAACATGTTTTCCTTACTGTATTAACATTTTCATAGCTCCAGTGTCATATATAGATCATTAAAAGTATAAATGAAAACTGTTAAACCCAATTGAGGTTCTACATTACTTTATGCACTACTGCTGCTGTGAACATTCATAACATCCCATATAAGTAACAGTATAGATTAATTTCTGCTCATCTCAACCAATCCCTGATTCGATGCTGTCTACAATAATTAACAGAATCCCACAGGAATGATCACTAATTGCAGCATACAGTATCATTATACTGTAGAAAATATATATCTATCTGTAAATTATATGTTATATATTAAACACCTTAATCCAAAGTAATTTGTACCGTATAGTGTAAATATTTCACATTTGTTAGTTCCATGATACAAATGAGTATAAAAGGTGCCATTCCTGTCTGGTTTTGTGTAACACTCCGGTGTCTCTTGTTCCCTTGTTCATCCTGAGCCATGCTCGGAATATGCTGCCATAGTCGTATCTGCCAGAGCTTACATACTGCACTCACCTAACTGTTAGCACTGCCTATAGTCTCCCCTGCTTTGATTAATTGCACATTTTATTTCCCCTACTCCTCCTGGGGGGTGCTGCCTGGAGACCTCAATCTATCAAGATGTCCTGCACACCCCTGCTACATGTGACGTCGCCATTAGCCATGATGTCCCTGCACCCAGCTCGCCGTTCTGCCTGCGTCATCCTCCATGTGTGACCCGCTGCCTGCCTTCTGGTTGCCTGGCGATTGGAGGGAACGTCGGCGCCGGCTTGTCATCCCCCCCCCGCTCCCCGGTTGTGACTCTAACCTTAATGACTTAGACAGTGCGACTTGGCACTTCTCCAATTTGACTCTCCCTGCTGCCCCCTGGAGGATGGGCTCCCCCCCTTTGAGTCTGGTCCCTCCCAAGGTTTCTTCCTTCCAGGGAGTTTTTCCTTGCCACTGTCGCCTATGGCTCACTCACTGGGGTGGGGATGCTGTAAAGCGCTTTGAGTCAATGTAATGTTGTGATAACGCGCTATATAGAAACACATCTATTTGTTGTTTTTCATTGGAACCTCCCCACAGACTGGCAGTCGCACTCGAGCTGCCCCTTAGCGGCCCGGTTCTGTGCAAACCCAGCCTCCCCGAGCTCCCCCACATCCCTGCTGGCCTCCTGGCCTGTAATTCCACCGCCGACGATCCTGCTTTCATGTCTACCTGACCTGCTCTCCATCTTCAGTGGATTGTGTTATATTTGTATTGGACGTTCATTCACCAGAAACCGCTTTCCTCTAAAGTTAATGCTGCTCTCTCATCAGTGGTCTGACACCCCCCCTCTCCTTCTTTCCAGAATCCACCTTGCCCCTAAACCTGTAATCCATCTCCCTTGACCCAGGTAATCCACCCTACAGTCCCATCAATCACAGATCCCAAGACCCCCTCTAATCCAGCCAGATAAAACCTCATAGACTAGCTCCGTAGTCCTCCTCTGTGTCACATTTTAAAGTCTAACATAATGATCAGTGGAATAAAAGTGTCACTATGCAATAGCACATGGCAACCCTGACACTGCTGCCAAATGCTGTTTCGCAGGTCGGCCAAGCAACCTTGACTCAATTTTATTTATGCCAGAGACACATGGTATCCTGTGATTTCCTGCGATCGCTCACATTATTATGACCTCACAAGGTATCATTTCGGGATGTATGTAAAAAACATTAGCACTTTTACAGGGTTTCAGATTCTCATCTTTTTCTCTCTGTCTAACCAGAGCTGTGCAAGGGGAATGAAATCATCCGAATTATAGTAAGACATATTACATGTTGCCTGTCAGTGGTGAAACAGGACTAAAGCCTTGCTGACTACACTGATTCAGTTTCAACCGCAACCGTTTTTTTTCTTCTCAAAGGAAGCACAATCGACTCTTCTGGTTTTATCGTTTTCTGCCTGCCAGCCTATTTTTTAAAACTGCAAGCCCTGCAGCTGCTTCCCATGCCAGCAGAAGATCGTCCCCTAGTGTCACCTCAGTCACAGTGCTGCTGTCGATGGAAATACGGCGAGAAATTCACATTTCAGTCCCTGCTTCGTTGTAGCCCGACACGTGAAATGCAGGCATTTCTGTTCTCTGACTCCAAGAGCTGTTTCGTTACCCTTGATGACCTCGATTTTGTGAGATCTTCCCCAGTTAGAAGTAGAATGTGCCATTGGGGCTGTAAGTTATGTGCAAAGATTTGTTATAATTGGATTTGGTCAGCATTTGTCTGTCTCCATGGCAACTTACAACAAACAATCTTACCAGAATACAAATATAGACAGATAATTTATGCTTTTCCTTGCTTCTTCTGCGATATTCCTAATGCAATGAAAAAACAAACGTCAGGCAAACATGGCCTGTGGGAATGCAGAGCTCCCTGCGGACACAGAGGTGGTTATTCTTAAAGACAGGCCAGCGTCTTGCACCCGGGGCCGATAAAAAAGACAAGCTCTGTCCCAGAATTGCTTGGCTTGTGCTGCAGGCTAGTTATTTACCCTGAAATGCTCAGTTTAATGGATGAATATTCCTTTTCCTAAAAACACTGTAAGGGTCAGTAGGATATTTGAGATTAATATTAGAAAACTCCACGCCAACAAATCAACATATTATACAATATAAAACTCCATATAAATGCCATATATGTCTCTTTTTATTTCAATAATAACTCGAGGACCTAAAGGACCTTCCTGGGCATGAATCAGCCAAAAAATGATTTTGTCCATAGCGATTTAAAAAGTCATGCTACACGTGTCACACGTGTCCATGCGCACGAGATGAAAGAGAGATAAATGCAGCCTGCCTGTCAGCTCCGAATCAGTGTCAGTGTGGAGGATGGGCTTTGTAGCGGAACGCGGCAGAGAAACGTGAGCATGTGGAAGCCATTAGAGGAGCAGGCTGGGGTGGGGGCGGGGTTGAATGCGGCTGACAACACGCGGTCGCTTGGCTGGCCAGCGTGTCGGATTTTCCCCAAAAGGAGGCGGCGCCTGGAAGCTGACAGCCTCCTGGCCATCGGTCTGCGAGCACTTTCTTTCGCTCCTGCATGCTGGGGAGGGGCGGGGCTGAAATGTGGGCGGGTCCTTCTGTGCATGCAGGCCACACCCCCAGCCAGAGGTGCCCAGCAGGTCAGCTGGGCCGTCTGCCTTCGGGGAGCTTGTAGTGCTTAAAAGGCCGGCAGTGGCTGCTAGGATTCGCAGTCTCCCACCCTGACAGCCACAGCGCGGGCCACCAGCTCCCCTCACACCTCGACCTCGGACCTCCCCAACACAGGCACACCCAAAGAGTGAGTATTCCTGCTGTCACGCTCAGCCTTACTGCTATTACACTTGGCCTCACTGCTGTCATACTCCGGCCTTACTGCTGTCACGCTCAGCCTTACTGCTGTCATACTCCGGCCTCACTGCTGTCATACTCCGGCCTCACTGCTGTCACGCTCTCACCTTCTGCCCACGCATCCATGGGTTTATTCTTCTTCATTTGCTCTCATTCTTTTGTGCAACATTTACTCTGTTTTTATTTTCCTTCTACTTAACTCTGAAATATCTGCACACATTGCCACTTTTAATGTTTGCTTCATTGTCCATTGTAGTTATTTTTAGAAATATTTTAGGTGTCACCAAGTGGTGCATCAGTGTCACTCATTATTTATTTGCTCGCTAAGTGCTGCTGGTTGTTGAGGTGCCTGGAATTTCTGTAATGTGCCTCAGTGGTTAAGAGGCCAGGCCAGGACACCTGGTGATGTTCAGTTTTAATTCTGGACTGTTTATAGTCTCTGCAGACAACTTATCTTCACAAGAAAAACAGTTAGAGGTGCTCAGTTGGAAAACTGCCTTCCTGACTGTATAAATGTTTACTGCTAAAGTATTTCAGTGTTGCTACTGGCATGTTTGAGTAGTAGTAAAATTGCACAGCTTTAGAAATGACCTCATCCATGCTTCAGGGCAGTCTGCTACTCATCACAGCACCTTTGGTCATGCAACCTAAGGGGCTCTTGCATCTGACCAGCTTCTCTCCTGCAATGTTTTGTAGCTCCAGGTATGGACAGCGCCCCCTTCCTGCAGAGGTTCAGGCTCACATGCTGCTGGGCAGCCCTCAGCTTGCTGTGTTCACTCCACGCGTTGCCCCTTAACCTCGACCCGGTATGTTCCGCATCCACGCCTGCCAAGTATAGCCTGACGTTCACGGGAAAGTGGAGTCAGGCTGCCTTCCCCAAGCAGTACCCCCTCTACAGGCCTCCTGCCCAGTGGTCCCACCTCATCGGTGAGTCTCCTATGCACAGATCCCACCTACATATACAGCTGCTTTATAACACATTTCCAATTGTCACACTTTCAGACTCACGCTCATGCAGGAAATCTTATGGCAAATGTATATTATCCCATTATAAACCTCAAAGTAGCTACATCAAAACATTGGGACAGTTTTCAAACCCAAAAGACCATTTACAAGGTAATAAAACTGTTATGTACAAGTAAACGCATGTACATGTGTGTGCAGACTCGTCTCAAATTAAAAATCTCACCTCAGCTAGCACACCGAAGTTGGCAGCCCTGTAACTTTGTACTAAATGTGGAAGCCACCTCAATAACTTATAAATGCGTCCTGGTGATGTATGTGCTTATGACATGTGAGATCTTTCGAGGTGCATATTCAGATGCAGTGTGCAGTAGACAGGGGTCAAAATGATGTGACCCTTTGTCTTGGCGCTGCAGTGGTAACCTCCTGAAGGTAGTTTGTGACTTTCTGTCCAGGCGTGACCCACAGCTCAGACTACCACATCTGGCAGGCCAATGAGTATGCCAGCAACGGGGTGAGGGAGTTTTCCGAGAAGGGAGAGGCCTGGACACTGATGAAGGAGGTGGAGGAGGCTGGTGAGCGCATCCAGAGCGTCTATGGGGTGTTTTCCACTCCTGCGGTGACCGAGGGCACTGGCCAGACCTCCTCGGAGTTCGAGGTCTTTGCGAGGCATTCATTTGTGAGTATCTTCACACCATATATGGGCGTAAACCAAATATTAACTGTGTGTGGTTCAGCAGTAAAAATGCATCGGGTGACATTAAAGATGTATACAAAGCAAGCTAAACTGCATACTAATAAAGTTTTCTTACTGATTTACTGTGATCATATCTGTTATCTCAACAGAACCTTGGGTTTGACACATTTGTAATGTAATGCAAGTATGCAAATAAAGTTTTGGCCACACTATAATTAAGGCAGGCATATAAATATTAAATGAACTGACCATTATAATGCATTATGAAGGTAATTACAGTGCATTATAAGATGTGAGCTTCATAGTGCATTCATAATGCATAGTAAACATGGCTGTAATGGTTTATGCCTTTTTATAGTCGTGTTTATAATTCTTTATGAATGCTTTACAATGCATTATGAAGGCATCTGTAATGCACTTAGTTTTCAGTTCTAGAGGATTAAGGCAGGGTGATTAATGCCTAACTAAATGCAATGTGCAGTGCATGTAAAGTGGATTATATGCTAATAGTTGCATGGCCACCCAAGAAGAGACATATAGCAAAACATGAGACAGAACTGCAGCGTATGCCAAACACCGGCTGCGTCACTGTGCAGTGCAGTGAGACGTCTGCCAGCTATCACCCTTCTGCACAAAAGGAAAGGAGTGTTCAATGAGGCACCTGAATGACTGTTGTGTAGCACAGCGCTTACGATGCTACACACGCCATGGTTTCACATCAGGGGACTGGCTGCTAAATTGTAGCTGTAGCCAGGCCAACACGTGGCCAACCTGCCTCCTGATTGGTTCCCACAGCTGTCCTTCATCATACGCATCGTGCCCAGTCCAGACTGGTTCGTGGGCGTGGACAGCCTGACCCTGTGTGAGGGGGACCAATGGAAGGAGAGCATTTCCCTGGACCTGCACCCCTACGACGCTGGCACGGACAGCGGCTTCACCTTCTCCTCCCCGAACTTTGAGACCATTCCACAGGAGAAAGTTACGCAGGTAAAGACATTCGCTTACTTTCACGTAGGAATGTGGGTAGGGTTAGGGTTTGGTTGCTTTCCAGGTTTGTTTTGTTGACAATAAAAAGTAATTATAGCTATCTAATGTTTACTATGAGGCTGATACAGTAGGCTGTCCTGGGAAACTGCTGAAGTCATGAATACCGGTTGTTAAATGCTCCTTCTTTAATTTGAACCTGTTATGGACTTTAACATGAATTGAGTCAGTGTTATCTGCAGGTGTCCAGCATTAGATTGCAGGCTGAAAGCGGCCACTGGTAGGCAGTGGGGGACTTGAGCTGGGAGGGACGTTGTAGGAAGACAGCTGATTACCGAGAGGTAATGCGAGAGGCGCGGCACTGCAACCCACTTTTCATGTGATAGCCAGGAGCTCAGCTGAGGAACGAGGGGGTGCAGTGAGCTCAGCTGAGGGACAAGGGACACAGTGAGTCTGGCTAAGGGACAGAGGGCGCAGTGAGCCCAGCTGAGGGACAGGGAGCGCAGTGAGACCGGCTGAGGGACAGGGAGCGCAGTGAGCTCAGCTGAGGGACAGGGAGCGCAGTGAGCCCAGCTGAGGGACAGGGAGCGCAGTGAGACCGGCTGAGGGACAGGGGGTGCAGTGAGACCGGCTGAGGGACAGGGAGCGCAGTGAGACCGGCTGAGGGACAGGGAGCGCAGTGAGACCGGCTGAGGGACAGGGGGTGCAGTGTGCTTGGCTGAGGGACAGGGAGCGCAGTGAGACCGGCTGAGGGACAGGGAGCGCAGTGAGATCGGCTGAGGGACAGGGAGCACAGTGAGATCGGCTGAGGGACAGGGAGCGCAGTGAGATCGGCTGAGGGACAGGGAGCGCAGTGAGATCGGCTGAGGGACAGGGGGCAAATGAGCTATTGTTCCATTTTTCCTTTAGTAATGTTGCATAGATGCTTCAGTGTGGTTCAGATGGGACCATTGACTCTATGCACCTTATAACTTTCTCATCTGGGGGTTGGAGGCATCTCAAGCAGCTAATGAGATGGATGTGATGCCATCACATGTGTAGGTAGCTATCTTAGGCTCCTTAATGGCACTTTTCCCAGAAGCAAAGTGCCCTGCATACAAGGTCTACATTTAGGTCTGGGATTGGTCATATCCTAACTGTGACAGGTGGGCCCCAGGGGCTGGACACCCTGACATCATTATGTCCAAGATATGGGGACCCTGGTCTGCTGTGCGAGTCTGTCAGCTCACAATCGTGGTGCATTTTTAACTTGCATGGATGTGTTGTGTTTCATTGATAAATTTCATATTTAGAACACATTTACTTCATGTTGAATATTAAATAATCCCCCACAGCAGAAGATCGGCTTAAGTGTAAAATAGAAATAGATAATTATGTAACACGCAGAGCCAAAGAGTTAATTTTCCAGGAGTGAAATCAGCAGTGTTAAATCAACGTTCCCTGTTCTTCTGTATCCATAGTAACAACGGAGGCTTTCATTTATCTTCCCCAGATTACATCATCGTTTCCCAGTCACCCAGCAAACTCCTTCTACTATCCTCGGCTGAAGCAGCTCCCACCCATTGCCAAGCTCACCCTGACCAAGCTCAAGAGCAACCATATATCCAGCATTCCCATCGAGCCCACCCAGTCCAACAAGATCCCCACTGACAACGAGATCGAGGACTCCCGAATAAGTAAGCTCTCTCTTCCTATACGGGAGATGACACAATTAGATACAGTCTTTGAAACCACAAGAGGTTTCAGGTGTCCATGCATCCCCTTCCAAGAGCATAATTCAATTTATCGGTCCCAGTCTGAGTCCTAAATTAGGTAAAGTTAATGATTCCTAATGTTGTTCCTCAGAAAGCATGATTAGTGAATCTGATATGCTTTTGGTGGAGCTCAAATGTGTTTGTTTCAGCTCCCTGCAATAGCCAGGAGATACATGGAACAGGAGTAAATGCAACAATGTCTCTCGATCCTTACGATGATAACGTTTTTCAAGCATCCCAGAAACAGAATCAAGTTTATTGGAATCAGAATCAGAATCAGAATCTCAAGCCAAATAACTGGCCACTTAAATATCTAATAAAATATTTAGATATCTACAACTGAAAGACTACAATTACCACACATTTTCCATGCTAGTTGTTGCAAGAACAATGACAGCTACACATAAGCCCACGCCATAGACATGCTTGCATCTTTCACGCCCGTGTTTATCATGTAAATAGCATGTACCTGAGGAGTTCCCTTCAGTGTAACAGACTGGCTTGTTCTCACAGCAGATTGGCCCAAATGAGTCGTAAGCTTAGCACACAAAGCTGAAGGCAGATTGCTAACTATCACCCACAAGCTGGCAAAAGTAAAAATGATTGAAAACAAAAACCCAATCATTCCAGCCCCAGTGCCCTTCATACACGCAGTTACATATGTGCACATAATAGTCTATAAAACAAACAGAGATTATACAGTCGCTACACCTCATAAACGGCACTTAATTACCCTGATTAAAATTATCTAGCCATTCCAGCAGCCTCCCTGCAACATTCTTGGCTAGCTGAAGACACAGTTGGGATCTTTATACTGGACCCTCGTTAGGCATGGTTGGCTAATGCTTTAACTCACGCAGACGTGGGCCGGCCTACTGTGTGCTAGCGGGAGGTTCCACGTGAAATGTGCACTGTGTCCATCACCAGAAAGCCCTTGACACTCCTTCCCCAGCCGGGTGGCTGGGCCATGTCCCCATGGTGACGTTAAAACAAACCCAAACAGGAGAGTGAGAAGCATCACTCAGCGCCGCACTGTAACCCATGTCAGTAATGATGGAAAAGGCAGGGCTGCTCTTATCGCCATGTTCTGTCTCAATGTCTTCCCCCTTGCCCTCAGAGGAGCTAATCTGGGATAGATATTAGCACTGTCACAGTGGGGGCACTGCTTCCTGTTTCGGGGCAGCCCAGATAGGATGTGGGTCCTGCTTCAAATGCGCCGGTAAGCCTTCAAGGCAGGAGCTCGGAGCTGATTATTCGCTCAGAGCTGCTCGTCTCTGGCTAAGAGCTCTTTACCTGAAGCCCAGCAGAGTCTCACTGAGTCATCCTGGGCCTTGGCAGAACCTCTTGACGGCACTTAGGCAAAGGAGAAGAAAACCGTTACCCCCGAAATCCGACGGTGGCAGGTGGGGGCGAGTAAATCCGTCTCAGTTCCTGTGTCACCTCGGTGCTGCATCGCACAGCATTGGATTCCGCTAGCTGGGAGGTTTAGCTGATGTTGCTGAGCGCTCCAAAATGCAGGAAACTATACAGGGGATTGAGATTTTTCAGAGACCACCACACATTAAGGTCTACTGCAAAAAGCGTACCGACTAACAGTCTGCTTAAACTGAGGAACAAATGTGTTCAGTGTGGTCTTTAATTGCGTCCAAACCTGTAGCCACAGGGTAATTCTAAGGAAGCTTGAATCACTTCCTTAGCAAGTCTGGCTGCCCCTATGATGTGCATCAGACATGCAGATGTGGTGGGTGCCATCTTGTCTGCCGGAGCCCAGTGACTCTGCCTAAGCCTGAAGCTGGCTCCATTTTTTTCTCCAGATACTCCTTTGGACTGCGAGGTGTCCGCCTGGTCCCCCTGGGGCCTGTGTAAGGGTGCCTGTGGGGAGCCGGGGGTGCGCCACAGGACTCGCTACATCCACATGCACCCAGCCAACAACGGGGCCGAGTGCCCCCCCCTGGAGGAGAGCAAGGCCTGCGAGCCGGACAACTGTGTGTGACACACGAAGCCTGCAAAGACTGGTCTGATGAACTGGAAGCGAAGACCGGCGTTAAGCCAGCAGCCATGCCCAGCTGACTTTATCCTCACAGACTACATTTTTTTAGTGCACTTTAAAAGGGGGAGCAGTTGTCGGCCACCACTGCTGAGTGGCCAAGGTGGCCCATCCATGGTGTCTGAAATGCTGCGGGATGACGCAGGGTGTTGGAGATGAGCAGACGTGTCGCTCGCTCCCCTGTGCTCACCTTCCTCCTCACTTAAATACAAGGCTTATACGGCAGCTTCCAAGCTTCCAAGTAGCTATTTCATTGCTACAATCAAAACCTCCATGGGTCACACGATGAGAAAGTTCAGACATAAGCTGTTGGGTAAAAATGTTAGCGATTAGCGCCGTAACCATTATCTTTAAAGTATTGTTACTACTTCGGAACTAAACTGGTTTGAATTACCCTGAAGCATCATCATCTCTGATATCTGACTGACTGCTGCCCTCTAGTGAGTAAATTGGAGATTCACACAACAAGAGCACCTTTTAATACGTTAAAGGGAAATGTGGAGTGGGATGTGATTATATTGGTTATAAAATGCAGACCTACCTACCTAATGAGATTATATTATCATATCTAGATGTGTATTTCTGCGCTTTTGAACAGCTTCCCTTGTAAAAACAAACATGCAGTGGATTTATCCAGAGTTTACCCAAATGTTTGTTTTTTAAAACTTAAAGTGTGGGCCATTACATCATCCAACAATACTAAATTATATATGAACATTGATTACAAAAAGTTAATGCATATATTTACATGTATAATTTTGTAAAAAATGTAAATAAATGTGTCATTTTCAGCAGACAGAATCCATCCATCAATTTTCCAACCTGCTGATCCTTCTGGGTCATGGGGGGTCCAGAGCCTATCCTGGAAGCTATGGGCACAAGGCGGGGAACAACCCAGGACGGGGGGCCAGCCCATTGCAGGGCACATTCACAATTTAGTAACTCCAACTAAACTGAGTACTGGAACTAGAGTACCTGGAGGAAACCCCATGACAACACGGGGAGGACAGGCAAACTCCACACACATGTAACCCAGGCGGAGACTCGAACCCGGGTCCCAGAGGTGTGAGGCTACAGTGCTAACCACTGCTCCATTATTATGAAAAGTTTAAAACAGTGAATCAAATGTTAACAATATAGAATCCTTTCCCAATACATATTAACAGTAATTCTCCATGTTTAACACAGCTCAACATAAAGGGAAGCGAGATACTTAAATCCCCATTCAGATGAAGGAATACAAACATTTTCACATTTTCACTATGGCTAAATTTAATTTATTTCTTTTAATTAAATAAAGTTTTAATAATTTTCAGTACCAGCTATTCTGACCAGCTAAAATGGACTTTGAGTATCCATCCATCCAGGGGCGAAATTTGCGAGGGGGTAGGGGTTAGGGGGTGAACAACCCTGGGCCCTGCACTTTAGCGCCCTCTGCTGATCTTTTTTTGTAACAAAACACATCAAACTCCAACTAATTAACATCACAATTTCCATTAAAATATTACCATCTATAAATAATACATCTTAAATTTGGCAGCTCAGTCCCCCCCCTCTCTTACAAACAGTACTCCTGCCCCGACCCTGATTGGTGAGTGTTACTGCTGGCGCTCAACTGCCCCCTACTATAATTAGCATGTTATTCATGTTCCATCATTTTTAATTCCCTCTTGTTTCTCTTTTGTTTCCAAAGAGCTCAATGGCCCCCTACCTATGTCAGCCTACCATCCACAGAGAAGCTGGTCTGCCCCTGCATCCATCCATCGGTCCATCCATCTCTCTGTCTGTCCGTCCGTCTGCCCAACCATTCAGCTTCTCCCTGCCTATTTTGGTCCGGGTCCTGATACTGCATTCAGGACATGCAGGGACACCATACAAGGTCCTGCCAGTATGCCCCCCCCCCCGGAGCTCGCCATGCTCCCCCAGCCCAGTGCCAGCCACTAGTCTGAGGGACCCTGCATGCCCTCTCGTATTATTCTCCTTAATGCACCATTGGGTGCACAGCTGCACAGAGCCAGACTCAAAGCTCCCGTCGCAGACCAAGCCATACGGACCAGTGCTCACATATGGCCGAGATCTGATTATGCTTCTGGGGAGATAGACAAACATGTGGATGCTCTTCATCTTAGGCTATAAAGCTGAAATAATTATTAATGCTTATAAATTCATATATAAAAAGGAACAAAAATTTCCAGTCCCTGACAGTCTGCTCATTTTAAATAATTTTACACTTCATTAATTTTAAGATGAACAGCATATAAAATCGAAGCATATTTAAATGGAGTGAACATTAAAGGATAATTAACATGTGGTCCCTTAAAATCAATGCAATGGTTAGGTACACAACGTCTGTCTTTAAAATGCGCTTACCTTGCAATAGAAAAATCCAAACCCTCTTTTAATGGTTGATCCTGCATACACTGTAACATTCATCCTGGTTCTGTTAATGCCAGGGCCAGTTCTTGGAAAAACATGATGCAATAACAGTACTGTGGCACCTTGGAACACAAACCTAATTCATTTCAGACGGCTGGTTGAGTTGGTCAAGATCCAAGTCAGATTTCCCCATCAGAAATAATGTACATTAATTTAATTTGTCCCAGTCCCCCAAATGATTGCCTATTTAAACATATCTACCTACCTAACTAATGTTAAAATGCTTTAACATTGAATGTAAAACTAATACACACATGACAAGACGATTTCTGAGCGCTTTACCTGTGTAGAGGTGAGCTAATGGCGTACTGGAAGCGGCAGGTGGAGATGAGGGCGGACGGAGGGGTTGTTGTTTGGAAAGGGAGACGCGTTTCCATCCATACAACTATTAGCAGGAACGGTCAGGTTTCAAGGTTCCAGTCGAGGTCCAACTCCACAGACCTCTTCGACGTCCCACATGGTCAAGTTAAGAGGCGTTGGAATTTCAAGCATCTACCGCCGAGCATTTATTCACCCATACGAGATCAGCTTATTTTCCTCGGTAAGTAAACGTGTCCTGGGGAGACGGGGTAGTTGTCGAACAATAACACAGTCTTTATGTTTATTTTTAAGGGAGGTAAAAAGGGACAACGACAGAGATTAATTAGGGATTGTCCGAAGGGTACCATAGCAGAGTGCAACCCCAAGTAGTCCATATAATTGGGTACAGGCTATATCAGAGTGAAATTACTAAGAAAACATCAGCCAGTCATTTAACTGGGGACAGGGAATGCCCAGGAAAGAGGGCCAGCCCATGACAGGGCACACACACGTACAATGGGCCACCAAATCCCATGTCTCTGGACATGGGAAGCATAAGAAACAGGGGGTAATATGCAAACCAGCCCACTTGCCACATGGTAATTATTCAGAATCATTCCCTGCTTTTTTCCTGAGTTCTTTATTTGACATTTGTGACTTTGTTTTCCTCAAAAACTCCAGTATTGCAGCTCATTTACTCAAGTGGTTTTGTGGCTTATTTTCTATTTTAATCTTTATGTTGTTTTTTTTTTTAAGTTGAATGCAGCAATGAATGCAGCAATTTTTAGTTTCTACTTTTGGGCCTAAAAGAAACAGAAAGTGAAAATTGTGCCAAATGTGAACTTTCAACACATTTTAATATAATCTTCAGAATGCAATGGCTTACTTTAAGTATTAGAAGCAAAACTGTTTACAAAACATTTAAATGTAAAAAATGCATCAATCTTTAAACTAAAAGTACTTCTCTTATTCAAACAGCACCGCTGTTAAATGAGCAAACTTAAAGCTAAGGGGGGCAGTTAATAATGAACCATTTCACTCCCCATGTAATACTGGTTTGACCTTCTCTATGAATGCTTATCACAGCCTTGCTGATTTCTTGTGGAGCTCCAATCAGCAAACTATTTGCTGAAAGAGCAGCAGATGCAGGCTTCTCACACTGCGGTTAAGCAAACCCATTCCACACTCCAGTGAAAATGGCAGTGAAGACGGCCGCGTGGAAAGCTGGCTTGCTGATGCTGTGCTGCCTGACTGTGACCTCCGGAATGTTCTTCGACCTGGGACCCCAGGACGAGAGGTGCATCATTGAGGAGATTCCACAGGACACCTTGGTCACAGGCAAGTTAAGGGAGGCAGCTGGGAGGGTACCGCTAAACCACAGCTGGCACTGCAGTCATCCAGTAAGTTTCAGGGTTAGAAAGACATCAGGCACCTTGACACATTTCAAAGGCGTTCAATATGTCACTAGTTAAATTTCAAAGTACCAGTAATGCATATCCTTACATGATTATGACATAAAAACCCCATTAAACTTTCCACAAAACAGTTTTAAAAGTGCACCACACATTTTTTACCCAACCTCGGTGTTTTGAGTGTTATTTTTCCAACTCACTAACAACTCACTAACAATAACATCCATTCTTCATTACAGCATATATTTGAACGTGTGTCAGATATCTTCCTTACACTAAATACTACTGACGTGTTGAACAGGGAACAAATAAGTCAGCTGCCGACTGCCATGTGCACTTCAGAGCTGACTGTAGGACTACAGTTCAATGGAAATATCTACTATATCCTTGTAGAACCTGTGAACAAAGTATTTCTTTGAGTTCAGAACCAAAGCATATATCAGTACAAAGCTTTAAAATTATTGTTTGTTTCAGGGTATTTTTTACTAGAGTACTGGGACACTATGAAGAAAGACAGCTCTCCTCATCTTGGACTAACTGTGACCGTGAGAGACCCAAGTCATCAGGTACCATGGAGAGCATTTCACTCAGTGAAGCCTGTATGAAGCAGGTCTTCAGCACTCAGTGGGGCCTGTGTGTAGTAGGTCTTCAAGACTCAGTGGGGCCTGTGTGAAGCAGGTCTTCAGCACTCAGTGGGGCCTGTGTGAAGGAGGTCTTCAGCACTCAGTGGGGCCTGTGTGAAGCAGGTCTTCAGCACTCAGTAGGGCCTGTGTGAAGCAGGTCTTCAGCACTCAGTGGGGCCTGTGGAAGCAGGTCTTCAGCACTCAGTGGGGCCTGTGT
>JABFEB020000016.1:16714600-16741606 GCA_019775895.2 Stomatorhinus ivindoensis | reverse complement strand
GGCCTGGCCTGCCGTCTGCAGCTCTGTAATGGCCAAGTCCGGGCCTGGCCTGCCGTCTGCAGCTCTGTAATGGCCAATTCGTTGGGGCAAACACGTGACTCACAGAGACCTTAAACTGCGTACTAGTATTTCTGTTTTATATTCAACAATTTTTCGGAACTAAATGACACGTGTGAGGAAATTTAAACCTTTGGCTATTAATCTGCTCTGAAACGGAATAGGAGTTGATATAATATGTTCATACTAAGTATGAATGTTGCATTTAGGAGAAAATAAAATGTTTTGAAGCAGGGTGTCTGAGTGCCCGAGTTTAAAACTGAGGACAAACTATTTTTTTTTTTTTACTGGTGATTCCATCCTGCTAATTTTAATCAATAACAAACAATAAAAATGTCATCACATTATGATTTTTGATGGCATTTACTTACAATTAATATTTTATAGAAGTGGGAAAGCTTAACAGTAACAATACTTTTCTAACAATTGATAAATTGGTAGATTTTTAGTGCAGCCAGGTGAATGCTAAGCTGTCCAAGGTAACTGTTTTCTCATTAGGTGCTTCAGAAACATGCCCAGCTGGGTTTGCTGTAACTCCTGTTTCCTGCCACCCGCTGCTGACCTGAAACTGGCCATTTCCACCTGTGGCCATACTGTGTGCAGCACTTGCTTTCAGAAAGGTACACCAGCCTGTGGTCACTATAGCAACACAGTATGCAAGAATATGACAACATAGTGGCAGGCGTGTAGTACAAGTCTGTTATATTGACATTAAGGTTTTGAAAGGTTTGGCATTCTAAAGTAGCCTAAAAAATATGGGATAGGTTTTGCAGAACAGGGCACTATACTGCACGTTTAAAATGCAGTCGATGCTATGTCACCTTAACTAAAAACAAGACCTATTGTAAAACTGGATGTAGACTTCATTTTAAATTAGCTAATAGGGCCACCCAGTGGTGGTTCAGAGGTACTTCAAAAGTTAAAAAAAAGTGTTTTGGTTAATTTTTTTGCAAGAATTGTTTTGTTTCATAAACAGTCATTTATTTTAGGCAAAAAAGGAGAGTGCCTGATTTGTAAAGCACAATGTCAGATTACTGCACTCTCACACAAAGTAAGTGGAACATATCTGTCCTTATTGGCTCGACTGGAAACGTTAAATGTTTTCATAAGTTTGACTCTATTTCAGCTATAGATGTGTTGGGATTTTCAAATTTCAAAATTTAGGATTGGTCTGATTTCCACAGAGTAGCTCAGAAGTAAAAGCCCTCTTCTCAGACATCAGTGTTGTAGCAACAAATTACTTCTCTGAAATAAGCAAGGTAAGTACAGCCGTAAATCATGTAATCTGTCTTTTAGATGAGTCACTTCCACTATACACGTATACTGTAAAGATACAGATAGAGTAAATATTACTTGCGTGTCACTTAAAATCCTTGTGTGATAAGGAAATTCCGATTAGATATTCAGCACAAAAAATAATGTAATATGCCCCTGTTGTTATTTGATGTGACAAGAAAGTAAAAATTTGTTGACCTGTGTAATGAGCTGTTACAATCAAGGGCTGGATGAGGATTCATTTTGGGGCTCTACCTAGGGCTGAGGTTTCCGAAGAAGTAGTGGGTCCTCTCTAGGTGGCACCTGTCTCGTGCCCAGCCTGGTCAACTTTTGGCAAACACACCACACCCTGCATTGGTTAACTTCAGCATGTCGTGAAAAGGTTAATGGCAGAAAATACTATAATATACTACCATCACATAGCCAACCAACAATCACATCATGTTTAAAATCACTTGGATGAGGTATCTTAGCTATTCTAATGTTTACCCAAACAGTAAGTCACTTGTTCCACTGTCATAATGAAGATAGTGTGGC
This sequence comes from Stomatorhinus ivindoensis, assembly GCA_019775895.2. Classification (NCBI taxonomy): domain Eukaryota; kingdom Metazoa; phylum Chordata; class Actinopteri; order Osteoglossiformes; family Mormyridae; genus Stomatorhinus; species Stomatorhinus ivindoensis. The sequence goes on along the minus strand of JABFEB020000016.1, from coordinate 16,739,737 downwards.
CATCTCCGTGTGCTTTTCCATTATCATTATAAATGACATGGATGCAAGTTAAGCCTTTTTCCGTCACACTCCAGGTGCTACAATTTCAGACAAGACACAGAAAAAGGCTCTTAGTGCATTACCAGAAGAGGGTATGTGGCAATATCTAGCCTTATTTACATACATTTTGTAGAAGGACAGTGACTTAATGCCTCAAGTCTGCAGTCAGCAGTAGTTATGGCAAAGTTTTTCTGCATGTATCTCTATAATGATGCCATAATGTTTGCAGCTGCATGTTGTTTTGCTTCTTATAGCACAAAGGTTTAGTTTTTTTCTTTGTCTTTCCAATACTCTGTCATACTAGTGAAAGACAATCACATCAATGAAATCAGCACACTGCCATTATACAGTGCAGGTGTCGGGTTTAGAGGAGTGGTAGTTTTAATAGGACTCACAACTGACAGTTGCTTGGTAGAGTAGATCTGAAGCCTTATTGGATCGCAATGCCCAGCTGAGTTTAACTCTCAGTCCTTGAGAAATCTGCTTACTGACTTTTTTATACCTGATTTTAGATTGCTAAGCTAGAGGAGCACATGCATATGATTAAGAAAGAGATGCAAGAAATGAACAAGTAAGGAATTATAGATAAACACATTACTATTTAATTATACTGTAATGAGATGGACCTTGAAAGACCTACATATTTTATTTTCAGAAAAATGGCTGAACAGAAGGCATATATTGAAAAGTTAGAAAATGCACTCAAACATCAAAGGTAATACTTTAATTTTCATTTAGATTATTGCTTCAGATATGCTATAATACACAGAAACATTTAACAGTAACTTACAGTAGCACGCCTGCAGTCCCACACTGAGTGAAACATGGGGAGTGTCCAAGTCACCAGAACAGCAGCACATAGAGGAAACATGGGGAGAACATGCAAAACCATCATCAGATTCAAAATCCACAAGCGTGGTGTGATTATGTGTTTAAATATCGCAATATAAGGGTACGTCCAAGGAATTAAAACTTTTTTTCCCTAATTGATGTTAATTTTATAAGTGATATGGTTTTGCCTATACATTTATTTTGACATAATCATTTAAAAATATTGCTGGTTATATATACCATGTAGAGCAGTGAAACATTTTGTCTTGCAAGGAAGTCTGAACTCATATATAAATGAGAAATTAGCATAGCTATTTCACTTTCTGGTAAACCATTATTATTTTCAGTTGAACTTCATTTTTCGCTTCACAGTGCAAAGGCAGCTTCACAGCCTCAGCAGACATCTCAGCCGGCATTAAAGACAAGTAGGTGGAGACTGAATGTTCATCCATACAACTTCTAACCACCAACAGAGAGAAGCAGAACCAACCAGAACCCCTACGTATGATTTAGCGGAGTAAAGCCTTTACTCTATACAAACCTTTTTGCTTATTAAGTCAAATTGTTTGATATGATCACTGTCATTTGTGGTCATGTATTTGCTGTCCTTGATTATCAGTGTGTTTATTATCAGGTCAGGTTCTTATTAGAACCTTAGTTGTTCCAAAGGCAACAGTAATGTTGTAGATGGTTTTTGGCTTGATCGCATGATGTTAATATTTAATGTATTCATACATATTTAGCTTTTGTATACATACATATGTAGAATAATCAAATTTAGACTGAGTAATATAAATAATATATGTTGCTTTAAAAAAATAAAGCCTTAAGGCATAGGGCAACATTAGCGTCCTTCCAACCTTCATTCCAACCTTCATTGAATCTTGGCATAGATTTCACACATGCTGGTGGTCCCCAAGTCTCCCATGAGCATTCAGCTGGGTTGAGATGCAATGACAGGAAGTACATGATTTACATTTGTTTTATGCTCAGAAACCTGTTCAATGGCCATCCGTGAACAGTGGAATTAGACATTGTCAGGCAGGAAGACTGTACTCACATCAAGACAGAAGGCTTTACCATAGAATGAAAGCGATCTCTTGGAGTGGTTCCGTTTAAATCATGCTGGGAGGGTCTCTGACCATAGAAGCTGAAAGAATGACCACCTGAGCCTGTGCAGTGACCATAAGCATGTTAATAGCTTAATTAACTGAGGGACCATTCCTTTGTGGAAGTGCCTGCATTTAAAATACCTTTGTCCTTCTCTTATTCCACTATTTCCTTTTTTGGCAGGTATCGGTATTTGCCTTGAAATATTTCCTAAGCCATAATCTCTTCATGCATAAATTAAATTAATGCTACAGAGTGACTGTCAAAACATGTGCCAAAAGATGCGTGTCTGTCTCTTCCTGCATAAGGATCGGTGTTGGGGGGGTGGCTGCATCAGCCTCACCCCATTGTGTCTCATGTATCTATCTATTCATTCATGTGTTCATTCTTTCTTTGGAATTAATGCAGCCTATCAATAAATGGGCTTCGCATTGAATTATACAGGGAAATTGGACCTTTTCAGCTTTGAATAATTTTTCAGTAAAATTCCAGAGGAGAATAGTCCTTTTTTTAACTTCTATGCAGCAGAGAATAGTCCTCTTCTTAAATTCTTCTAACACGTTAGATTGACAGTAGGTTTTTTGTTTGCCGTTTGATTCTGTAGAGCTCACTTACAGTATGAAGCAGTGGGCTCAGGCCAGTGTAATTATGCTGATTGAATTGTCTGCAGTTGTTAGTGTGACTTCACAGCTGTGGTTTTATTTTCAAGTCTTTATTTCCTTGCTGAATTTTAGTGATCTTTTAGATAAGGCATTACCATGCTTTCCTCCACAATCTGGCAAGCTTCTGGCGTAAAACAATTACCAGTGTGCAGCAAATTGTGATAAATTGCTGTATTTAATTCAGTCCAAGAAAAGCGAAACTATTTTCCTTTTCTTGGGGCTGTTGGAAAGCAGTGTGTTTTAGCTCTTTCTCTGTCGATTCTGAAGGCTGCTTCTCCCCCAAACACAGTGGTTAATCACCCTAATTGCGGCAACATTCCGTAAATCATCACAAGCCTGGTGACAGGGTACGGGTGTAGGCAACCTGACACGGCGAGTGTCTGGCGGCTTCTGGTGATTTCTGAGCATGTGCAGGCCAATGCTTGCAGCAAGCTTGCTGTTGCTTCTGAGCCTAGCCCTCGGGTACTTGCAGGACACAGAAGTAAAAGCAGTATTGCATGTGGATGAATTTTCCCGGATGGTGCTTTCCTCAGCATATCCAAAGCCTCTCTTTCGGAGCACTCCTGTGGAGTGCGGAATTTATTGGAAGGAAAGAGCAGTTTCATAAACACACGTGGCGTTCATTTTATAAACGCTCCCTTGGCAAAATACGAAAGTGATTTCAGCCATGTTTAAGTATAAACAAAGTTTTGTATTTAAGATGTGTTACATATGAATATGTGTATGAAGCTTGTGGCCATGGAATGCATCACTGTGACTGAGCGTGTTTTTGCATCCTGATGCAGGACCCGTTTTGTCTGTAGAACATGTTCAAAATTCTTTTTATTCTTTTTATCAGCGTACCTCAGCCTGTTGCTCAATGACATCACGAGTTTCCACACTGCCTTCTGTCTTTCCAGCTTCCGCAGTGCTGCAGTTGCCCTATGTACCGCTGGCTTCTCAGCCCCGACTGGCGCCCTCGCCGTGCTTGTGAGTAAACTGGCCAAGATGGAGGGGCTGTGTGAGATCTTGCACCTTAGCCTGAAGAGTGGTAATGTCGGTGAGGGGTGTGCTGCAGTATCACACCTAAAGGTAAAGTCACACTAGCATGAAAGATTTTCAGTGCCTCCGCAGAGTCCATCAAAAGTGGGCATGACCAGATTATATGGTATACCATGGTAGTTTGGGTATACTGTGGTGTTTTAATCAGCGAATGAATAACACTACTTCTGAATTAGGAGTGGAACGATTCACAAAATGTACGGTTGGGTTCATATCATGGTTTCGGGTCACAGTTTTAGGTTTGGTTCAGTTGACTTTTTTTTCTATTTTGTCAACACTCCTGAAATACCATCCATCAGCAGTAGATAATCCACCATTTATGGTTTTTAAAATATCAGTTATTCTCTAGGACGTGTCATGTAGTCCTGTAAAAACTGAATGAACGAGGCCTTTTTGCATTAGGCACGTCATTGTGTCAGTCTTAGGTTAATGCTGGGAGTGATTTATATACAGTAAATGGGGAGACATTGCTGATTTCAAAATGCTTTTCATTCACATTAACCATTTGCCTTAAATTATTGCTCAGAAAAAATAGTTATTCACTGTTAAATCTTAACTAAAATAATATTTTTTTCTCAATTTAACTGGTTAGCTGTGGTTCTAACAAAAATTGTCTAAGAAACTGAAAGTGGAAAATGGCTCTTAAAGCTCTGACCCCTAAATTAATGAAAACAAAAGAACTCTGACTTTACAATTTTTATGACCAAAATATAAGCAAAGGCCATCAATATAAAGTGAAGCATAAGATCAACCAGCAGTATACATTCATTTCTTTAAAATAAACACATATAACACATTTTCAATTCCATAACTGACATTCCTTAATGGAAAGATTTTTTAAAGGTTTTCCCTTAAATTAGCAGACCATACTTTTTTCCCTTTACATGCTACCTTTGGGATCCATTCTTAGAAAATACGATATTTCTTTCCATTGCTATGCAGATGATATGCAAATTTACATGCCATTAATACGCAATGACTCCCACTCTTTTAAACGTTTACTTATTTTCACCGTATGCTGAAATCCCACATCATCCACCATGGCATAAGGCTGTAATTCTATAGCTATGAAACATCCCAATGCTTTAGCTTTCGCCTTGTCTGATGTTTCACTGCAAGGCTGTTTAAAAGCAGCGGGGAGTAGAACTTGTTCTTTCCTACCCCACACCCTCTTCCTTGTGCTGTCAGTTGACACACTGGGATGCTGTCTCCGTAGATGAATACTGGACGTGTTGCCGCTAGCATAAGCACCACCTATCGCACAGTGCTTGCACACGGTCGCAGGTTTATCCACCACTTTCTTACTGCCTTCACTGTAGGTAGCATAGAATCCAAAATGATCCCATACAGCAGACCGAAACAATGTTGCAGTTGCCGCAATATTTTTTTATGCTAGTGTGACCATACCTTTGGACTGAAGTGGTGTAATCTCCCAGAGGGGTCGTGGTGTATTTCTTTATCAAACTTCACTTTGTGACAGCCTAGCGTCAGAAGCTCACTGCTAACTGCCAGTGCTAGTTTGATCTGCAAGCATCTGTGCTCTGTGTCCAGTCTCTGTCTTCCAGTTTGGTTCCATCTCAGTGCTTGGTTCTTCACTTCACCTTCCTCCTTGGGTTTCAGTGTTTCAGTCCTGGTGAACTGTAGATATAGAAAGCACTGCAGGTTATTACTAATCTACTCAAAACAGAGAGACAATCCTAATAGGACATACCTCTATATCTGGTATTATATATATATAGAGTTTGCATTTTGTTATTAATCAGGGATGCAATCTTGTCAGTTTCCTGTGAAATTCCCTGTTTTTAGCCCAAAATACGTAATTTGTGTGATTTTTGTAAATTCAATGACTTTTTAAAAAGGGGGGGGGTGTGCAAGGACATAATCATGGGAAATAAAATTATAATGTCGCCTTATAGAGAATAAACAAAACAAACAAAGACCAGTCCTGTCTTCAAAATGGCACTTGCACCTGAAGACTGAAGAGGGTCTAGGTCTGGGATGAGTCGGTTACTGGTTTCGCAGTAAACCATGGTATACTTCCCAACAGTAAGTATTACCATTCAAATTTATCATTAAACCTGTGGTTGATTGCCATACTTTAAAATACTCACATTGAATACTGTCCACCATCAACCAAAGTTAGCAGCAGCCTGCCAGACGCAGGCACAGCATGCAACATGGGCTTGTTTTGGGTCAGTGAAAACATGGTGGAAGGCAGTTACTGCTGTCAGAGATTTTTCAGGCTGACAGGATGGGCAGTTGTCTCCTTCTCACTTTTTTCACCTCTGATGAGTTTGCATCCTTGACTAATTCTGACTTAAAAAGTGAACCTAGGTTACCTTATAGGAAACAAGGCTTTCCTTGTGAGACGTGGTGAGATGCTTTATAGTTTCTAGTCTCTGCTGAGTGGAGGAGCACGTAGCCACTCGAGCTCCCCACAAGAACCCCGTCCAGGTGTACTGTCCCGTGTCATTTAACAGCAGCTAAGACTTCCTGCTTTTGTGTCCAAAACAGAATGTACATTGTCTTTCACGAAGAGCCCAGAAGGCAGTACTTTTGTAAAAGCACTCCAAATAAATTGTTTGGTTTCACATTCATTAAGGGCTGCATTTGAGCTTTTGGCTTTCTCTGGCTTTCAGAATGAGCGCTGCTGGGACTGTTGCACCGCCACTCCAAGGTCATAGGGAACATTACCGAGTTATTATTGGAAAAACATCAAAGTATTTTTTGGAGCAGTGGCTGTTTAGTGGATAGTAGGATGGCATTATATATTTTTTTTTAAATGTTAAAACTTTTATGGGACTTCAAAGTTAAGTGTGATTGCTTGCATTGATTTTGGGAAGAATTTGGGGCCTTGCAATGCTAATGAATCATTGAGCTAAGAGCAGCAGTCACTTTGTCCATTAGCTGATTGATACTACAAGTTCAGTTTGTTCAGACACTTCCAGCTTTTATGGCCCTAACATGGGACCATTCCCAAGTTCATTGGCTATTCTTTGTTTTCTTTTTGTGAACGATCTTCTGTTTTGTGTAATGGAAGTTTTGCACAGCTACTTTTGGGTAAGATATTTTACTGACGTTCACCCCCGCAAGTGGTTATTTGCATTGGTTTTGTTTCTCTTCTGGTTTGACTGGTTGCCCATTTATAACTACCATGAAGAATTACCCGAAAAGGTATACAGTTTCCTTCTGTGCACTGAAGTGAAATAATATCTTTAGCATTCGCATAACATTGTACCAATATAGAGTAGCTCATTTAATTATTGCTCATTCTAAGTCTAAGCTAGCATTAACACTAAACACATAGATGCCAAGCGGCTATTTTAGATCCAGGTTTGCATACAGACTATGTATTTATTTTTAATGTAATGAATGTGTTTAATTTTGAAGGCTGTTTAATCTGATGGCTGATGGTGAAGTGTGTTTACAATGAAACGGCTTCATTTAGCTAATTGCTGTATGGTTAATTACAATATGCAAACTGTGAATGAAGACTTTTGTTATAGCCTTGCCTACTTTTAAGGAATGGTCATTTGGTGAAATGTTTTTAATGTGAGTCGAGTCATTCTCCTTGTGTCCACATAGTAATCCAGGGTAATCAATAGTAATAAAAGAGATCATGTTTAGAAACCATCTATCAGCTGAATTGATCAATCACCATGTGAATACAGCATCCAAAAGGTTGCTTGTACCATTGCTTTACCTTCTGCTGGATCACAAAGGCATATACATTTCTTTGTATTCTGTACCATAGAATAGAAATTCCCCCGTGGGGAAATTCTTTTTAGTCTGTACCATCTTAGTCTCCGTGAGAATCACAGACACATAGATAGGTCAGAGAAAGGGTCATACCGCAGGGTCGGCCATTGTCCAGTACCCCTGGAGTGATTGGACCTTGCTCAAGGGCCCACATCAGTATCGGTCTGCTGACCACGGGATTCAAACCAGCTACCCTCAGATCACGAGTGCTAAACCACTGAGCTACACCCCACCTCCAATATGTATGTTTAACTGAACTAACTGGATAAAGGCAGTGCTGCCTTATGATTTCCAGCATCAGGGTGCAGTGTTCAGGGTGTCTGGGGGGTACAGTGCATGGATGTACCATAATGTTTGTGAATGGTGGACTTCATCTGAAGGCCCTTTGACAGTTTTCCTGATGTTGTGTGAGATGGCCTTCATATTGACAAATGGAAATGCACTAATTCCCCCAACCTCCACAGAGTATTTATCTTGGCGATTAAACCCATTTTTATGAATCAGGGAACTCAACAGAAATATGTATGTTAACATGAATCACTTCCATTGTTTTAATGTTACTCATGGCATTCATTTCACCATGGTTGAGTTTCCTTTGTTTAGCCTGTAGTGGCCAGTGAACATTTGCTTTCATAAGCAGACATGTCAATGAAACACACAACTTGGATGGACATCAATGCTGCAACCTTAAATATGGAAACATATCCTTTCCCCATACTCTTGTATGTGGTATTTACCATATTAGACTAAGGGCCATAAATCAAACATTTGTTTGGATTTTGTACATTTTATAACAGACAGGACACAGTAAAATCATACCAAAGAGAGTCCTTGGTTGCCTTTATAGAGCAACCCTATAATAAAAAAAATTTAAAAGACCCTTAAGTTGGACTTCAGACTGGAAACTATTAGAGTTGGTTTATTTCTTTTGTTTCAGTAACATAATATAAAAATAAAACCAGATGGTGGCAGGAAGAAGCAAAACGCAGGTTCTGATAAACAGTTCTGTTGAAATACCTCAGGCCCTAGGGATATGTATGATGAGTCTCTGCCGTGGAAGTCATTTTACCCTGAATCCATGGAAAGGGCATAAAACTATGTCCAAGCGAAGCTTCACATTGTTTTGACTGCACCCCCTGTCAGACACTTAGTGAAAAAAGTGGCCACAAAGTGACAGTTGCAGAGCGGTGCAGGGCTTTCAGGTTCAGTACGGCAGAAGCCTGAGGCGACCTTTAAGGTAGTAGCCAGTGAGTTATTCCAGCATACGGCTAAGCATGACGTCTGTGATGTCAGTTCAGTGCAGACGCTCACCCTACCGTTAGTGCTTTCTGAGTCCTGTTCAAACGAACAGGGATCTGAAAGCAGAAATGAATTTCAGCTGGCAGGAATGTATCCACCGTATATCCATGAATCGTTTTGGCTCTGGTTTCTGTATATGGGAAAGTGATGCTGAAATGATCGAGATTGATCCTAGAATGAAAAATGTGGCCTTATTTAGATTTCAAAATAAAAGTAAAAATAAACAAGATTGGGTTGTCAAGCATATTTCAGTCTAGGATTCCAGTATGTGTTTAAATATATACTGCATATTTTAAGCATTATGCCAATATAAGCACAAGAATTCTGCGAAAGCTTTCTACACTCCCCAGTACTCCCAATTTACTCATCCCTTTTAGTCTTTTCTTATTTCCTGCTTTTATTTGGCGACTCTTAAGAGTATAATATTGAGGAAGGTGCCTATGTTGAGCTTTCCCGACACACATATCAGCTGTTCCTCACACTTGTGGTCTTATGCCAATGCCTGATAGGCCATTTTAGGAATACCTAATCTTAAGGCAATGCTTGATAGGCCATTTTGGGAATACCTAATCTTACCCCAATACCTGATAGGCCAATTTGGGAATACCTAATCGTATCCCAGTGCCTGATAGGCCAGTTTAGGAATACCTAATCTTACCCCAATGCCTGATAGGCCAGTTTGGGAATACCTAATCTTACCCCAATACCTGATAGGCCAGTTTGGGAATACCTAATCTTACCCCAATACCTGATAGGCCAATTTGGGAATACTTGTACCTAATCTTAACCCAATGCTTGATAGGCCATTTTGGGAATACCTAATCTTACCCCAATGCCTGATAGGCCAGTTTGGGAATACTTAATCTTACCCCAATGCCTGATAGGCCAGTTTGGGAATACCTAATCGTATCCCAATGCCTGATAGGCCAGTTTAGGAATAAAACATTCCTAAAACAAAGTTTTCCCGACATGCAATTTAACTTTTTAGAATTTGCATCCCAGTTATAAATCTATTCCCTTTGTTATAGCTAAGTCTAAGTGAACTAGCTCTAACGATATCAATGTCAGACAGGCTCCTCTGATGGCTCTGTGTTCCTTAGATCACAGTATGTGCTGTGTGTACCTTATGATTTTACTCACAACCCTGCTGCCCGAGTGATTATTACAGCCCAAAGAGAACTCTGTCTTGAAAGCCTCATGTGTTCTTTCTTTAGTGCTCAGCCAATGGAGGTGGACGGCCAGGACTCATTCAGGAAGGTAAGTGCCCTCCAAAGACAAGTCAAAGCAAAGGAGACTTTATGCCTAGGGTTGTTTTACAGTGCGAGACATAAAAAAGACCTTGTTTTGCATTTGTGTGGGATCTGTCAAACTGCTATTTCTGTAAGGCTTTTTTCAGTGTAATTTAATTTGCTTTGAAATGTGAGAAACAAAAGAAGCAGAAAAGTGTTAATATTTACATTTCTATGCTAACATGAATATATTCAGCATATGTACTTGTGTATATGCGGTGGTCTTCATGTTTTTATAGCTGGGCTCTTCAAATCTGGCCCTCTATTCCAAATCCAGGCCTTGTTTTCAGTCCTCCCAGGTAGTTAGTTTAATGATTACTGATTCTGATTGGTCAGAGGCTTCACACCTGACTGACAGGTAAAGGAAGGCTGGAAAACCAGCAGTGCTCGGACCTCGAGGACTGGGATTTCAATAACCCTGTTTTATAGTGTGGGATACAGTCTCTTTGGTATTCTGCTGTCTATAATTATAAATATGTAAATGCATTACAGTCACATTTGAAAGGATTCCAAGTAAAACTACTGTCGGCTTATGTATATATTCAAATTAAAAATGTAATTTGTCCTGAAAGGCTATTTTGCCAAGTAAAAATTCATCGTTTATTATATATTGTGCAGGAAGGGATTTTTTGGTAATTTGGAAAAAAATCAAAATACTGTGAGAAAATGCGTCACTGTGTATGTATGAAGGAAACAGGTCATCTCTGTAGAGTCCTACAGCCATGTTGTTAAGCTCCCTCTGTATATGATGAACTAGCCAGCAGTCACCCTCCTTTTTCACAGCCAGAGACAGCAGGCCAGGTCTCCAGACTGTCCCTGATCAGGCCAGCTTCCTATGGATATACTGGTGCGTAGAACATGAATGCTAATTCCTTTTTTCTCCGCTAAGTATAAACTTTTGAATGGTGAACTTCACACAGGAAGGAGCTGGGACCGAACCCATGACCTCATTGCTGTGAGGCAGCAGTGCTAATCACTGCACCACTCTGGAGCATGATATTTTACCTAATATACTACAACATTTTTAAAATTGTGAAACTGTTTAGTCTGCTGAAGACATGCAGGATTCAGATGAACTTTCGAGCAGGCTGATAGCAGCAGCTGATGGAGAGACGCATCTCCTCTGGGTGTGTTTGACAGGTTGCCCAGCTGGGATACTCTGGTCAACTTCAAACTATCCTCTAGGGAAGACTGTTATTGTTACGAAACTCCAGGGCACAATTTTCCGAGTTTTACTGTTTGTGCAGGACTGAATTAATTAACTCCAATTAATTAATTGGCCTTGTCATAAAATGGAAGGACCGACGTTGTTAGTTAGGAATTTGTGAGGCACAAACACGTGACTAAAAATTTTGTTTTTTGACTTTTAAGCAGTATTTATATAAGTGATTTTTCCAACAAAACCCCACAGTCACAGCTTGGGAATATGTTCTAGTGTATGGTGCTATTTGTTTCTAAATAAAACAGTCTCTTAAGCACCTGAAATTTTATTGCGCCTCCAGGCCAAACTAAAAGACATGTTGTAATGCAGTGTTGTTGCGAATGGCAGTAATTACACCGTGAGCTCAGCGTGAGACGCAGGGCCAAGGTTTCCTCTCCGCTGGATGGCGGCTTCCTCAAGCGAACGTCCTTCACTTTTTCTGAGACATTAAAGCATTAAAGCTGTTTTTTTCTTTTTATTCAGCTCCATTTTTGTGATGTTAATATTTCCCAGTGATATACATAGATGTTTGGCCATTCATTGTCGCACTCTATAATTTCAGCAAAAATTCCATTTTATGGAAACAAAAATCTATTTAATGAGGCCAAGAAACCAAGATTCCTAAAGTGTGGCCTGACCTGTTGGATAATTGACATTTTTAATGAGAAGCCATGGAATTCTTTGATCTAAAAATGTATGTTCTTAATTTAGGGAAACGTGGTTTTCATATTGAATATTCCTTCCACCTTGCCAGTGAGTCATTTTGGACAGCATTCCATCCAACATCATTTTGACATGATTTCCTTACAAACAAATGTAGGGATGATTAAAATCCATCTTCTTGGATTTTATAGAACATGTACAACACCAGGCAAGTGTTCCTCAGAATGACCAAAGCTCATGGTAACCTTGTACCTGTCAGCTATTTCAAAACTTAATGAAACATGAAGAATGTCTGATTACAGATATGGAACAAATTAATTTTAAATGAATATGACTGAACACAAAGACCAGCATACCTTTGCTGAACCCCTCTTTCAACAGGTGTTTTTTTAAAAGGCATTTTACTTTATCTGTATGCTACAGGTTACTTTATACTGGCATTTTTTCTCTAGAGAATAAAGCTGTTTGAAAAGATGCAGAATATTAATACTTTTAAGATTCTTTTAAACTTGAAGGCCTGAGTTGACATTTGGTCTGTGTGTGACGTAGCCGGTCTCGTTTTTAGGTGCCATCCACTGCAGGTCCTCCAGTCAGAGCTCGCTGATGATTGGTCAGCATTCGGAAAGATCCACCACTGTCAGGTAACCGTGCAGTTGGAGTCATAAGCACACCGGACACTGGAGCAGTTCCTGAAATCATATGGCAGGATGTGGGTAGTTCTGTTTACTGAAATTTGGACACACAGGATGTGTGACCACCAGCTCTTCAAATGAACATCCATCCATCCATTCACCCATGCTTTCTTCCTTCCTTATCCGGTCACGTAGGGGAAAATTTCATATTCACCATATCAGCAATTACAGCAAAACAGTACATCTGCAAGTGGTCGTGGTTGTATTTGCACAATCAGCCCACACACAGAGCAAAGTTATTAGGAAAGAATTTGACCAGTTTTTTCCACAGTTTTCTCTTTAGCTTGGTGTTCTTAAGAGGTACACGTTGAATGTGTCAGACACATATCTTAGTGGAAACCATAAATTCGTATCACATTATGATGTCGTAGCCCAACTCAAGTCACCTTTATTTTAACCAGAGAAACACTCAGAACATTCAAGAAGTTTCTACCAACAGGCTATAGCAATGGTGCAGGGAAAAGTGTAAAAAAAAGACCGGATGCAATATTTATGTACAGATCAAAGTAGTATTTTCTTGTTTGTCTTCCTATATCTTCTAAGATGGCTTTTAAAACACTGCCATTTTGGACTGAGATCTTCAGACATTGAACCTGATCCTGCGTGTGTCTTCCTCAGGACAAGGAACCCTTATGAGCTGTCAGGCAGCACACGTGGTGACCTGACGGGTCAATTGCAGACGCTGTCCTACCACAGAGGGTCGGCCCGGGATCTGCCCGGGTTCAGAGCCCCGCCGCTCTTGCCCCATTCGTCCATGTCATCCCTGGAGCCCCGCCCATTCAGCCTGGCACGAGTGCTCCCCAAGTGACAGCATGTCGTTGTGAGGCAGGCGTGCTGCGGGTCACCCAAAAACACACTAGCTTTGTTGTACGTCAGGTGACTCATTTTCCCCATGATTGTCCTTTACTTTCAGGTGACTAAAGCCTTGCAGGTGCTGTAGTATGTAACATACCCAGTAAACACAACCAGTACAGCACCGCTCACTGTCATTTAACAATATTTGATTGCCTGTTTAATTCAGCTATAGTTTTCCCCCTTCAATTTTAGATTAATTAACCAACATTTTCGCCTGCAAAATAAATTTGGTTAAAAACCAGTGTGTTAGAGTACATTATTAGCCAGCCAGCCAGCAATGTACCAGTGACTTATGGGCGTGTGCCTACATTTAAAAAGGCTGTAGCTGTGTCCTACCTCACAAGGAGCAGCCAGCTGGTTCTGCGTTTGTGCTGGTTTTTATGCTCCACATTCTCTATTCTACATCCAGTGCATCGTTTCCTCAGGACCCCAGATGGTCCACGTATTTCCTCCCTCCCAGCTCTCTACCAGTCCACATTGTTGGTCACTGGAGAGAAAATGTGGACCCCCAAGGAATGGTTTGAGAAACACTGATCTAGGGAAGCTTTCATGGGTAATTTAGAACATTTCATTTATGGTTTTAAAAAATGACAGTGGCATAATTTCACTTTTCACAATTTTCCACATGAGATTTTTAAGTTGGGAGCTCAATGACTTAATCATCTGTCTAGTGTTTAAAGCTAAAAGTTAGTTTATGAAAGTAAATTAAGACTTTGCAGCGGAAATTTAATGAGTGAGAAGAATCTATAAAAACAACCATTAAAAACAATACGTGATACAATACCAGTGAAGAAAAACCTGAAGAGCATAAAGGAGGTTCTGCACAGGTTCTGCTCAAGCCTGGACCCAGTTGCAGGCATTGATTATCTGGAATGCCCATTGAAATCTTTGAAACCTGTGTGTTCTCATGAAGACCACCAGGTTGTGCTATTTAACTCTACTAAAACACGTTTGCAGATTGTCATTCTCAGTCTTACGTATGCTTGCTTTCTCTGTAGCACTAAGCATTATGGGTAAAGACACAGCCATCTACCCTGATGGTTCTTAACTGGGGTGTTGCAGTGCTACTCAAAACCAGGAGTAGTGCCAGAATTTCTCCCATAAAATATCTGGCTGTATAAATGAGTTTAAAAGCTGCTTTTGTTAATAGCATCAGCTAAACAACAAAATTATGCATTGCGGCACTTCCCAGTGGACCATAGTCCGAGTATAAATACAGTTAGTTTCTTATGCAGTTCAGAGTGCTTAATGGAAAACATTAGAACATTTAAACAGGAGGTAGAATACTACCTACTAGAATACTATTATTATTTGATTTATGCCTTTGATGTTCTTTATGTATAAAATCATTTGAGAGAAATGCATGCATGGCCATAGGTTCCCAAGACAAGCAGCCAGCGAGGACTTTAAAGGACGTGACATAATGTGTGTAGAGCCTGGAACTTTGTGATGGGTTTTAAATGTTTACTTGTAGCTTGCTGGGTGCTTGTGTCTCCCATTTGGTTGCAGAGGATGTTTCTGAAGTGGGCCAGTAGCGCCTGTACTAAGCAGCAATTAAAATGGTATGAAATTAGCTACATAGCAAAGTGAATCGTTTCAGCAAAGAGACGACGTGTTTTTGCGTAGTGAGAAAGTGTGACTTTGACTTATGAATACACTTGTTCAGCTGCATTTCATACATTACAAAATGGCTTTTGGATGTGATTAAAAAATATTACATAAAAGTAAGGAGTGACTAGTTAGTGTTGACTTGAAGAACACAAATAGAAAGATTCAGACTTTGACCACGGGGAAAATAAACGCTGTGGTTAGTTATATTGTTATTTCGACTGTTTTTCTCGGCAGTATAGTGTCAATTAAGAAGATGTAAACTCTCACCGTTGAATGTGACCCATGCACATATCTCATCTAGCTAGCCTAACCTAATTGAAACATGTTGCTTATTCTGTTAGCCAGATCTAATTGAAACACACAGCTCATCCGGCTACCCAAACCTAATCAAAACAGACAGCTATCCAGTTACGCAAACCTAATGGAAATGCATAGCTCATCCTGCTAACTGAAAAGTGTAGCTCAACCAGCTAGATGAACCTAATTGAAATGCCTTCAAAACCAAACCAGCTGTGCAGTAGTGAACAAGGTCATCAGACGAAAATACATGTGCCACAATTCAGCAACATGTGGGAAGAAGGACGGGGGGACGCAGTCACTGCATGGTGGAAGCCATTGCGAGCCAGGTGAGGAGCTCAGAGCGTGCATTGCTAATCTCTGTTCAGTTACACTGTATGAGAAAACAGGAAGCATTATTTGATAGGAGAAAAACACATCTGACTGCAGACGATTATGGAAGTCATGAACGTTTAGTAAAAACACATTGTTACTTTCATGCCATCGAGGTCAGGCTTATTTTGTTTCAGTATTACAGGGCATAGTGACGCACTTAAGCTTTTGTTCAGATTTACAAATTATATCCTGATTTAGGAAAAGTTCTTTAGAATATGAGGGAAACTAATGTTTCCTGTCAGTACGAAGTGACCTTGGATTTTCCACAGGTCCGGGACGCCATTGTATCCAGACTCAATCTGGAGTTGATTTTTCAGTGGCCATCTTCCTGACAATCTGGGTCTCTGCATCACAGATGGCTGTGGAGATCGCTTACTGTTCGAGCATTACCAATGGAAGAACATTCGGATCTTAACGCATGCATCCACCATGGATTGAGGGCTAAATCAACAGACTATAGCGAACTACAGGAACTCTGTCCCATGGTTGAATCTGGGCGTCTCAGACATTCAGCCCCCAGTCCCTGTGTAAAGGAAATGATTCACTAGTGGAGCGTGGCTGATCTAATAGTGTTTCCCTGTCAAATCAGTTGTCAGACATGCCCTGTTTGACTTTTGGAACAACCTCCAGCAGCTCCAACTTGAGCCCTTGGGGCCAGGAAATCTCTGTTTTACAAGGGCTTGTTCTAGCTGTCACAATGGTTTTAAGATTTATTGCAGGCACTAGTAAGAGGTCTGTTTTCCCGCAGACAATACGGCTTCTTATTCCTAGATTGATGATAAACATTTAAAATATTGTATGACAATATGTTTCTTTAAATGAAATAAAGTATTTTCTGTATGAAATAATCCACTCTCATTTTAGTTGTCTCTTGGAAAAATTAAGTGCAAATTGGAAGAAGATGTCAGATGGTATCAGTATTGTGACCAGAATGCAATATTACCAGCTGTTGATCTTTGAAAAGTAACAGGAGGGTCGGAATCTGGTTACTTTGAACAATATATGCACATGTACTGAAATGTACAGGTCATACTTTGAGAGCAATTTCTAATTTCTCTGTATATTCGCTGTATGTTAGATAATATTATAGCACTCTGTAGGAGGGACAAACATAGTTACTCTTGTTTGCTTTCTGAAGTGAATCGGTCATATTCATATTCAAATGTCAGTATTATTTTACTTCTAAATTTCCAGTTAAAACCAATTTAAGACATTGAGTAGTTAACTCAGAAATTTCTGTGAGTCAAACCGTAGTTTCACAGCACTGAGGGAGTCCGAACGTGAATAGGCCTGTGTATGATCCTACCTGAAGCCTGGTAGTGAACAAGGCCAGATGAGGTCAAGGGGTGATGTCTCAGAAGGAGAGGTTTATACCCTTTCAGACAAGCAGCGATGAAAGTATCAAGTTTTCATGGCACGTTTAGTGCTTGGCTAAAGTTAATCGAGCATGCTTCTCCCAGGACAATATCTGGAGCATGTCAGGAGAGATGTCGGGAAAATATGGGCTCTGACATGGGTTTTAGCTTGCTAGATTTAAAAACAACATGCGGCGAAAACTCATGCGCCATGACCCATTCACCGGTGTTAAATAAGAGCATGTATAGCTTAACAAAAAACATCATATTAAAATAAAAGACATCAGAGAACATTCAGCAAGTAAAGTAGAGCCCCTATGCTGTAGTAGACAATAGAGAACAGGAAGCTAACCTTGGACGGGACAAGAGATGGGGGCCTCAGTCACTTTCTGTGGGGCAGACAGGGAGAGTGGCTTTTTGTTATGGCATTGTTGGAAAGACTAAGCCTAATGTAGCCTAGATTAGGCTCATCTCCGGGCTGGGTTGCTAAAGTAAACATCTTTGATCCCTTGTGTGTGTCAGCTTGAAGACAAATCTGAAAGGGTATGATAAAAGGTGCAATGAATTTGTGACGCTTTTCATCGAACATAAAGCAACAATGTCTGTGGAGCTGCGAGTGCTGTGAGCGTTTCATTGAAAGCTGTCCCATGGGGAATTGCTTGTATTTCACTGTATATGAACAGTACGTTAAAAAACCTCCCAGCTTTGACTGCTGACCCAAACTAATGGAGAGAGTCGGATTATTGAATTAGGTCGAGGCAAACGATTCAGCATGCCCATCTATGTAGCTTCAGTGATGTCAGTGTCTTTTCATAGAGTGCAGCTCTCTTTGTGGCAAAGAGACAGGGTTTTCTTAGGGCAATTAAATACAGCCAGGAAGTACATTTCAAGTTCAGGGTAAAGTGACAGAGATACAACTGAACCAATAATGTCACTTCTATCCAAATCCATTCTGATGCATAAAGAGATATTCATAGATTCATCTCTGTAACAGCTTGCTGTCAATAAAATGTATTCGGGTAGTAAGGTCTAATAAGTGGTCAATAAAGGAGCGCCTCAGCTTGAAGGACAAAGAATGAAATGACATATCTGGAAGGGATTAAATCCAATTTTTTATTGCTTAAACTCCCAGAATACTCTGCAAAAGATATGCAAAACATTTTTATTTTTCCAAAATTGTTTTCTCCAGGTATATTAAGAGAATGTGATGTAATGATTTTAATAATGCTTCCCATAGAAATTTTAGGGGAAACAATTTAGACAAGAAGACATAAATTCTTAAGCAGAGATGATCCGGTAAAATTATCCCTTGAGAAATAATGACAGTATCACAGCCCTTCAGTGCAGTCAATAGAGATTAAAACTCAGTCACATTGAGAACAATGGGCTTCTTCTTATAAAGAAACTTTGGTACAAAGAATTAGAAGACATGTTGAGTCCTTTTTTCCATCAGAGGTTTTTGAAAATAGGAAATGGATGTACTGGTCCTCTTGAAACCCCTTTGATTTACAAATTTATCAAACCCAAAAGTAATTCAATAAAGAAGCTATTCATATTAGAGAAAATGTGGAAACAATATGATTGTGGGTAGATGTTAGGGCTGAAAGGCATGGATGCAGTTGTTTTGCAAGAACGCTCCATGTTTCTGAGTCCTCCAGCTGAGAATGGTGATCCCACGGCCTAAGGTGCTTCCCTAAACGAGGCCACCCTGAGGCTGCTGATCTGGATATGTACCATGGGCTGCTGATCTGGATATGTACCATGGGCTGCTGATCTGGATATGTACCATGGGCTGCTGATCTGGATATGTACCATGGGCTGCTTATCTGGATATGTACCATGGGCTGTTGATCTGGATATGTACCATGGGCTGTTGATCTGGATATGTACCATGGGCTGCTGATCTGGATATGTACCATGGGCTGCTGATCTGGATATGTACCATGGGCTGCTCAGTCTGAGCCGCTGGCTATACTCCAGCTGCGGTTCGGCAAAACTACATGCTCTGAATTCTAAGGCTCCATCTTAATTCTTTGTATTCTAATTCTACGTGGATTACAGATATTGTTCTTGGAAAATGAAACAGAGCAGCCATGAAAATATTAAAGTTCTGTAGATTATCATTAAGGTGAATTTTATGGTTTATTCTTTAAAGGGGTATGAAGGTTGTCGATGAATAATAATCTTATAAGACAGGAATCTGAAACTGTTTTTATTTAGTCTAATATTGTATTTCAGCATATACCTTGGATTTATGTATCTATTTGTTTATTGGGGGGCATATGTTCATAGACATGACCAGTACTTATTTACACTCCTCATGCATTACCTATTTAAGGGTAAGGGGTGCATTGGATAGCTGTGTCACCTTAAAGGATGGGGGTTTGAATCCGTGCACACTGTCCCTGAGTTGTGTGGGTTTTCTCTGGCTCTCTGGGTTTCTTCTTGCAGTTAAACATTTGCAGTTAGGTGATTTGAATTGCACATTGTGTGTGCAGTCCTGTGACAGCATTGCTGCAGGGCTGTCTGTGCAGTGTAGGGTATTGCAGTGTGGGGTATTGCAATGTGGGGTATTGCAGTGTGGGGCATTGCAGTGTGCGGCATTGCAGTGTGCGGCATTGCAGTGTGCGGCATTACAGTGTGCGGCATTACAGTGTGGGGCATTGCAGTGCGCAGCATTGCAGTGTAGGGCATTGCATTGTGCGGCATTGCAGTGTGGTGTATTGCAGGGTGGGGCATTGCAGTGTGCGGCATTGCAGTGTGCAGCATTGCAGTGTGCGGCATTACAGTGTGGAGAATTGCAATGTGGTAAAACCCAAGTGCCCACAGCCGGTTACTGCAAAAGCCGGCCGTCTGCATGCCCTTTCATGACCTCAGCCCACACCTTAAAGGCTGTCCATGAGGTCAGGGGGCATGCAACACTAGACTCAACACACATTTTTCAAGATTGGGTAAACACTGAAATATTTACATTGGTCAACGGATCAGTTACAGGTCTGGCACTCGAAGCGTAATTGTAGAAAACCTCTGAGCTGGCAGTCATCAGCAGCAGAACTTGGTGTTAAGCAGTAGATGGGCTCTCGGGGCCCTAGTGCTGCGCCCCTCAGGTCATTTTCTGACATACTTCATTTCAAGGCCTTTTTTTATATTTATGAGGCCAGCAGTTTGCCATGTGACAGGGGGGCCAAGCGGCACAGTGTACCAGCTCACAAAGCGCTGGGTACTGGAGAGTCTGTCCCAAAGTGGCCTGAAGGACAGGGTGCTGACCCTAACCCTAACACCTGATCGTGCTGGCCTCCTTCGCACTTCCTCTTTGGTTGGAATTTTTAGTATTAAGAGTAATACAGACTCTCCTCTACTTACGAACGAGTTATGTTCCGAACGGCCGTTCTTAACTTGAAATGTTCGTAAGTCGTTATTCAGCATCATTTTAAGGGTATATGTAAGTACAAAGAACTAGGATGCTGGGAGTACGCACGCTAGGCTGCTGCGCGGCGGGAGTAGTGGCCAGAAGTCGTACTACCTGGAATCGGTCCGCAGGAAAAAAAAATGATGTTGCGGACAGGAAACGGGAGCCCAACAAACACAATTTGGACTTGCAGTCCTCTTTGTTCATATGTCTGAAAGTGTGTAAGTTGAAAGTTCATAAGTAGAGGAGCGTCTGAATAGTCTTTGATTCATTACATTTAAATTCAATTTATCTGGTAGGCATTTTTGAAGATCATAATAAAGCATAAAGCCATGAATGCAAATATGAAATATAAAATAGATATTAGTTATAGTTATATATATAGATGTACACAGTCATTATGGGAAACTGGGTATACCCGTAGTGTCAAGTATATTAAGTTTGTTTCAATTCAATTCAAATAACTTTATTTGTCTCAGTGGGGCAATTAAAGGCACACAGGGCAGTTGTACAAGGACACGATGACATAAAGTGTAACAGTATTTGAAAGATGCTGTGCAAAATTGCAGTCAATCAGGCATAGAAGAACTGATAAATATGTAAAGGGAGGGATTGTTAATGAGTATGGGGGGGGGCTCAAGTGCAAAATGACTGATAGGTGCCAGTGGAGTCTGGGAATGTATCTGTTTGCTTTGTTTGTTTATTTGTGTACATTATTAATCTCTTCATTGACAAATCTTAGACCAAAATGGTCTCCAGAACAAAGATGAAGCTTCTCAATGCAGTATTTCAGATTGTTATAGAACAGTCCATAAAATTCTATTTTTATATCTTAATTACATACAGCGAGCTGATTTTGACTTCAGATTTTTCAATTGGTCTTTTCGATATTTGACTCCTGTTGTGTTGACGATTGCCAGCACGCTACGCTTCCCGAAACTGAACAGCCGCTTTTTTCCTGCTTAAGCTACAGTTGGTGACACTGTCATCCAGCCAGCGTAAGAGGCACCGTCAGACAGGCCTTTGCAAACAGTGGAACACTGCGGCCGACACAATGCTGGCGGAGGACGGTGACTCACTCTCTTCATCACCACTAATGGACCGTGACACCTACATTTTCTCCTTTAAAGAAGACGGCGTTATGTAATGCACGAAAAATGTCAAGAGGTATCCTGCACACGTACTGCTGTTTTTTAGGGAATTTTCTCGGAAGCAGAAATGCTGGGGCCATGATGTTAGGTGTGCACCTTTGGGGTACACAGTCAGGTCTAAGATAGTTGGGGGAGTGACACTGGTGTCTCATAGCTTTTATGACACCATCGTTTCATTAGAACACAGAGTGTAAATCGTAACAAACGGCAGGCAAAGGCCGCACTGATTGTAGTTGTTGCCTTTGGTGGTTCCCTGTTGCTATTCCTTTGGCTATTGTTGTCCATCTATAATGGTAATAATAAGTAGCTAAGTAGTTTCATCAGAATGCTCACTATGTGTGTGCGTGAATGTTAAGACGAGCAGCGATTATTTTTTAGAGTAATTGACTAATCAGCAAAAAACTATTTTTTTGGTATAATCCAGTTCTGTAAATGCTGAACTATTGTATCGCCCCTAGCTCAACCCCTAACTGGGATCTGTGTGATACTTCTTGCCAGGTTGATCTCTGAGATGTCGATTCGCATCAGGTACCCATTTTGGAATACACGTATCTCTTTCTTGGCCCTTTCATGTGTTTTTTCATCCGCGATGGAAGAGCAGCTGTTATTCAAATTACGTACTTGCATTGGAGCTGTGTTTGGTTCATTGGCCGTAGACCATCCTTCCATGATGCAAATCTGATTCGCGGACACTGGCAAATGTCAATAACCATCTGTGGCACCAACTGGCGCTCAAGCTCAAGTCTTTATTGTCCCTCATCCTCTGGGTTAAGAAAGTTTGACTTATGGAGAACTCGTATTTATGAATGGACTGGATAAAGCCTATTATAATAAAAATGAAATACAGTAGTTCATATTAACAAACTACTTTGTGACGCTCATGAATAGACAGCATCAAAAGCAGTAATAAGTATATTTACATTGCAATTTAGATCCTTGAATCTCAAACTAGTTGAGAATTACTGGAGCAATTGGTTTCGTGCAAGAGTAGGAACTATTCTAGGACTAGAACCATCAGGATTCAAATCCCATAATGAAAGAGTGCACTACTGCTTCTGTTTGAGTTTAACAGAAGTATTTTGTACTGGAAAGATTTCGATTAACGCTATTTTCAGTTTGCAGCATGATGGTGCTTTATTGCCAGAGGGCACCGCTGATCAGATAGGTGTCTCCCTGCAGGGTGTCTGTCCCGTGGCCGGCTTGCACTCCATCACCGTTCTTTATATGTTTGTAGATCGTTCCACTGATTTCCACACAAATCCTGGGTCATTTACTGGGCCGCAGGTGATTTTGTGAAGTTTCTACGTCTTGAGAGGATTTTTGGGGAGTGAACTTGGAAATGGGCAAAAAAATTCTATTTGAAAACTTTTGATCAACACTGGGCAATTTTTTACAATCATTCAGCTCCAGATGAGTTTCCCAAAGCCTAATTAACACGATGTCGTGCGTGAGTTCTATCTTTAAACTCACCCCTGGTTGGCAGTCGCCGGCCGCATTGCACAAAAAGTTGTCCAGTGTGTCATCACCATTATGCATGGTTCTGACCAATAGGAAATGATCATGAAATCCTACACTGGGTTTCCTGAGTTCGTTTTCAGCTTCGATTTAGCAAAAAAGTGAGAAAGTGCTTATTTTGCAGACAAGTTGTTGACTGTCTCACTCACATTCTCCCAAAATATGTTTTCCATCATTGTATATGAGGCCTGCTTTCTGTGACAGGCTTTGGAATTCATCTTTCTTTCTTTCAGATGTGAGCGACAGCACGGTGAGAGGTTATAGAGGCTGGTGTGTGTGTGTGTGTGTGTGTGTACTTTATTTTTATCCAGCCGGTGCTCCCTTAGCGTGCCACTAGCTTACAGCACATCCCGATCTTCTCCAGAGATCTGAAGGCCCGACGATGCGTTTCATCGGGGCACTGCTCGTAGCTCTGCGCAGAGCTCGGCGCCATGAGCGTGGCCGCGGAAACGGACGCGCCCACCTGGAGCTCATTAGCCACAGCGAGAGGAGACAGGCAGGTGGATTTGTTTAGACTAACCCCGCTCAGTCCGTGCTGCTGGGCAAACCCGGGGCCGGCTTGAACAACACAGACTTCAGATGGCTAATGTGGCTTTAAGGTGAAATTAGCCCGAGTCCAACCGTGCCAAGATGTGTGGAAACAAAAAGCCCTTTCTGCAGCTCTGGCACGGGGGAGCATTTAGACACCCTGCTTCCACACGCGGTAGGTATAAGGTATCGCACCGCCATGGGCTGACGGCTCTCTCAGGCCCGTACGACTGGACGGGGCCATATGGCCGTCGTCGGGCCGGCTTCTTTACTGCAGTCATGCGTCGTTCACATGCTCCCAGCTCCACAGTGGGGGAGTGTGAACAATGACCTGTTTGTACTGAGCGGCCTTGCACAGTGCTTCATGCGGCTCCTCAGAAGACATGCATGC
Source organism: Stomatorhinus ivindoensis (assembly GCA_019775895.2). NCBI lineage: Eukaryota > Metazoa > Chordata > Actinopteri > Osteoglossiformes > Mormyridae > Stomatorhinus > Stomatorhinus ivindoensis. The sequence continues at coordinate 16,715,664 of JABFEB020000016.1, read as the reverse complement.
TTGGTCACCAGGCCCCTGGATGAGAAGGAACTTTGAACGTACATACTGTACGCTGAAACCCTGTTTGTTGAGTGGAATGTCTTAATATCGAGATGGAGGAAGTACCAAATCGTTATAGGGGAATCATTCTCCCAGTATGATCAGCATAAACAAGCTCTCTGTTCAGCTGACACTTGTTGAATAATGTTGCGGCCATGATCTCCATCATACCTGAATGTACAGATGGGGATCGCATGCCTTAATGTCAGAGCAGGCTTGAGCGTCTTCCAGGTGTCCGTTATGGAACCTTTACGATGTTGACCACTAGGGTTGCCGACTCTCACGCATCTGGTGTAACACTCACCCGCTCAGCCGCTCGAGCAGGAAATCTGATGGCAAATCTATATTATTCCATTATAAACCTAAAATTACTAACATCAAAAGCATCGGGGTACTTTGAACTATATACCGGGTAATAAGACTTACATACATGTAAATGCATGTGCAGATTTGTCTCAAATTGAAATTCTTACTCCAGCCAGCTGAGCAAAGTTAGTGGCCCTCTGACCACTGCCAAGCTGGAAGGGTGGCGTTAAGATCCACCAAAGCTGACCACCACAGACGTGGCCCTGGCTTATGAAGCTCCGGTTCCACTCCTGCTCCATATACTGGGGTCACTGACCTTCTCAATTGGTTCAACTGCAATCACAGACTTTGCCCCGTGGAAGAATATCTACACTAACTGAGCTTTATAGTCTGTCTGACTGGCCAACACTTTCTGGGAATAAGCATGGAACTTGTAATCGTCTCCGAAACAAATGGAAAATTGTCAGAGTGATGATGGGCACCTTTCTCTGCTGGGCATGATTTCAGCGGCATTTCCCTCCCGCTGCCCAGAACCAATGTGTAATTTCAGGGGTGCTCATTTTCCCTTTTTTTAAGCTGACAAGTAGGTGTGAACAGACTATTGTTTGTGTGAAATGTGCATGTATCCTGGCAGCAAGGCAGGCTGATCTTGGAGAATTTCCTGAACAAACATCGTGGGTGAGATTCTCCTGGGGGGGGGGGGGGGGGGGGTTTGGGGG
>JABFEB020000016.1:16702022-16714500 GCA_019775895.2 Stomatorhinus ivindoensis | reverse complement strand
AATTTATGAGTGTTGTGCTCTCTAGGTGTCACCGTATGGGTGTTGAAGCCCCTGGTTGTCCCCATGTGGGTGACAGGCCCTCTTGGTGTCACTGAGTGAGGGTCACATTCCAGCAACTCTCTCCTTGTACGGCTCCAGGGTATACAAAATGCCCTAATAAGTCCTGTCACTTCTCAAAGGTAAAGAAAACAATTACCCCTCCTGAGAGTGGATGATTTGTAGGCCCGTCGTTAGGAAATACTTGCTTGGCCTTGGCTGCGACTCTGAGAGTGACTTTGTTGTCTTTAAGTGGAGTCTGGGTGAGGAAGCAGAGTAGGTGAAGCCCTCACTGCAGAGCTTAGCGTGCTCGAGCTGTGCTGGGGGGCCGGATATGCATGATGTCAGCCGCGGATCAGCGCTTGTAGTTAAAGTTCCATGGGTCAGTGTTTTCCAAAATTTACTGAACACTCATGATGAAATCATAAATTTGAAATTTTAAGAAAGTTATTTGCCATGAAGTCTAATCCATGTGATGAATGAGGTCTTTTGTATATTCGTCTTCTGGCTTGATGCGTCCCACTCGAATTTGAACACATTCACCAGTGGAGATGTTGTCCGCTACAGTAATTGTAATCAGATGATAATGCTGAAAAGTGTACTGTTGTACGATTTATACTACAGGTTTCCAATGAAACTTTTCGGAAGCCAATATGGTGTAAAGCGAAGAAGCAATTACTGCAAATTTATGTGGGGAAATTTTTTGAACATTACCATAAAAATAAACAATCAAATCATACAAAGCAACACATAGTACACACATATAGTAAACACATATAGTAAAAGCATATATAATAAATACACAACCTATATAATGTACATGCAGTATAATTTCACTTACCAGAATTAATACAGTCATGCATCGTTAGGTGATTTCATCATTGTGCAAACGTGGGAGTACTTAGTGTTTAGTTGACACACAGTGCAGCACAACAAAATGTGTCTTTTGCATTTAATCCACGTGTGACACAGCAGGCAGCAGCTAATTCAGCACCCGGGGAGCAGTGCTCGGGGGCAGCACCTTGCTCAGGGTACCTCAGTCGTCAGGGATTTGAACCAGCAACCTTTCAAGTACAAGTGTGCATCCGTACCCATTAAGCTACCACTGACTTAGACAGCATAACCTACTACACACCTAGGTTATATAGCATAGGCCAAATAAGTACAAAAGTACAGTATAGTAAATCTATAAACCAGCAACATAATTGTTTATTATCATTATTATGTCTTTTGTACATTATGTACATAGTTGTATTTGCTAAACTTGCATATGACTGGCAGCACGGTAGGTTTTTCTACACCAACATCAGCACAGACATGTGAGTATTGTGAGGCGCGACGATGACTGTCAGCTTCCTTATAATCTTACTGGACCACCAGCGGCCCATTAATCGAAACATTAGATAATGTCCGATGTAACACTACATGTACGTCTGTACTTTGTTGTGCTATTTTATTCTGTGTACTGTAATTCTGGCACATAACTGAGGTACTTCAAAGTACATGACTTACATAACTGCTTAGTCTGCGTATACACTTAATCTGTTAAGTAAAACATTCTTGATCTATTTTTAAACATTTTAAAACTTTCCATTTCACCATATGAGTCTGTCAGTGTTTTTTTGGGATCATTCTAATGCACTTGAAATATTATGAAAGGCTTTTTTACCCAATTGATTATTCATAATTTTTTTTAGAATGGATTAAAAATATTTTTTATGGAAACAAACCACAAAATGTATGCTGAAAAACTACCCGTGCATAACCAGTGCAGGGCTGTGGTGAGCCCGGAGCCTGCACCAGGAAGTAGGACATAAATTCACCCACTAGGGGCAGCGCGGATACACCCATTCACCTATGTGTGTGTTTTTAGACCACAGGAGACGGAAATCTAACCTGTACCCCAGTAATGCGAGGCTGCTTTTGGGAGCAGTGAGTTGATGCACGGCCGTTTCCATTATCTCAAGTCTCTCGTATATTCTAAGGCCAGCTGGTTTATACGCTCTCTCATCAGACCAACAAATGAGTACCAGCTGGACATCATTAGCAATTACACGGCGGAGGAAATCCACGCATCTCAGTGGCATGGTTCCACTTGCAATATTTCCATTGTGAAACATTTGATGAAATTTCCTGCACCTAAATTATGTAAATAATGCTGTCAATTTTTTTCCCTAAAACGGGATGATTGCACCCTCATTATGTTCTCTGATTTGTTTCTCATGTAATTTATAGCATAAAACAATTGCAATGACCAGAAGCCATCTAACCACCATAGAACACAAAACTATTGAAAGAGTATAATGATTATACATAAGAAAACATCAATGTTTCAAATGCCTGTTCTGATGCATGTTTTTGGACATTATATATGCAATTAGAAAACAAAGATGACTGTTCAATCGATAAAAAAAAATCCCTAGGGTGTAACTCAATACTGTTTCAACGGAGCTATGTGTTGAAGTGATCGTAAAATGTTTTCGTTCACGAAAAGTGCTACGTTTTATCTTTTCAGAGACGCAACACGATACGAGCGTCGACAATGACAAGCGAAAGCTATTTTTCCAGGTACACTTTATTTAATCCTTCCCACAATATTCCAGGTGAATGGGCCTCCAGAACAGCGGTCCCTGACGAGCCGCTGACATAATTAAGTGGGAAAATGTGCAGACCTCATGTCCATGAGTCAAGTGCACCCAGGCTTTCTGGCCTAGCTGACAAAGGGGTCTTTATCTGGCCACGATGTACGTAGCTTTCCCGTGGAGCTCCACTGCTCCAGTTCTTAAAGGAGCGAGTAAAAGTGACAATGATGCTTGACACGGGCTGTTTTTAACTCTGATTAAAGTGATCTTACTCTAACAAAAAGGTCTTTCATAGAAATGGGCTGAAACCAATGAAAGGAGGGGGGTCTTCAAAATATACTGCCCCCTAGTGGCAGAAGTGAGGTGACATTCCTTTTCAGTGAGAGAGCAACAGGTCATGGATGTAAATAAATTAACCAGGTGTTTTATCAATATCAACTTAATGAAATAGACTTTATTTTACTTTCTAACATTGAGTTTATACTGATAGCATTGATACCTTCATATATTTGTTTAGCTACCTAGTACTGGGGGCACTATGTGGTTTATTGCTACATTTATGTGCCTGTGATCAGAAGCTAGCAGGGTGGAACCTTCACAGAACGGTCACTTGTCTGTGGACCCTTAAGCTAAGCCCTTAACCCCCAGCTCCATGGCTGCCACAAGTGGCTGATCCTTCGCTGAAACTTGCTCTCACTTGCAAATGTTTCTGTGTATCTCATGGAGAGCAAGATGGGATGCACGAAAAAAAATTCCCCTTGGGGGTCAATAAAGTATCATTATATTATCCACTTAGTTTTGAGTGATGAGGTGTAGTATCTTCCAATTCCATATAACACACCTTTCTAACATTTAACTGTGTATGTATGTTTTGGCCAATATGCACGTGCCTCAGATGCAGACAGGCCTTAAAGATGCAATAAATTGTTTGTTCCATTTACCAGGGAGGAAAATGAGTCACATCCATTTCGACATAGCACTGAACATGCCCTCAGCAGAGTGAAGTCCAACCTACCCGCATGTTTCATTACAAACAAACAAAAAAGCCCGAGCACTTACTGGAAACATTCCAACATCCTTGGAAGTCTTCAGAGGCGTTTCAGATGTATAGCGTGTTGTATTCCTGTTTCAGTCCTGGAATTCCAGCATGTGGTTCTGGAGTCTAGAGACATGAGATTCCCACCTGGTTTGAACTTAAAGTTCACTTTAAATTGATGTGTAGAGGAAGTTGGACTTTGTGTAACAAAGTAAATGACCTGCCTTTAGACTAACTGCTTACACCAGCCTTTAATAGGATTCTGTAGGTGCTACATTCCATGCAAGTACTTTTAATAGACTAATAAGAAAATTGTGAAATGCTTTTTCTATTGTCGGGACCAGGGTTCTCCAATTCCAGAATCCAGCACAGTTTTCAGATTTCCCTGCTTAAGAAACCTGTACTAAACCCAGTAAATAGCCGATAAAGATCAGCAGGGAAATCTGTAAACTGTGCTGGATTCTGACCCTCCAGGACTGGAATTTGGGGACCCTGGTGCAGACCAGTCCAAACACCTGAAGGGCATGTGCTGAAAAGTCGGCATTTTCCTTTCCAGGACCAAAACAGTATGTTTTTTCTGGAGGGTCTTTCCAGTGAGTCTGTTTAACAGCATGGAGTCCTGTCACACCAAGTGTACGCTTCAGAAGGTGAGACTTCTTCATCCAAGCCCCTAACAGATATATCAAAGGGGACAATCACCTTCTTTGGGTTGGGATGGCTTACACAATACCCATGTCCATGTATAGATACTGGTTTCACACCCTTGATTCATACCCATATTTTTTCTGGTCTTCTTCCCTCATCTGGGGAATTCTGGAGAATAAGCTGCTGCTCATTTGATCTGGAAATACAAAGAGGCAGAGCTACTCCATCCAAAACAAACGTGTTGATCTAAACCTCTGTGGATAGGCTGTTAAACTGTGTTAAACCACATTTAGTTGGCGGTCCAACCACAAGTTACGTTTTTTACGTCCCGGTGTTTATGTATTCCTACCTTAACTACCCTGTACCCTGCACTTGCTGTCAAAGGACTTAATTCAGGACATGCAGACAGTGTTAAGTGCTACACCTACGCGACCTCAGCGCCCTCTTCCTCCTGGTGCACCTGGCTGGCTCCCGAGAGCATATTGCACACCTGGTCACTCGAAGGACTGATTTCTTTGAGTGATTGTGCCTCTTTGGTAGTTCTGACCCACTGAGCTTTGTTAATGACACGTTGCTGCAAAGTATGTTATTACCTGTTTCACATGATAGCTTTTGTTCGGAAGAGGGCAGGTTTTTTTGAGGGCAGGACAACAACCTGTAAGAAAATAATGGTTAATTAACGTTCGCTGGCACCTCCCGCTGTCATGGACTTGCGGCGTCGTTCCTGCCAGTCGGCGAGGGTTGAAGAGCGGCGGAGATGAGCGGTGGCTCACCTGCAGTGTTTTTCTGTGAATATAAAACGAACATTTAATGAGAAACAGACTGCACTACGTTCCTTTCCATGGCTGTAGCCTTACACACGTCAGGACGGCTAAGACGCTAACAATATTGAAAATGTCCTCCCTCTTACCTTTCTTCAGTGTTCAAGATTCAAGGTTGGTTCAGGATTGGTTAAACATGTTGGTTACAACACCAATCATTAAAAAATATATAGCAATGTGCAATTAAAGGAAAGAGTTGGTTAACTCAAGTGTTTAGGCATCCATTTATTAAATACTGTTGGTAGGCTTATAGAACATACCTTGTTAGTTCAGTAAGTTTATTCACATTATTTAACAGTAAATTTCTTTGTTTTATTTCAGTACTGTATATATACGTTGATGTCATATCAGAATAATGTGTATGTTATTGATTGTGTGTGTCTCTATTGTACTTTGACTGTGTATAATGTCGCAAATATGCAATTCCAAATAAATGAATGTGCATTTTCATAATACAGAAACAGTACGACATACAGGAACACTGGTTCAAACAAGGCACTGCAAATCCCAGACTTTTTTTAGTTATCCAGCTAAGCAAGAACTCCTGCTTTGTGAAACAGGCTCCTGGTATCAACCACTTTCTTTTAAACAGGATCCTTAGAGTTCAGGTTATGTAATTACTATCAATAGAGAATAAGGAATAACTTGTTAGTCAGTAATTTGTTGCTTGTAAAAGTGCCATGTTGACGATCTTCCAGCACTTTGCCTGGATCTTTCAGCACTCTGTGCAATCTAATAGCATTTTAATTGCTGTTCTCTTTTCTCCACACTGTAAAAAAGAGAGAGTTAAGACAACCTAATATTTCAACGCAATTTATTGCACTAGATTTTTGAGTTTTGAGGACTTGAACTTTCAAGTTTTGAAGAAAACCACCTATTGTTGTACCAACTTATTTTTTATTCACGTAATCTGTCTTTCATATCTATAAAATCTTCAGATTTTTAGTTTTATATGCTAAGAATTACAAACAACAAAAGTTGTGCCAACTTATCCTCTTTTGTTGAGATGGTTTATCTTTCATATGCGTAAAAATTTGAGTTAAACATGCTAAGAATTCAAAACCGCAAATCTAATAATTATTAATGAAGATAACAAAACAGACAATTAGCATGTCTATTTAAAACAAGATAGTAATAAATAATAGCAGACAGAGTTTGAGGATCCCTGTGGGGAATTACAGCAAACTTGATTGTGATGCCTATAGTGAGATGGGGGGGGGCACAAACCTTGCTCAAGGGCCCCCACATGTGCTGACACTGGGCTTGAACTGGGGACCTTCAGTCCATGAAGAGAGACTTAACCTCACACACCAGCTCAGGCTCCTTCCCCACCAGAGAGGTGACATTCCATGTCCCTATAGCACTAGCTTCTGCAGCCGAGGATCGGACCACCAAGGTCCCCCGCCTTTGGCCACTGCCCAGCTCACATCGCACCCGACCCCTGTGGCCCCTCCTATAGGTGGTTAGCCCATTGGAGGGGATGTGTGGCAATATTTTGGTTTACTTTTTAATCCTACTGTTTTTGGTGGCTGAGAGAGACTATGATGGCGTCAATAAAGAATCACAAGTATTCACCTGCACTTCTCAAGAAATGAAGAAAATTCAACAGCTATTACAGCAACACTAAGGGAAAATCCGATCCTGAAATAATAGTCAGACAGGGACATCAAGAGCTGAATCTGGAATCTACACACAGGCAGGTCACAGAACGATCAGCAAAAGAATGTAAATCATGTAAATCGAGTCACAAGCAGAGAATCAAAAGAAAACAAGAAAGGCTGGATGTTTGGGTGCCCTGGGCGGTCACCCTTGTCACCTGACGGGCGAGAGACAGGCTCCGCTTCCCAAACCTTCTCTTATGCAACTCAAGGTCCTGTAAACAAAAAGGATGAATTCGATAAGCTTGTCGAGATCTGCTGGAGCTGAATCCGGATGTGTTACAGAACTCATATGAGAATATCCCAGGAGAGTCTTTAACTAATGTGAGTTTTCAGATGGTCAGAAAAGAACTGAAACTTGGGGTGAGTGTCACTATATATTTTGAAACTTGAATACATGCAAAGTGAGATGAAATTTCATTAAAATAATGGGCCGTATTGAGTCAACGTCACCTCCGGCAGGCATTATCCTCAGATTTATTTTTCTGAAACGCAGACTGGAAACACTACATATCTGTGCTTCTGCCCAATCCTGTTAACTTGAGAGAGTTGTGCAATATTAGACAGATTTGTTCTTAGGTTAAAGCCCAGGAAAGTAGACTCTGCAGATGATATCCATCCTTGGTTGTTAAAAGTATTCAGATGACCTCGCACTTCTTATCACCGTTAGCAAATCAATCCAATGTATTATACCCCTTGAGTTGAACTATCTTGCTTTTTCCCAAGGACCTTAATCCGAATCAAATTGATGACTAGACGCTGATTTCCCTGACCTCATGTCTTGGACGGGTACAGGACAAGACTAAGCTGAGAAAATAAAAACTCAACAGTTCTGCAGAAACAAAACAAATGTTCTTGGTTTACTCGCACAGCCACTTGCTAGCCAACAGTGGTCCAGATTCCCCTAGCTGACGTGCTCACAGGCTTTTGACAGTGTTGGTCGTGCTAATATAGCTGGAAAAACAATGAAAATTAAGCATCTGGTTACACTCGACATATGCACACGGCTTCTCATCTGGATCCACAGTTATACAGCCGCAAATGGCATATGTACAGGGATCGACATAATTAGGATGCAAGTATGCATTCACCCTCAAAAGCGATACGTGCGGCAATTGGTTGTTTTAACAGCGTGAATGCATACGTATTTTATGTGCATTTGCGCCGATATGACATGAAATTATCATGCATTTTAAGCTTTATATGCTAATTCATACTTCATTTGCAGTATAGAAGTTAAAATGGGAATTTTAAGGTGAGTAGCTATTTTAAAATATCCATTCCCTGATATTTCCTGGTCAGCGCACTTCTCCCACATTTGGTCCGTGTTTTCTCTTATCTTTCCCATGTTGATGGCTGACTAAGGGAATTTGGCCTCTGTGTCACTTCACGTTTGTTCCCCAGTTAATCAGAAAGCCATCGATTACTGCTTAAAGCTTCCTATTCACTCCAATCAACTGAAAGACGTACAATTTACATGGGAAACATGCTTCAGTTACATTGTGTTCATTGTAATTTCCAGGGCTGCCAGTAATGGTGGCACATGTGTTTTTGTTAAAAATAATTATTTCTTGATGAAGGATTTATTTTCCTGTGGATAGATTTATTTCAATGAAATGTTGGATTTTTCTCATTTTTTCTGTGTTAGATGAAGCTACTTCACCAAAAGGTAGACTTTTTTCGAACCATTTTTACAAATCTTTACACGGTTTATATGGTTGATGACATGGACCTGCCTGCTCTACTCCCTGGTTTAAGGAGGGACATCTCAGTAGGAAATGATGCAAGGTAGCCTAAGGACTAGGCAGGAGTCTACAGGGTGTTCCTCAGTAGTCGGTGGAGCTGAGATTATGTCTAGCTGCAGACCACCCACAAACATCCCCTCAGATTGTTCATGGGCAGGTTGTCCATGAGAAGAGGAGGAATGTATGTCTGAGCCTATTCCACCTAAACCTATGTGACGGATTGGGAGACCGTACTCCACCACAGGCAGTCAGTCAGTCAGAATCACAGGTCTCAGGGTCAGGTTCAATCCCTCTAAAGTGTAACTGCCACTTCCATAATTCTCAATAATTGTGTTATACTACTATGTACGGGTGTGATTGTATGTGTGTTTTCTTCATATATTAGCACAGGGAAAGGAAAGTACTACCCAGCACTATTCAACAAGTAAGTTCAACTGAGGTGCGTCATCTTACTCTACACTGTATTGAACATTGATTATGCCGTTAATGTAAGGGGATGAAGAGGATGGGGATTTTTAACAGCTATCAACCACAAAACACCTGGCTTTCCTTTAGGGTTGTCAACTTTGTGAAGACATTTGCATTGAAGAAGAAGAAACAAATAAAAGCCTCTTAACACCTACGTTCCTGCACTGTGATGACATGGTGAATCTTTATAACATGTTAATTAGACCATTTCTCAAGTATTGGAGTGTACTGCTATTGGACACTACAGAAAGTTTTGTCTCAAGGGAGTAACCCTCTAGCAAGATGCTTAACCTCTGTGCAGGAGACTGCACATCTACAGCTGTGTGCACATCTACAGCTGTGTGCAGTCATGTGTCGCTTAACGACAGCAGTACGCTCTGAGAAATGTTTCGTTAGGGGATTTTGTGAACATCACAGAGTGAACTTACAAGTTATGAGTAACAAGGCTTACTGTTTTACAGTAAACCTTTTTTAAAAACTGGTTATAAGTAGAAAGAGTACAATGTAAAATAATAAAAAGTACAGTATAGTAAATACATAAACCATTAGTATAGTTGTTTATTATTGTTATCAAGTATTATGCACTGTACATAAAGGTATATGCTATACTTTAATCTGACAGGCAGTGCAGTAGGTTTGTTTACACCAACATCACCACAAACATGTGAGTAATGTGATGCACTATGACGTTACGATGGCATTGACAATAAGACAGAGTGTCACAAGGCAACAGGAATTTTTCATCTCTGTTATGAGGTTATGGAACCACAGTCGTACATGGCATGCGGTCCATCATTGATGGAAACGTTGTTATGCAGTGCGTGACTATATATTGTGTAAACGTGTTTCAGCATCATCTGTTTGTAATAATCCCTCAGCTTTTTTTTACATAATCCGCAGACGACTGATGCCTTTTTATTTTCCGCCTTTCCATTAAAAACTTTCATGACAGAGACCCTGTTTTGCATCACCGTCTTCACCCCGCAGAACATGGAGGCCTCAACCTGAACGTCAGAAGAGTCAGATATCTGGCACTCCCTCTTGTCTGTGGGATTGATCTTGACGCGCATAACCTTCTCCCGAGTGTGAGATACCACACGCTGCCGCGGCGCTCCACCCCGGCACACCTTGGGTTTGCGGGGAGAGGTGAGAGGAGTCTGCTCTGAGTCCGGCAGATGGATGGAGACCGCAGGCTCACAGACAGCGGGCTGCCTGTGAGGTGCGGAGACACCCCTTTGAAGTATAGGCAGCAATCTGGCTTGCATTGCAGCTTCATCTGCCCCAATCAATGTTTCATCTGCATTTCATTTTTCATTGAGGACAGAGGTTAAGAGACTGGGAGTAACCAGATGGGTTTGATTTTACTGGGTTTCCCCTGGACTTCAGCTACAGGTGGACCTGTGACAACACCCAGCAGAGAACGCAACTTTCGTCATGGAACCAAAATTTCCTCCAAGATCACAGCACTGTGATAGACAGGTTGAGTGGACATTCCATGTTTTCCTGAATTCTAATGAATTTAGCTTTCAAGTTATGACAGGACCATTATTCATAGGTGGAATACAATATCAAGCTGCCGTCAGTTAAAGAAATCAGGTATCTGTCCTATTCTGGTACAAATAAGAAATGTAATATGTTCTTGTCAAATCATGAACGTACTATTATGACGTTTCATAGGCCTGGTCAGTACATGTGCTATTCCTGTGGCTTTCCAGTGGCTCCTCTATCGTCCAATCACGATCAGCCCTCAAAGTGCCTAATGCTTCGCTATAGTTACAGCTATAAAAATGCCATTAAAAATAATAATTAAAGTGAGCAATTTTGCGAAGGTTTGTAAATGAAATATTTATTTCTTAAGGACATGTATGTTCTGAGGGAAACAATCTGAAGAATTAGTACTCATTTCAGTGGATACGTCTGCTATTTACGTTGCAGATCATTCCCTCACATCAGCGGAGTAAGCGCTTTGTAAACAGCCATGGTTAAGCGTAGCCTTGCCTGTATTGGGACAATGCCTCGCATTCACTGCAATGCCAGAAATCTCATCAGCTCCCTTTAACCTGTTTTGCCAGGATATAGGCAAGAAATACATTAGTGAGCAGGTGCTTAGCTGATTGGTCAAGTCTTATTCTGATTTAACAAGAACAATACAAGGTTAATTGACAGGTTTTAAGTCTAACTGACATTGAATATGTTTTATTTTTCAAAACCATTTGGTTGTAAGTAATCAAATTTTTTTTTCTACTTGAAAGGAACTCTTTCTGGACATAAAACCTCACTATAGCTTGTTAAATGGGTTTGTAACTTAAAACCCCCTCTGTATGTTGTGATTAGAGCTTAGTCAACCCTATGAATTCTGGGAATTGGTGCTGCCCGGCCTGGGACGACGCACCTGGCATTGTTCAGGTGTTTCCATTACCTCGGCCCAACACAATGCAGATGCCCCTCGAAAGATGTGTTTGCTTTTACTGCACTATAAACAAAGTACAATTTGGCAGATGTAGCCATCGTTTTTATGGTGCGGTCAGGCGATGTCTGCAGCTGTGTTTAACGGGCTGAAAAGCCGACACGTCACGGTGCTGTATGCTTTATGAATAATGCAGGTTCTGATGTATAATTGTGTGTTAGGCTAACAGCATATTTACATGGTGACAGGACTAATTGAAATAATTATGTACTATGGGTGCCACTGCAACCACCCGCAGTGAAACATACTGACTGGGGCTATTACTCCTACCCTCATCTCTGTCAGCCAACACCAGTTGCCACCTATTGACCAAAATCACACAGTTTAAGTGAATGTGTGTCACTGTATTGTCCGGTGTCTTAATTTGTGGCCTGAGACAGACTGGCAACTCCATCGCTGTGTTTCCTGGGACGGGCACTGGGTCACTGCCCCACACTGAAAATGTCTATGCGTTTTGATCTGTTTAACTATTTAACAAGATTTATATTAGCTGGCATTGTCTTTGCTTAAATGACAAACTTAAAACTTTATGAGTGTAAATAATGATGAAAGAAGATGGGATCATTACGATCATTACGTAACTACTACTAGTTTCTGTCTAATTAATGTGTTAAGTCAGACTGTACTACCACATTAGTAAAGGGGCACCATTAGTTATTAGTGCTTTGTAAATGTGGATCAGAATTTTTATCCTTTTATTCTGCATGTGCGAATATGTACAAGGAAGTTGTTTTATATATACTGAAACAAAGATAAAATAATCCAAATTTTTAAGCAGACTGCATTTTTTAAACATTCAATATGTTGCGAATGTCTCACAAAAATGTGTTGAATTTGTTGCATAAAACATCTTAAGAAACCATTCATATATTACTTTAACAACTCTCTCTGTTTCTTCCACTATTTAGTATTGCCTCCCAGTGCTATCCTTTGGAGATGACCTACCACCCATCCTTATGGATTTTCCTTTTCAAAATACATCATAAGTCAGGGGTGGCCAATCTTACCCAGAAAGGGCTG
>JABFEB020000016.1:16664097-16675102 GCA_019775895.2 Stomatorhinus ivindoensis | reverse complement strand
CAGTGAGGTAAACAGCATGGATGAGCGGGGGGGGGGGGTTTCGGCTTCTGCGCCCGCTTTGTGCTCAGGCATCTTGTGGCAGTGAGCGGCAGGGAGACGACGGCACGCGAGCAAACAGGGCCACCACGCAGCGGGCAGGTTTGAAGCCTTTGAAGAGCGCTCGGGCATTCGGAACCTCCATCATCAGAAGCAGATCCATCAGCCCGGCAGGAAACATGGAGCAGCATAAAGTGTTTCACATAGACGAGCTCTTTCCCGCCAACAAAACCAGTGGCGCCTTAAGGAGCAAACCTTTTGTTTTATACATTTACTGTAATAAACTCACCCGGCTCCTGATGAGCGCAGACCGGCGGGGTGGTTCTGCCTTTCCAGTCTGTGTTTGCAGGCGGGCGTGTGCTTGTGCGCAGGGCACAGAGACCACAGGATATTACGCTCTGCCCTTAAACTCACTTTCTGTCCATATTTATGGTGGGTCATCACTAAATGACAGGATTCCAAGCTGTGGGAATGTTGGGCAGCCAGGTGACCTTCAACCCCCAGAAGTTTTTTTCTCTCCTTACTTGGGAGTTTTTGGTTCCTCTCCTCCGTTGTCTTCTAGCTTTATTCGTTCTTTATTTCATTTCTTTCCTTCCTTCTTTCCCTTTCTGTATCTCCCTCCACTTAAATTTTATGTATCGCAACACAACCCTATAAAGCGCTTTGGGACAACTTTTTTGCGAAAGGCGCTATATAAAAAAATAAATGCATGTATGCGTGAAGGAAGATGTAATTGTGTGGCTTTTCCTGGAGGATGCTTTTTGAAGATATCAGTATTTTGAACAGTTTTTTTTTTATTGTGTACATAAGGATTGGACTTCATCATTAAACACATTCACGGGCTGGATCGGTGCCTGTCCACATCAAAGAAACCCTGAAGAGGGCTACCTGCCTTCAGCTGCACGTCTGTCATTAGCCAGCAGCCGCTAACAAACCCAGTATGCAGAGAAACTGTAACGGATCTGACATGCTGAAAAGAGACGTTACTCAACACTGGGTTGCCTTAAAAAGCCCTCGCACCTGACAGCTACACCATTATTAACATCCATTAGTGCCGCACCAACTCGATTCTCAGATTAAAAAAACGTTTAAATATTTTTCTTTCTAATACCTTCAGAACAGTTCGCATGTAAACATACTTTTTTTGCCACTGATTAATAAAAGATTCATTTTGTTTTTGTAATTCTTTAAATTATTTTATCCCTTATCATTTTGAATGCTATCCCTTTAAGTTTAACATTTTATATATTTTCAAAGTCTTTACTACCTTCCGTGTGCTGTGGCGTAGGAATGATCTGGATGCTGAGTGGAATGTTCTGGGTCCTGGGTGGGGATGGAGAGATGTGGTCTGAAAGCATCCTGAGTCACAGTATAAACACCACTCAGAGTCATGAACTCTGACACTCCTCAGACACTTATGTCTCTGCAAACACAGGTGACTGGGGCTGCGTTGACACGGCGTGCCCTGACACCTTACATTGGTGTGTTTTATTTGGATGTTGAACCATATTGCCACTAAATAACATTCATACTAAAACATAAAATGAAACGGGTCTAACAAAACTGGCATCTCATCAAAGGCGTCCCCCTGCCTTGTGACCTTTGCTGCCTGACTTTGCTTCCCAGAGAAAGAACTGGGCTGAGGAAGGATTAAAACCCCAATCCATGGAGCCCTGAAGCTTAAATGGTACCCACTGAGTCACTGGCACACAACATTTAAATAATATTGTCACACAAAACACAGAGGGCATTACCGTACTCACAGGCAGCCTGGGTACGATGTTCAAATTACACAGTGTTCAGAAAGCACCATTGCAACTCTGTAAGTTGTAGCTTTGTATTTGCGTGGCAAAATAAGTTAGCCTTCGCTTCAAGTCGATCGTAGCACGGGCGGGCTAATTTTAGCATTCCCCTTGAGTATACAGACGAGGTGTGCATATTCTGTCAGCCTGCATTGTTATCAGACAGCCTTCAGCGTGAGTACTGAAAGGTCATTGTGTGAATGGTCGGACTTGAACATTCCAGTCCAGCAAGCAGCAGAGCTGTGAGATACAAAGGGAGCCGATACCAGGAGAGCGCAGAGCCTTAGCAGATCTATCACCCATATGACCCATATTACTCCTCCTCAGTCCTCAATCCCTTCTCCGCTAACACCTCCTCCTACGGTCCTTGGAGACCTTGGATTGTCCCTGGCACTGCTCCCCATTCTCGGTTACGCCACATCCAGGGCCCAGGGCCCACCCCTCCTTATACACTAACGTGCCCCCGAAGCTGCCAAAATTAATCTGTATTTGACAATCTCCTCTTTTCCTCTACAGCCGACCTTCTGGCTGAACATGCTACACAAGGACGCCGTGCCGTTTTATAGACCCTGACCATCAGTGACTCTGTGGCGTGTCGGTGAGTGGGGCGAGCGCAGTGCTTAAATGGGGAATGTAGACGCCGGGTATCCGCTGAAATTCCCCAGGCAGAGGCCATTCATTTCACACACTGACAGAATTCTGGCCTGTCATCCTGATTCCCACCACATGGAAGTTTTGACTGCGCCGGAGCCGACTTCGCCATAAAAAGCTGTCCTGGAGCCCAGCCCCAGGCCCCTGATTGGTACAGGGGCCACACTGCGGAAAGCCGTTAGGGGCCACGCTGCGAAAGAGTGACAGGAGCCACACCGTGAAAGAGAATCAGGGGCCACACTGCAGAAAGGCGTTACTGGCCACACCACAAAAGAGAGACAGGGGCCACACTGCGAAAGAGTCACAGGGGCTACACTATGAAAGAGCGACAGGGACCACTCTGTGAAAGAGCGACAGGGGCCACACCGCGAAACAGCGACTTGGGCTACACCACGAAAGAGCGACAGGGGCCACTCTGTGAAAGAGCGACAGGGGCCACACTGCAGAAAAGCGTTAGGGGCCACACCACAAAAGAGCAACAGGGGCCACTCCGCGAAAGAGTGACAGGATCCACTCTGTGAAAGAGCGATAGGGGCCACTCAGCAAAAGAGCGACAGGGGCCACGCCGTGAAAGAGCGACAGGGGCCACACTGCAGAAGAGCGACTCCGGTGTCACCGTTAGTGCTGTGTTTTGTAAACTGAGTCCTTCAAATTAAACAACAGGTTGGGTCTCAGTGTCACTGTCTCTCTACTGCACTGTTGAATTTCAGCTTAACATGCTAAAAACCTGTGTCCCGTAAACTTCCATACCACCAAAAATCTGCGGCCAAATCTGTATAAGCTATTCAGCCTATAGTAAAGTTAGGGTCGTTTGTTTTGCCTGCTCTTAAAAGCAGACATTTTATTACCCACCCAGGTGATAAATATGCTGAAACTATGCTGGAAACGCATGACCTCACTGCCTAGTAACCACATGCGAGCTGAATCCCGCGCCGTCAGGATAAGCTCTTGCTAAGGACTTCATACCGCCGAAATACGTTTTCTACATTAACAGATGTATAAATACCCAGATCTCGCTTTCCTCAGAGTGTCTTGCATTTTTGTTTAACTGTAAAAGAGACTTAAACAGAGAGCAAAATGGAGTCCTTTGAAAAGAATGGGATGTCTTGACCCATTTAACAGCAGGATAGCTGGAATGATTAATGTTTCAGTGCAGAGTGAAGGGTTACATGACAAAACATGTGAGCTGAGCATTTACAGGAACCTGAAGGGCTCTCAGCCTGGGTGACGGGACTCACTTTGTCAGATGGGTAATTACTTTATTATTCTTTTTTTTCTTCATTTCACCCTCCAAGTTGCCTCTCCATCTGGCTGACAGAAAGCCAGTAATAATGTAATAATCACAATATTTGCCAGGTTTACTAAAAACTCTCTCTTTGTCTCACAAACACCAAAGCTGTGTAACTATAGCACGTCATACAAAATATAAAGCGCCTAAATCAGCAGTCACACACACAAAGGTCATTTCAAACAGTAAAACACGTAAAAATTCCCAGCTACGGAACTAACTAGCTCAGAATCCAGTTGTGGGTTCAAGGCCGGCCTGTGGCTTGTCGTACCTTTTTGGAACAGCGGGGGATGTGCAATTGTAATTGAAAGATTTTTGGTTCGAATCCTGGATCAGCAAACTACCACAGAGGTACTTTGAGCAAAGTGCTGCCCCCAAACACTGATTCCCAGGTGGTGAATTAGCTGTCCACTGTCATGTCACGTTGTTGTGTACTATGTGCTGTGCCAACAATGACTACTTCAACTACATTCACACACACACACACACACACCCATTCACAGATTAGGTATCTATAGCTTTGTGGGGACTTTCCATTCATTTCTATGGGTATAACCCTTGATCCCAATGATGACAACCTTAACCCTACTCAGCCCTAACCATAAGTAAGTAAACAAAAGTTTTTGCCAGTTTTAATTTTTTGATTGCCGTCACATATTTTTTATATGTCAGTTTCCCCTTGTGGGGACCTACAAGGTCAAAATAACAGATTTTTATTCTATTTTGAGTACATTTGGTCTCCTCAATGTAATATATACATGCCTTCCCCACACACACACAGTGCAGAGGGCTGCTGTCTCCTCTATACCAGAATGCATCAGTAATTATCAGCCTGTCTGAGGCTTGGTCTGTTGAAGTGATGCTTTTCCCATTAGTGACCATGAACTGAGCGCACACTCCACTGCTGGCCTACACTCAAGCCCAGTCTTTGAAGTCAAGGAGGAATCTGTTTGCAATTGAGTGCATTCATCTTGCCACAATCCGCATGTAACCCCCCCCGCGTTCCTACGCGAGTGTCCTCCTGGTGGGGACTCGGTAATTAACTCGCTCCATAGTGTGGCTGGCCGGGTCCCAGCAAAGCCTGTCACTCGGACCAAAGGAACCGACCGTGAAAGCGGCTGAATGAGGCTCAAAGGCCGGGGACTTCCCGCCACGGGAGGGGGGGGGCTCAACTGCCTCATAGCAGCCGCTGCTGTCCGAGGCATATTTGTGCACCTAAGCGTGCTAATCGAATAATCGTGGCCTTACAGCAAAGAGCCTTTGAAGACACGGGTGAGGGAGCTGTTATAAAGCTATGTAGCTGGGGATTAGTGGAAACGCCACCTGCCACTTGGGCTTCCCTCTCCCTGAAAACACCGCAGCTACCTGCGCCGAGAGTTTCCCTCTCCCTGAAAACACCGCAGCTACCTGCGCCGAGGGCTTCCCTCTCCCTGAAAACACCGCAGCTACCTGCGCCGAGAGCTTCCCTCTCCCTGAAAACACCGCAGCTACCTGCGCCGAGGGCTTCCCTCTCCCTGAAAACACCGCACATACCTGCGCCGAGGGCTTCCCTCTCCCTGAAAACACCACAGATACCTGCGCCGAGGGCTTCTCTCTCCCTGAAAACACCACAGATACCTGCGCCGAGGGCTTCTCTCTCCCTGAAAACACCGCAGATACCTGCGCCGAGGGCTTCTCTCTCCCTGAAAACACCGCAGATACCTGCACCGAGGGCTTCCCTCTCCCTGAAAACACCGCAGATACCTGCACCGATAATTATAGCTACAGAGTTGTAGTTCTGGCATGTTGTCAAACGATACCTAAAATGGACTGACACAAAACAACAAAGAACTTGTTCTCCTGCAGTGGAACTAAAGAAGTGGTTTAGAAAACAGTAGTACACTAACATTATGTTACAGTCATTTACACAGCTAGAGAAAATATTTCTGCAGAAACCAGAGTAGACCCAGAGTGGAATTTGAGAAAAAACACCTGAAAACACCGCAGATACCTGCGCCGAGGGCTTTCCTCTCCCTGAAAACACCGCAGCTACCTGTGCCGAGGGCTTCCCTCTCCTTGAAAACACCACAGCTACCTGCTTCTTCATAGCTGCTTTAGCGCTGTGATGGCATTAGTGTCGCGGAAATGAGAATAACATATGGAGCACAAACACCTTTTTAAGTGGCTTTTTTGTAACATTACAGCCTGTTGTTATTATCCTAACCAGTAGTAAAATATGTAATTTAATCCTTTGACTGCAGTGTGCTTTTCACAACATGTTCTCTTAAGCAACTTCCAGGCTGTATTTATGCAGATAAATTTGAATTCTCCATCTGTTTTCAGGGATGTCACTCTGACATTCAGTGAAACATCAGTGTATTAGTAGCCCTGATGTATTTTAATTTTCTGTTACTTGGAACACTACACTATTAAAAATGTATCACAAGTTAACTTAAGACTACTAATATGTGCCTGTTGTTAATAGCACAAATTCCAGTGTATGAAATTCTGAGACTTAGATTACATGTTATATTAAGATCAGGAGACATCAGTTTGAAATGTATAATTTTTACAGTAGCTATAGTGATGTTATGAATAGACTGTATGGATTTGATGAGAAGTAGTTTGCCACACATTACTATGAAAATGGTGAAACTATCTACCTTGTTTACTGTTTCATTTCATGATCTTAATTGGACAATGCTTCTTTAAAAGACGATAATTATAGCTACAGATTTGTAGTTCTGTCATGTTGCCAAACGATACCTAAAATGGACTGACACAAAACAGCAACGATCTTGTTCTCCTGCAGTGGAACTAAAGAAGTGGTTTAGAAAACAGTAGTACACTAACATTATGTTACAGTCATTTACACAGCTAGAGAAAATATATCTGCAGAAACCAGAGTAGACCCAGAGTGGAATTTGAGAAAAACCAGTGGTACGGTTTTTCTTCTTATCCAAACCCAGGACTGGGTTCCTCCTGTTGAAGGAAACACTAAAACTTTGCTAATCATCACTGGTGACTGGCAGTTCCAGCAATCTGACCTGCAACACAATGAATCTCACACAACATTTTGTTTTCTATAAGGATAGAACATCTTCAAAACAAAACTAGTTCAACAACTGTTAGTACTTTTCCCTACTTACCCAAAAAAATGGAAGACTGAAAAATCCCTGCTTGGAAAACTACCCAGAGGTTAAGCGAATAATCCGCTACGAAAAGTCACATTTTAATGGAACCTGTGGAGATACTTGAAGATGAGTTCCATAGAGCCTGTAAACACAGGAGGAGCTGTCTCTCCGAATGAAGTTGGCATTGTGTCCTCCATAGGCTAAAACAACGAACAATCCTTAAAGCATATGTTCACATGTTCACAATTTGTAAGCAATAACTATGCAGGGATTTAGTAAATCCATAGTAGATGCATTTTCTTCTGAACACCACAATGTTATACAAAAAGCATTGTAATTACTCATCAAGGACACGTCACTATAGAGCTGTTTGTGTGTTTGTTTGTTTGTTTGTTTGTTTGTTTGTTTGTTTGTTTACACCAATACAAATGTCCTGGGGTAGATCTAACAGGTGGCCAGAAGTGCTCATGCCCCCCGCCCCCCAGTAAATATGCGGATGCCCTAATTGCCACCTCTCACCAAAAAATATTAATAAAATATGAGTGTTTAATTCTGTAAACCAGAGCTACCCAATAAGTCGATTGTTCTGCACTGGGGCACGTTCAGCTCAACCGCGAGACGATTAATGGGTGATGCTCACGCCTGACAAAGAATGGAGATGTTTGGTTTTACATCGTAGAAGTTTGGCTGGACCAGGCCAGTCCAGGTTCCCCTAATTACCGAAGGAAGTCACAAGTCTGTCATGTCTTGGGGCACACTGGGGCACACTGCAGGACAAATCATCCAATTATAAACAATTTCTCAGCTTCTGATGAATATTAACTTCCAGGATATCAGGAGTATTGATTTGTAGCTTTAGTCTGGCAATTCCGAGCCATGTGAAGAGATTTTATCAGGAATTCTGGGCCAATCACCACATCTCAAGGTAAAATGTAAAAATGCTTTCTTAATGCAAATAGACAGAGAGGTGAGACTGTGGGTCTCAGCTGATTAGGTTTACAATAATTTGCTAAATCACTAGAGATTTAATGAGGCCATTTGAGACCCTAACGCATATCACATGCTCCAAGCAAATATGCTTCTGCAAAGCAGGGCATTGGAATGTATTCCTGAAATACAGCAAAAAGAGGATGAAACATTACAGGGGGAGTACAAGCCAAGGCACTGAACAATGGGAGATCCCATTCTGTGGGTCTTTATCCACACTGAGCCCTACTTAATGGACAACAATTCAGAGCATATGGAAGGCATTTATTTTGAAATGTTTGTTGTCTGGGTGCATTGAGGCATTGTGCGCAGATGGAGAAGGCAAAATAATTATACATAATAGTGTCACTATATCAGATGTTTCGAAGACAATGGCTTATAATCAGGCAGTCGGTTTTGGTTTCATTTCTGAATGCTATTGATTGCAACTTCATTGTGAAATGTAACCATCTGAGAGTTTTAGAGGAGTTTGTGGGGCACTGAGGAGACGGTAGTATGTGTTTATGGTGTACTTGTGTCCATAATGGCCAGTGCTGTTTCCTGAATATAAATCTAAATGTCCAATAAAGTGGGTGGCAGGCTGCTGGTGCAGTGGTCAGCACTGCTGCCTAAGACCTCCTTGATGTGGGTTCAAATCTCTGTCAGAGTTCTTTGTGGGCGGAGTTAGCATGTTATCCCTGTCAACCAGGACAGGCTCTGGACCCCCATCAGCCTTGAACAGGGTGGGTCAGTCAGTACCTGAAAGAAAAACCAGTCATTCAAGGGAGGGGGCGCTTAATGTTAAACCCTCAACTCACTATGTGAGCTTCGACAGCGGGGTGCTGTGTGGCACAGCAGGCTGTGGTGTACCTGACCAGCGGGTCTTTGGTTTGAATCCTTTGCCTGGCAGAGCCCCAGAGCAATCCCCTTGTCTTAAATGACTGCAGAGAGTGTCATCCGACTTCCTCAAATGTGTGTTGCTTTGGATAAAAGGATCTGCTCAAGAAATACATGTAGTCCCCAGGTTATGAATGAGATCTCTTACCTAAGTCTGACTTTAAATCAAATTTGTGGGTAAGTTAGAATAATAATAATACAATTCATAATAATGCATTAATAAGAACTACATACAGTCCTGCACTGTATCCTGAGCCGACTCACCGCTGCTCATTTGCCGGATGGGAACTGCCTGTAAAAGCATTACGGTTAGTTTTCTCCTGATGTCGTAGTTGATGCCCAATGTTGTTTTCATCCTACGCTACACACTATGAGCAATATCTAGCACAATTATATTAATATGTTGTCTAATAAGCATATGAATCATTTAGAAATGACAGCACACTCTTTGCAGAAAGAAGACGCACTTTGTCAGCATGACGGCACTGTGATACAGTTCATGAGCCACTTCGGATGGGGAGATTTTCCAGCTCAACAAAACAGCAAGAATACAAGAATGATAATCATTACCGAAAAAGGAAGCTATTAAGGAAGATATTGAGGCTATTAAGAAATAACTCTGTTGCATCGATTTTCCATAACTGCTTGTCCAGTGCAAAGTCATGTTGATCATAGACCTGATAGCAGGTCAGGTAATGCGGCAGAGGACACAAATTCATACACTGATAATTGCACACTGAACTCATGACTCTAGAGCAGTGTTTCTCACCCGGGTCCTCAGGTACCCCAGGCGGCCTGCGTTTTCGCTCCCTCCCAGCTCCCGTGGACTGTCTGGGGGCTCCCCGATGGCTAGGCTTTGAAGCACTGCTCTACGGATGTGAGGTTATAGCATTATCTCTGCCTGCACCGGTTTCCATCCTCCTTCCACAGCCCTAAAATTTTATTTTTACATACTTCAAGCTCTCCATGCACCCATACTAAATAAGGAGCTGGAAGATGGAGGGATGGCTGAATTATGGTTTATTTGACAGCGACAATAAACACCGTCACTTATCCCAGAATTATATACATGCTAAATGTCATCTGCCCTTCTAGAATATTTTAGGGACATTGTTTACTTCTATCACCCAACCAGAACCCAAAGTGTCAAGTATTTCATTTGTTATAACATATATGTCATTGGTCTTAAAAAAACAAACTGTCACCCCACTGCCATCTGGCTCTGCAGCATGGGTCTTGAACACTTCTGGCAAACGCCTTGACATGTAGCAGGTCACCGTAGCGGATTGGCCAGCAGGCTACATAATACTCTGCACTCAAAATTTAAAATTAGTCATATAAACAGAACAAAACCAAAATAAACACTCAATGATAATATTGTTCCTCAGATTGTAATTGTTTTTATTGCATCTCTAAATACACATATAGACACTCATGCCCAGTAAATTATCAGTCCACTATTTGTAATTTGTCTGTTATGGCATTACAAGATACCACGCTAACTAGCCACACTGGACTGTCTGAAATACTCTGCTGTCTGTGCATTCCGGACCTCATGTGTTCTGTAGCCAATCAGAACTGTCATCATGTATTGTACTGTGTCATTACTTTACTAGAATACAATTTGTGTCACTTGGGGATTTAAAAAAAAGTAATCAGTTGTCAGTGCCTTTAATCTGTCAAAATACAGGAACCACAGACTAGATGCCACCAGCCGCAGTCATATAAAAAACAGCTGCTGGATAATTTACTCCACCGCAGAGCTCTCAGAAGACAGATACAGGGGCCTGACTGACACTATTCCTTTGCTGTGGGTCAGCACAGCCCCCACGTTAATGCTGCCATTCTCAGTTCTGCTGGAATGTTCCATAGCTAACATCCCGAGGGGCGCAAATGCCACACAGGAAATAAATACAAAATCAGGACTAACTGATTAACTGAGTATTAATTGTGGTAAAAAAATAAAATAAATATATATATACATAAAAGATAAAATTGACTTTCTGTTTCCTGCTTGTTTAAAGTTTAATCTATGCATGAAAGTGAAAGTACATAATTAAGTACTTTCACTGCACTTTAAAGGACTCATCATTAGTTTCTTCCTTAGTCACAGCCCTATATAATACAATTACTCCCCCCCCCCCATTACATTTACATTTACATTTATAGCGTTTAGCAGACGCTCTTAGCCAGAGCGACTTACATAAGTGCTTTAAGACTTCACAATGAATTTCCTCCCGATACTAGCTCAA
>JABFEB020000016.1:16653787-16663997 GCA_019775895.2 Stomatorhinus ivindoensis | reverse complement strand
GACTTCACAATGAATTTCCTCCCGATACTAGCTCAATAAAACCAAGGCTATGTATACCATCGACAATACTCTGTTGGTTAAGTTTTTTATTTTTTTGAAGAAAGCTCAGAAAATACCTGGAGTGCTAGTTGAGGTATATCCGGAAAAGGTTTTGATGCAGGGACTACTTCATAGTCTTTTTCAGATCCACCCACATCTATCTTAGTATAATGAATTCAAAAGACATTTTCTTTCTTTGTTATGTTATTCATTAGGTCATCTTGTGGAAATGTGGCAAATTAACCCTGAAAACTTATTGCTTAGTCATATTTATAGAATAGCAACAAATATGCTGTGGCCTTTTTCATTTTGTTACTTTCATATTACTAAAAAGCTGTTGCAAATGATTTAAATGTCTTTAAACCTTTGTCCTGTGTTAGTTTTCTGTTCCTATCTCTTATGTTAGACGGGTCGGTTCCGACTCGTGTATTACATCAGCCATAAAATACCCTCAGAACAAATAGACAGGTATACAAAAAAAAATTCAGGTACCAAGGTTTTTTGAATGGATTTAGGGTATTTTGAGGGTGCTGAATTCAAAATTCCCATTACTTTTGCTGAATTGGTTCTAGTTTTTGAGATAATGGACATCCATGAAAATAATGTGACTTGTGTGTGATAACAAATGCAATAGCTTTTGGTTTTTTTGACTCTTTAACAGTGTCTTAGGTAATGAAATGAATGATGAAGCGTTGAAGGAGAGTCTGTTAATTAATTGATTATTAAATATCTCAGAAACTAGAGCCAATCTGGCAGAACTAAAGTCACATTCTTAATCAGCACCATATACTTAATATAAAACCATTGCAACATCATTGGCACCAGAATCACTGTATACCAGTGTAATTTATCATCTAATTTGTTTCTTAACTCTTGGTTACCTTGTTACGTTTCCTTATCCATGAAAAGATTGGTTTTAATATTTTTGGTGTGGCTTTCTGGAACTTTCTTATGATAGCATACCTCTCGTTATCAATAAAAAATAATGGTAAAATAAACCTCAAGAGAATTATATAAATAAACTGAATTGGTCTTTTGCCTTACATGGATATGCCTTGCCTAGTGATTTTTTTCTAATTTATTTAGTTTAAATAGAGGTTCCTGATGCAGAACACAAATTTATGTGGTGCTTTAATGCATTTTAAACTTACAAATGGGTCAGTGTCGACCCCAACATCACAGGACGCTTAATTCAAGGGTCAGTTGGTCCGTTAACAAGGTTTAAAGATATATAAGTGCAAATTCATGTCATTTTTCATATATTGCAAGCATTCACAATTCTTCTGCGTCGCTTTGAGAGTTGGTCTTTAAGTGGAGTTTCCTTGTCAGAATCCTTTGTCCCCTTTATCTTGTCAGTAAACAAAGAATTATGGAAACAAGCATGGAAGACATGAGTCGGGATTAGGGATGAAGAGAGAGGGAAACCGGCGTAATGCGCCGTATAACCGGATATCGTGACAGCAAAGACAAGCCGTGCAGAGTGGCTCACGTCGCGGGATTTCATTGTTTGCCGCTTTATGTATACATAATCCCAGGACCCCGCCCCGCTCTCAGATCAGGCCTAAATACCTAGCGATGGACAAGCACGGGCACAATCTCTCCAGAAGCCTTATCATTGATGTGGGTTATGCAGCATCACTGAAGTTCGGCTGGAATGTTAGTGAAACATTTAACACATGAGTAGGCGCAAGCAGACTCTTCAAAGACTGCCGTCCAGTAGGGCAGCTCCACAGAGGACTCTCCTTTCTCATTCAGTGTTTCCCACAAGGTCTAAAGATTTTAGGGTCCTTGTTGCAGTTTGTTTCACTAATAATGTTAGTACTCTCCTGACCTATAGGTAGTATTTACATGTATTACATTTTCATGTGATCTACATTAAATATGTAAATAGGACCATCTAAAGAACGTTAAAATAAGACAACCAGTGCATATAAAGAGTCGGTCCTGACTAAATAACGTGTGTTATTTAACTGCAGATACATTTCTCACAAAATTAAAAAGAGAAAATCTCAAGTTCAAGAAATGTTATACATCCTCATTTTATGCTTAAAATTATTCGATCATAACTTTATTACATTTTGATTTGGAAAAATGGAAGCGTGCTGCCAATAAACACATTTCATTTGTTATGTTTGATTTGAGTTATTTAAAAGGCCCAAGTCCCCCTAACCACAGTGCGGCTGATGACAGACATGGATTTTGTAAGGGGTGGAAGGTTGTGGAAGGCAATTTGTAAAGAGCGGAGTCGCCCGTTTTATAACTCTGTCACTTCTCCAACAGCCAAGCTGGATGTTAACTCAGCAGGCAATTTCCTACACATATGTGTGAGCAATGGAGAAATGGGTGGTGCAGGATTTTTATTTTATTTTTATTGCTGGCTGGTTTATGTCGCTGAAACGCATACGGTTGACGGGCGAGCGACGTAAAAAAAAAAAAAAAAAACAGCAAGGGAAGCCATCTGGGCCGAGCACGTCTAAAGGGCTGCTACAGAGGTCAGGGGTCAAAACCATCTACAAATTGCTGGCAGTCGTGCATTTCCTGCCCCCAAGGGGACAGAGTGAGACCAGCATGGACACAGTTCTCTGGTTTCGGGACGCAGCCACGGACTCTTTTAAGCTGCAGGACTGCTCAAAAGTATAACCAGTCGTAGCTGGGGGTATCAAGGCCGGCTCTGCTCTGGATCCCTCCTGTAATGTAAAGCAGGTGTGCGCTAATGCTAATGTTAATGCTAATGCTATGAGGTTCTCCCTCAGAAAGAATGACTAATGGAGCAAGAACAGATTCCCCAATCAG
The DNA here is from genome assembly GCA_019775895.2 of Stomatorhinus ivindoensis. Taxonomy (NCBI): domain Eukaryota; kingdom Metazoa; phylum Chordata; class Actinopteri; order Osteoglossiformes; family Mormyridae; genus Stomatorhinus; species Stomatorhinus ivindoensis. The sequence goes on along the minus strand of JABFEB020000016.1, from coordinate 16,661,165 downwards.
GCATGAGTCAATCTAGGAGGAGCGACATTTCTTGTTACCGGGTTACCATACCATACTTTCTTTTCTCCTCCATTTAAGTACAGACTTAAAATTAGTTTTATACAAACTGTTCAGCTTAATTTGATTATTTCTACGTCTTTTTTCCAAGTCTGCATTAGGTTGGGCAATTCAGTAATGGCTGCCCTTATATTACTGAGGTAGAGTAATAGGGAATAGGGGGGTAGAGACAGATGTCATAGATGGATGGAAGAGTAAGCTAACCTTCACCAGCAGACAGGTAAACAGCTGTGTTTGTCATGGTGTTTTCATAGTAATTGCAGTGCTGGGTTTGTTGAAAGTCAATTCTACTTTTTTTGACTGTCCCCTTGAACTTTGACACAGTAAACCCATACCCATGGGGTGCTGTGGGGTGCAGCAGTTTACAATGCTGTGCCTGTTAACAGAAGATTGTTGGATCAAATCCCAGGGTTGGCAGAATAATGGCACCATCGAGGCCCTGAGCAAGGCCCATAACCCCCAATCGCCCCCCCCAGGACTGTCTGACTCCGCCTTCTCAGAATAAAAGTGTTTGCTAAATATAAAAATGGACACTCTCTCTCTTTCATCCTTTAGTCTTCAACTAAAAAATAGGAAGTTACAGACGGCGCCAGGCCATGACAAGGTGCTAGACTGTCCTGTGGTCTTGGAGTAGCTTGTAGAAGCTGATCCACACATCCTGCAGCAGTACATGTTCAGAGAAACAGCAGCTGAGTTTCAAGGTTCCTCCCCGACTTGAGCCCCTTCCTGGATCCCAAGCCCTAACTTCCCGTCGGCCCCATTCCCTACTAACACTCCACAGTAATTAGCCCCGGCAGGACAGCTGCCGACCCTAAGCTTAAATGCCGGGCCGAGGCTACGGAAAACGGGAAGCCGCTACGGGGCCTGGAAACCTCAGGGTGTCACCTCGCTGCAGCTGTGCCATACAGCTCGCTCCCGAGAGCTTAGATCCACATGGCAGGATCATCAAATATCTCTCAGTCAGTGAGACGCAGAATGAAGGGGGGTGGAGGGGGGCGTGGCTGAGGGTCACATGGTACAGTGACCCTCATAGTATCAACATTAGACACGTCAATGTTCAGCAATTTAGCTGTAGGTGAAGCATCACTACAGTCTGCATGTTGGAAGTCACCAAGAGCACAAATGCCAGGCGGAGAGGGATCAGTGTCACACTGCAGATAAACCTGGCACTTACTGCAGCTGATATTTAAGCTTTCTAGACTGTATTTCGGAGAAGCGTTAAAACTGTAAATTCAACAAGTGAAAAAAAATCTGCTTTTATTCACCTACTCAGACTTGTGAACTGGGATAATAAAATATTGAGTAAATCAAGTTGCCGAAAACATTTAAATCAGTGGTTAAACACAATAAGCAGTTTCTGAAGAGTGCATAGCATGAGCCCAAGTGGGTGGCTGGGGGAAGGCGTCACATTTTTCCATGTAGTAAAATTGTAAAATCTAATCTTAGCTGCTACTGCAGCGAGATGCTGAGGTAATAAACCATATCAGCTTCTGCTGTATGAGGCGGCCATGTCATTCCACTCAATGAGTAGGGAGTGAAAATACAAACAGCGAAGAAATGCAGGAGACCAGAGCATCATGGAGCACCCACACATACACCAGGGTTTTCAGTTTGGGGGGGGGGGGTGTGTACACAGAGATAGGGGCAGGGACGGAGTCAACAGTAGTGGTGATCTGAGGTTATAATGTTAGCCGCTGTCACCCCCTGATGATGTCATCACTATAAAAAAATTTAACAGGTCATTGCAGGGATGACACGGTGGTGCAGCGGTTAGCACTGTTTCCTCGCACCTCTTGGACCAGGGTTTGAATCTCCATTGTAGTTCTGCGTGTGGAGTTCATGCATGTGCATGTTCCTCTCGTGTTGTCATGGGGTGTCCTGTTGGTGCTCTGGTGTCTAACTGCCGTCCCAAAACATGCTACGGGGAGTTGAAGCTACCAAATTGCTCATAGATATGAGTGAATGGTGTGTGAGTGTGCCCTGTGATGTTCTTTCTGGAAATCATGGATGCCATGTCCACTGAGGTAAAGAGAAGAGGGACCGTCAGGCTTGTTATTACTGGACAGTTCAAAAGCCCAGCGTCCGTGATGGTGTGGGGGTGCATTAGTGCCCATGGCTTGGGCAGCTTGCACAGCTAAGGCACCATTAATGCTGAATGATATATATATACAGGCTTTGGAGCAACACATGCTGCCACCCAGAAAACGCATTTTCAGAGAAGGCGATGCGTCATTTGCATATCACACCAGCATGGCTCTGTAGTAGTAGAGTCCAAGTGCTAGACTGCAGTCCAGACCCATCACCCACTGAAAACATTTGCCGCATCACAAAAAGAAAAATACGACAAAGGCATGATTGGGGCGACATTTCACTTTCAAAATTCAGCGACTGGTCTCCTCAGTTCCCAAATATGTACGTGTTGTTTTAGCACGTTAAAAGAAGAGGTGATGCAACACAGTGGTAAACATGCTCCTGTCCTTTTTTTTAAACATGTTGCTGGCATCAAATTCAAATTGATCATATATTTGTCATAAAACAATAAACTTTCCATGGACAATATTTTCCTACTTTATTCTCTTTTATTTGGAAATCATTCAGAGTAAACTGAAGGAAAAACTTCCGCCCCTTTGTAATCTAGTGATAAACAAGATGGCGCCTTTGGACACTAATCTGATGATTTCTCCATTTCTGACTGGTATGAAGATGCTCTTCCATAAGGGTTTGTTGTGGTTGTCCTATGTATTCCATCTATGCTTGTTTTTTTTTTACATTTATTTTTCAGAAAGACAGACTTCTTTGATATACAGTTTGTATGTAAGCTCACACCCAATTTAGCCTCAAACATCCCTGTCGTTTTTCATCAGATCTTTCCATCTCAGATAGCTATCAACACTGCCAAACCAACCCCTTTCGTTTCTGATAAGCTGATATGGGTGTGCGTTATCTCCGGAGCCATGCTATTATGCAATGCGCCGTCTCTTTGAAATCAGCGAAATGCAGGAGAGTGGAGGTCTACCTGTATTGCCTGTCAAGTACAGGAAATCAGAGTGACAACAACAGTCTTTTTTAGAGAAAAAAAATGTTTTCACGGTCTCTGTATGTTGGAGACTTGACACCTGGTTTGAAATCTAATTCCATGTAATGTCTTATGGTCGACACAAAAAATATCATCCTGTTTTTTGTAATGCCCCATATGAAACTTCAAAAAGCAAAAAAACCAGTCAGTCCTGTAAATGGTTAAAAAATGCTGATCTGCTTTGTCATCATTATATGATCATGAAAAGGCTGAATGTTAGTGCTATAGCCTTTGAAAGTAATAAACATTATTCATTTTAAGAGAGAGGATACTCAGAACAAATTACTGATGATGCTTGGAAATTAGAGCAGATCCACCTGAAAGATGAGAAACATCCTCAAGCAGAGTGTGGAATTGCTATCGGAGCATTTCAAAGAGCGAATGGCAGTAATTGTGGAAACAGGCTGATGTAAAACAGCCAGATGTTGGGGAGGGTTAGGGGGGGGCATGTTACTGTTAAAGCAATTACTCCATAAAACAAAAAGAGTAAAGGAACAAGTGGACATATTTAAATGCTCATATAGTACACCAAAAAATGTTTGCTACTTGTTTTTAGGTCATATGTATTTTTACTCTGTATTTTATTTTTACATTGAATTACAGAGTGCGTCCTGACACCAGAGCATGAAGTTACAGGGATCTGTGCAGTTAATGGGCAAAACACAGCGTGTTTCGGAAATCGCTTTCAGGCTGGACAAGCAATCTGCACTCTCACCATTCATCAGCAGCTGCTGCACAGAAGGGCAGGACGCCGGCTCAGTTGGGTCATCAACAGGTTCCCCTTGTTTTTGCAGCGGTTTCTTTCAGCAACTCCAATTTCCTGATGCTGGCCAAAGTAATGCATTTTTCTAACATAGACCGTCCACATTTTTGCTCCCTCCTAGCTCCTGGCAAAAATGTGAATTGGGAAACACTGCTGTAGACCATGCATGAGTGAGACATGAAATCCCAGACAAGGGCATGTCTTGCACCAATCTGATATAACCGGTGTATGCTGTGTATAGTTTAGCAGAGAGTAGCATACATGTGTTGATAGCACTGTGCTGCTAGCACTGTGGTGCTAACATTAACTGCTAATAGTGCCATAGTCCTGTACTTCAGGCAGAACTGCAGTGTCCATAACTGAACTGTACTTGCCTAGATTCCAGTCTCTGTTCAAACAGGCCTCACATGTTAGTCTGCAGCTTTCCAATCTGCACAAAATGATGTTAAGAGTGCACTTTTTTTTGACGGTCTGGTGATTCCTCTGAGTTTTCTACCTGCTTCAAGTAATACAGATGTAATGTTTTTAATGGAGTAACATGTTTTTGATTATCTTTTTTACAGCAAGGTCTTGGCAACGTTTCTGAATTCCAGTTGGACAGCACATGTTGGTGGTATGAAGGAGATGTGCTGTCATTGTGATCTTTGCCTTAAAAAAACTGTATAGCAATCCAGATGGGCGTGTACTCTCTTAAATTATTCTTACAAATTACTCTGAAATGGTCCTAGATGCAACAATAGCTTTCAATGAAATGTAAAAATATACAAAAGCATACCCCCATTGTTATTGCAGTTATTGTTATCCGTCCATTCTCTATATTTGCATGTCCTATGCAGGGTGACGGGGGGTCCAGAGCCTATCACCACTCACTCACACATGCACATCTATGGGCAATTAAATAACTCCAATTAGCCTCGGTGTGTTTTTGGACTGTGAGGGGAAACTGGAGCACCTGGAGGAAACCCCACAACGACACGGGGAGAAAATGCAATCTCCACATGCTGAGCCATGACAGAGACTCAAACTCTGCTCTGAGGTGTGTGAAAACCGCTAACCGCTAACCACTGCACTGTCCCTTATTGTTATTATTACCACTAATAATAATAATATTAATAGCTGATACTATTTTGCTAGTTCCTTTAATACTTTAATTCTTTCTCTTTGTATGGCATTATTGAAGGCTCCAAAAACTCCCTGGGAAATATTCATTATGTTGGCATATTTTAAAAGTTCTCCCACAGCAGTCTGTCTGCTGTTACTGCCACAAAAATAAACTTATACTGAAACAGCTATTCTCTGTTATTTCAATTAATTTTAACCACATAGAATGTGGGCGAAATATACTCTTACTGGAAATATTGTTTATTATGGGATTTGTGTGCGTGTCTCCCACAATGTCAAAAAAACCTGTTATTTGACGTTGTGGAGACCATTTTTTCAGGTCCCCACAAAGATCTGTGAATGAAATCAAAAATAAAAATGCCAAAAGTCTCGTATTTTGCTTGGTTACTTATGGTTAAGGCTAGAGCAGGGTAGGGTTTAAGATTACCACGTTGGGATTCGAATTTTCCCCATGAAATGAATGGAGAGTCCCCACAAAGATATAATTACACACGTGTGAGGTGTGTGTATGTATCATTGCAATATTTTATTGGGTGAAACTGACTCGTCATTCGGGGCATTTATATTTGTGTTCTGGCTGTTTGCGGTCACTTGTCTGACGCCGCCAGTCGATGTCACTACTCCAGTCATCCCTGTTTAACTCTCCCTAAAACTCACACACATCCCCAAAGTTTATTTTTCAGTTCGACTGCTCATCATGCTGCTGTCTCACTGATTAAAACTGCAATCCTGTTCAAATCAGTGTTGATAGTCAGCATGGTTGTGTAGCTACACTTGCATGGTTATGATTCACCCACATCTGCCGTTGTCTGTTTATCTCTGTTATGTTCCTTGCCGTTGTCAGATACACGTATGCATGCCTGGAGATGTGCTGGTCTCTGTGCTTGGTCCTACGTTTTGGCTTTTTCAGCACAGGTCAGAAACTGGATCAAAAGTTACTCACTTGTGTCTTGATCTCTGCTGTGCGTGCCCAAATGTAGTAGGTGATACATGTTTGATTTATGAGAAGCCGGTGTGGAATGTATGAGACCTCAGATGGCATCTGAATAGCCATAACTCTGGCGGTCAGAACGTTCAAGGTCCCACCTTCCACAGAATGTAGAGGAACGTCCTGGATCACATTCAGAAGATTGCTGAAATAGCTCTGCGGCTCAATTCTCATGCATGAGGGTCAATCATGAAGAACATTTAGACCAGGAACCTCAATGGAACAGATCCTACGTGCAAGTTCTCAACACTGCCACATAGTATCATAGTGTTTTTTTCTTAAAGACATAGAGGAACACGGCATGACCAGGCAGGCAAGATTAGATGCCATGACGCAAAACAGAATTTTCTGCTTTTAATAACTTTGATAAATTGATTAAAATGTCTCCCAATTAATAACTTTACAGTTACAATTCCAGCTTAAAAAGAGGGCAAACTGTACAAGATTGTCAATACAAAGATTACTAATAACATTTTTTGTATTTTCAAACAGCACGTACAAATAACTCGATGACAACATACTTAGATGCTACATAGCTTACATTAAACTATAAGAACAAAATGGCATCGATTGTTTATATTTTGGATCAAAATATGTATAGAAATGCCTGATCTGATGGAAAAAAATTATACATAATTTCTTGCTTAACAAAATAAATTAAATATACATGACTTCTGTTTAAAATCTATATAGAATTACTAAAGCTTTATATTTCATGGTTAAATTTGACTCTAGTCCAAATAGGCATTGTCAAGGTCCATTATTGCTTCAAGGATAGTACGAGTTTATGGTAATTAAATAGTGTTATAGGCATTTTCTTAACTGTATAGTGAACCCAAGTGTGTTTTTTTAACTGGTGGATATTTGATTTGGCAGGTCCACTCAGCGCTGATGCCTGACTTCAGATGTAAACACAGGATGACCGTGACACTGGGATCTGATGACGTTCGGTCTCTGCCCCTTTACACGTTTCACAGACAAACCCCCCACGACGTGGCAACCCCAGGCATTTGGATGTCGGCAGGTCGCACCACAACTTATCTAGCAAGCTGCACACGAGCGGCGGCGGCCTGAGGCAGCGACGATGCAGTTTCCGGTTGGCAGCAATAGTGGTCAGGGAAACATACACATGTTCAAAAACACAAACAAAAAGACACAAAAACAAAAAACTGTGAATAGTCTGGGACACCTGAGTACACAAGCTAAAGCTGCCCTTTTGTGGTATTTCTAACACCGGCCTGCCATCTCAGAAAGTCCGACAGGACAGGAGCAGTGGAGGAAACTGAAAGGGAAGCAATCCAAGCCAAAATGCAGAAAGGCTGCCCATGTTCAGGAGTGTGGGGGGGGGGGGGGGGGGGGGGGGGGGGGGGGG
>JABFEB020000016.1:16639700-16653777 GCA_019775895.2 Stomatorhinus ivindoensis | reverse complement strand
GGCTGCCCATGTTCTGGTGTTTGCCCCCCCCCCCCCCCCCCACTCCCCAAACTGCTGCGCATGGCTTTTTAAGGCCACACTCCTACTTTGACAGTAAGTGCAAAGTGGGGTTCGTGCAGTCAGGTGACATGAATATGAGCCTTATCAATCCCTGCTTCCTTTCGTGAGGCATCATTCTGCATTTTTCATAGCATTCCATTTCCTGCTATTATTAAACAGCATTTTCAAGTTCCTCTAATGATGATTAGAACTAATCAGGTTCCAGAAAGCAACTCCTAAAGCGATCCCTGTAGCAAAGTCCATTTCTGCTGTTTTGATTTATACCCAGAGAAGCCCTTTAAGTGCAGAATAAACATCACTTTTCAGCTGGTTTTCTTAATTCAGGTTAGTCCATAGAAACACAGAAATGACTGGCCCATAATGCATCCATTCTTCCTCTGTTACCAGTAACCTCCAACTGTGTTTGTTGGACCGTACCACAGCTTGAAGTCTGTGTCTGTTTTGTGCAGGCTTTTCACCAAGATCACAGTACGAGCCCAAGAAAATTGCATGAAAAACAAAGTTGAAACCCAAACCAAGCAAAGGGAATCTCACAGAAGCAACATAACCGTGCTGATTTTGTCCCAGCTAAGTTATCTTCTTTGCTCTTCTCCAGAAGGAAGACCTCATGGATTTGTCTGTTGCATTTGCGGATCCCGTAAAGTCTGTCCCTTCACGTGATTTACCTCAGGATGTGAAAGGTATGGGTATGGCAGTGAGGAAGGTCCTCCAAGGTACCTCATTTTAGGATCCGGGTCCAGGGACACAGTGCAGAGAGGGCGGGTATCCAGGCCAGATGGGGAGATGAAGCCAGAGCTTGAAGGCTAACACTGATAGTGAATGTGCTGGTGCTGGTGCACCTTCCCGTCCACATGCGAGTGGGTGTGCGTATGGATGTCGGTGTAGATCTTTGGGTACATTTTAGGAGCCAGAGAAGTGCCCCCTTGGTTCAAGAGAAGCTGCTGCTGCTGGGCCAGGTACTCATCGTAGCTGTGGGATCCCATGCAGTCCTTGTCAGCAACAGGAAGCCCGACCCTGTCCCGAGTGAGCTGGCGGTGGGGGGTCTGGCCAGAGGGGGCGGTCACCGCACCACCTGAGGAGCAGTGCTTCTTAGACTGGCAGAGCCACAGCAAGATAGTCCCGACGATGAAGACCACCCCCGCCGGAATCCCGATGATGACTGGCCAGGGCAGGCTGTGTGATGTCGGGATGGACACTGGGATTGTTGGAGGTTTGGGGTCTAGAAGAACAAAGGGAAAGAGCACAGGAGAAGTGTAAGGTTTAGCCCTTGAGCCTTGAGGATAAAGGCATTTCTTCATATCTCACCAAATGTCTCATCTTAAACAAAAACTATACTGAGTGCAGAAAGAATAATAAATTCAGGAAGACTAAGGAAATTATGTATTGAATGGGCTGGCTCATTTCCAGCTGCCCTGAGCCATACCAAAGTCACTGTTTGTCATGGCACATAGCCAGAACTCCCGACTGAGTCATGTGTTGTTGACGGAGCAATGAGGGTCATCCCTACCTGGCAGGACTGTAAGGAAGGCACTGCGGAAGCTGTAGCCCATGGTGTTGGCGCCCAGACAGATATACATGCCAGCGTTCTCCTCCTTGGCGCGGCTGATGAGCAGCTTGTTGAGGTAGGAGCCGTCGGGCCGCGACAACACTTCACCCATGGGCAGCACCACAAACCGGTGGTCGCCCACCTCAATGGTGGAGTTGTACTTGCTTTCATCCCCTGGCTCCACTCGCTTCAGCCACTGGATGACGGGTTTGACGTCACTGCGAACTTTGCACTGAAATGACGTCGTCCCGCCGTAGTCCACCGTGGTGTTCAGCGGATGGGTGCCGGTCAAGATGGGCTTGGAGTTGGTACGTTCTGCAATGGAGACAAAAGGAAAATAACATCAATGGCGAATACAAGAACGAAAAAGTGAGATAATAGATCCAGTCATCACTGCTAGAGACAAACTGAGTGTGAATGCCTGTACTCATTTGAATAAACGAGTGTGGCATGCAATAGTAATGAGAATAGCATCAGAAAGCTGGTGACCACATATCAGCCCACAATTACATTATTATACAGATATATCCAGTTATGAGTTCACCAAGGCACATTGCTTAGGAAGCGGGTATAGATCCACATGACCGGTCATGTACAGCAGCAGTGAGCGCTGTTCCGAAACTTCAGTTATTTTTAAATCCATGAATAATTCACCGTACCATCCTTTCCCATGCAAAACGGAGCGCGAGTAAATGTTGGTGTGCATCTCTAGATCTCAAAAATCTATGGAATTTGGTTCAATTACTATTTGGTGTCTATACAGAGAGACCCCCGCATCCCCAGTTTCAGTGAGCACCGTTTCAGTTATCCGCGGTTTACCGCAGTCTGAAAAGAAAATTGGAAAATTCCAGAAATAAACAATTTATACGTTTCAAACCACGTGCCAAGTGAGTACAGCCTGTTACATACTGAAATCTGCCAGGGCGCCATTACAGGATATGTACAGGTACATAATTCAATATTTTTCATTGCTAAACGTGTAACGATATGTTTTTTCATTATTCCTTGATCCTTTGAGGGGTATAGAAAGCATTTTTATTGCTGCATCATCCCTTAATAAGTGATATTTTTTCATTGCTCTATCATCTCTTGAGAATGGCTACTTCAATATTAGTTTAAATACTTGTGGCCTGTTAGTGTAGTGTAAGCTAAAACCCTTGGTTCCTTTAAGGCAGAGCTTAACGACTCTGAGCTACTAGTTAAGTTCTCCCCAAATGAGCTTGATGGGCCGAATGGCCCCCTCTCGTTTGTAAATTTTTTATGTTCTTAATTAGTCTAAAACATGAGAATGCCTTTCATTCTATCCAATGTACTTTATTATTACTGTATTTAATGTTGGTAATGTCTCACTGTGCGTAATTTATCGAATAAACTGTACATATGAGGTCCATGGACTGTTCGCTGTTATCAGTGGTCTCAGCCATGCGCAGTAGAACCTGGAACATACCGCACAGGGAGTGTACTGAACATGTAAGAAGGGAATGCAGTCCTCACCAGGAGAGGTGCTGGAAGGATAATATGCATGAAAGGATTATTTTTATGTATGATTATTAAGGTGTGAGGTGTGTGAATGGATTAATGGAACTTTACATGCATTTCAATGTTTGAATGTTAATATCTCCATTTGTACAAGTGAGTGCGTATACATGGGTAGCATCCTTCCATGTCTGGTTTAGATAGAGCAGAAAATGTCACATCTAAGACAAGGATGATGTTCGATTCACTTCCCCTTCTCTGCTTCTGGATTTAGTCTCAACATGTGTTGCTGAGACCGTCACACAGCTGAACTGTAACCAGCAGCAGATGGTCAACAGGATGGATGGAGATTTCTCCTCAGAACACTGGCCAATTCCCCCACACCTCCCAAACCACCCAACCTCCATAATATGCTCCTCATTCCAATGACTAATTCACTTTGCTGACTGCCACACACGCCGAACGCCTTCGAGAACATGGACATCGCTTTAGCTGCCCTAAATCCCTAAACGAATCCCGACGTGCCTGGTGACTCGACTCCATTTCCACTGACAGTTTGTGGAAGGATCTGAAACACTGCCGTCCACAGTGATCGCCAGCTAAATCTTTCTGAGGAGATCCTCCAAAAATGACACCATATTGATATTACATCACGTTGCAAAGTCAATAAAAATCTACTAGGGGCTAGAGGGACATTTAGCTTTCATGTCATTTCAGGAAATGCCATGATTTTTGGGAAGATGCGATTCTTGGTTGGTTTTTGAGAAGCTGGAGTCTCCTCTCCATTTTTGTGTGTGCAGGAGATGCTATCTACGGGCTGATAAAACCAAAACTGTTACTTACGGATGACTTCGACTTTGTAGGTCGCGTTGATCTCGCCGGCCCTGTTGTAGACGCGGCAGGTGTACTTCCCGCTGTGCTCCGGCGTCAGGTTCTTCAGGCTTAAGGTCCACTTCTTCTTGCGGCCCTCGCCCACCTCCTGCGGAGACAGCGGCTTGCTGTCCTTCAGCCAGGCGATGTCGGGCCGCGGGATCCCGCTGGCGGCGCACTTGAGGCGGATGGAGCTGCCCACAGGCCGGGCGATCACCCGCTTGCGCATCTTGGCCGGTTGTGTGAATCGAGGCCTCACTGTTGTGCAACAGAGTAATTAGGAAGGGTAACTTAATACAAGACTCCCTGCCAAATCAAGCAGACTATATCAGTTGTACCAACTATCCTTGTACGTTGTTATACGCCAGTCCAAATAAATACCAATGGACACACTGAATTTCATTCTAGTGACGATTTAACGATTTGTGTTATTTGCATATAAAATATATGCAGAAGACTGAAAATCTAACAGTGATGACCACATCCGTTCCTTCATTGTCAAGGCCTAAACGATTCCATTGGGCAAGCTAATGTTCAGTCATATTCCTTGGCATTCATTATGTTTTGTGAGGAATGGGATCTATTTCATTCTGTTTAAATAGACTGCCATTCTGCATGTCAAAGGAATACTCCAAAACATGACTCATTCAGGGCTCCTAAGTTAAATACTACAGGGTTTCAAGGTATATTGACTCACCCAGTTTAGCTGAAAGGTCGTCGGTGGAGTATTCTGTGTTAGCCCCATTGGGGGTCGCTGCGCCGTCCCTCCCAGAGCTGGAGTCATCTGCAGAGGAAGAGGGTCGGACAGTTGGTGCCCTTGCTGGTTAGCGATAACCAGTGTGTCCCACAGAGGGAGGCAAAAGCTTCAATCCCGTTAGAATCAGCTTAAGAGTTGAACTCCGCTATGAAATCAGATACAGTCACTGGCCACTGAACTAAAAACGTCTACTAAAACTGACACAGTTTTTGCCAGCAAGCCACCAATATATATATATCGACAAATTAAATTAGAACAGGGTGACAAATTACTGCTTTTTTGAATACATAATCACTGCTACGTTAAACAGGTTGCAGATACAAGATTCGCACTCACAGATCCTCAAGCGAACACCGAGTATGTAAAAATGAATGATTCTTAGGTTTCTTCCCTTTTCTTAATCTCTGAGCAGGAAAGGATCGAAAGATGAACATAGATATTGCTGACAGTCTGATCTTTAATGAACCGGCAGTGTGTGCCTCGGCCCCGGTGCTCAGCCACGGGGCGAGTGCGCCAGCTTTCCTCGGGTTTCACTGTGGCGGCTGCTTGCTAGGCGGTCGGCAGTTTCACAGAGGACGGCACTTTGAAGTTGCCTCCTGGGGGAGGTCGGGGTGCACTTCAGATACGCAGCATGAAATTTCGCAGCCTCAGTCAGCTTCAGTGCCACTAAGCTCAACACTCTCCATCTCATCGCAGTCATTCAGTGTTTTTCCTTCATTGGTCCTACTCTTACCCCCCTGTGCAAAATGCACTAAAACAATAGCTGCACCCCGGAATAAAAGCAACGGCACAGCAGACAAGTGTGGTCAGATTTCCCAGCAAAACCAGCTCCTGTAGCCGTCTTTATCAGAAGGAACATGAGCTGCCCACAGGCCATATTTCACACACGTACTACAGGTCTGGAGCAGAAACTGAGTCAGTAAATCTGCTTGGCTCCCCCATGACAACACTATTTGTATAACCCTTACACGGACTCTCTTTCACATCTCTGCGGTCTGCAAGCCTAGATCTCAGCAAGAGTGCAACACTTTCCATTTGGAAATTGGAGTCCTGGGGTTTCCGTCTTATCTCCAAACAGCTCCTGATTTTCAATACTTTAGATGTTAAATAAGACTGACCGGGAGTGTGAACAGTGATGACCAGTGAGAAGAGAATTTAATCCTCCACCTGGTCATTAGTAATTTGCTGGGACGGGTAACTTCCGAAGCTGGCTGTTCACACACTGTTGAGTCGCAATTCTAACCAATACCACATAATTTAAACCATATCTAGCTGCTTTGTTTATGGACTTGAACAAGGCATCTCAACAGGTTTACGACTTTGAGAAAGCTACCTTCTAACAACTGGGTTCCAAACAAAGCCGCCTTCTTCCGTCGTATTAAATCATCTTTATCCTTCTGCGCGTGTGTAGACTCTGGCAGTAAAATGTGAGAGTCAGTGTTACCCTGAGAAAACATGCACTCAGCAAAGAAATGAGAGGGTGCCTCATGGTTAGACAATGCAGTGCAGCGGCCCCTGGGCTGATTTACCGAATCCCGGCGTGCGAGAGCAGACGCAAAGGGTGGAGCTGACTCCAGCACCACCTCAGCTGTACCAGGTCTGTGCTCCCTATGGGCCACCTTCCGAACTGAGACATTGTTACATTAGGAACGAATCAAGCCCAAAGATTGACAGGTTCATTGCCTGTGGAGCACATTTACAGCCAACTCCACAAACATGTCTTTCAAATGTTTTTTGAATGAATATTTTCAAATAGGTATTAGGTTACATGTTGATGTCTTGGAGTGATGTTTCTCAGCTGCAAACCCACGGGGCATGTGGGGTATTAAGCTGCCCAACTAAGTCTTGGATTAAATGGTGATTTTTTTTCCATACATGGAGACTTTATTCTTCAAGTTGCTTTTAAAAAGTAACTAAGAGTTTGGATCGATCCTCAATGAACCCCTTCCCACCCAAACAACTCCCATCCAGCTTGTGAACGTACTAAACCTTTAGTCAAACCACACTTTATTGCCCTCACTTTGACCAGGATTTCCAATCATTATTTTCTATAAAGGCATGAAACATACTTTAAATGAATTAATGAAATTGCAATTGAACTCTGGTTCTGGATGAACTCCTGCGTAATTTACTGGTACCACTAACCAATTTACCGTGAAGAGATATTTTTAACTGCCCATGTCTTCTGCACCAAATGCAAATTGTTTTGACACACAAATACTATAATATATGTATTTGAAAGACATCACGTAAAATGTCGTACTTAAGTGTTAAATATACCATATACCATTTACCATGTAGTTGACAGCTTTAACAGGAAAAATACGTGTGTCGACAGGATGGGAGTCTTCGGTGAGACAGGCTGCAATTAGTAATCTGTTTGGCTGGGGAGGTCCATACCAAACCATAGCTATGTCCCATTTCAGGTCCTGTAACCTTTTAAGGCTGCATTTAAGGTCCAAATGCTTCAAGGCTGTCCTGTTACTTCCTGCCAAGGAAGGATCCACCTGATAGATCCTTCATGGCTCTATTTATCTCAAGATTCATTGTGTGGATTTTTAGAAGGATGCAATTTACAAAGGCTACACTGACCATGTCTTTCGAAGAATGCAGCCCCTTAATTGAGACACAGTTTATTACTATGGAGCAGTGATGGTGGCGTCATCAATGAGGTAACAATTAGCCCCACCTCGAGGTAGCCAATTTAAGTCCTGTGTCTCCATTCCTCTACTGCTTATGAGCAGATCTCTACACAGGGTGAGCTTCTTTGCTTTTTGATGATTTTTCTACACAATGTTACCTTACAATAACCCGGACCCTCGACATACAGTGGGATGGTAACACTTTCTATGAATGCTGTCTGTAACAATCTATGAACACATTCATAACACATTATAATGCATTCATAAAGAATTATACATTTGGCTTTATTTATAAAAAGGCATAACACATTATAGCCATGTTTATTATGCATTTTGAATGCTTTCACTATAGATACCTTCATAACACCGTATAAAGCATCCTTAATTCTTATACCAACTATTTTAATGCATTATGAAGGTATCTGTAGTACTGTATGGTTATGAGCTTCATTAGAGATTATGAAGTATTAAAAATCAACACTATAATGCCCTATGACTGTCAGTAGAAGATGCTGTAATGCTTTATTAACTTTTATACTGACCATTATAATTCTTTATGAAGGTATCTACAACTTATTATAGATGACAGCTTTAAGTAAAGTGTCACCAGTGGGATCTAGTCCTATTATAAAACATCCATCTTCTCTGAAGGTAGAAGCTAAAATAGCATTAGCATGGAAGTGAAAATTTGCTGCAATTTGTCCTGAGGAGGAGGTCAGGGCAGCGTAGCCCTGCCTACAGCCTTCTGCACCAAACCAGGCCGCTCGATGCTCCCCGGATTACATGCTAGTTTCACATAAATAAACATGGTGGCCATCAGTCCCGTAACACGACACCCCAGAGGAGTTCAAAGTCCTGGGGAAGGTGATGCGATCAGCGTGCCTCATTAACGAAGTGCCTGAGCAGATAAGTGAAGTACCGAGAGGAAGCCGAGAGGAGAGAGAAATGGTAGCTAGAGAACATGAGAGGATGGTCAGCAGACAAAACACAGATGGAGAGACAAGAAGCTGTGGACAGAAAAGTTGTAATTAGAAGTGGGAGGTAGAAGTTCATGGTCAACCCAAAAGTGTAGGCCATGTTCAGAAAGTGCATTGATCTAGTGTTTCAAATTGTTTAAGCGAACTCTGCACACAGGATATCAGGCAGTGCTGGAAAAATTAAAATTATAATGAAAGGGTAGATCAATATCTTATCAGGCACATAAAGTCACAAACACACGTCCTGCAGTGTCCTGGTCCATCAGGCATCCAGCACATTTGAGCTCCAGCTCCACCTCTCCTTGAATCTAAGTCTTGCTTTGTGGAGCTGAGGATTGACCCTACTTTAAATACTTCCTTTTATATCTCTGGATTATTTTTAAGACAGAACAGCCCTGATGGCAGAGTGGGAGTCTCATGGAAGGAGAAAAGCTCAAGAAGAAATGGAAGGAATGATGAAAGAAACCAAACAGAAACACAGCCTCATAGAAGGAGAAATGTTGGACTGTAGATAATTAAAATGAAAGGTCTCGTCATCAGGCAACTCAGCCGAACTTTGCTTTGACATGATGTGCAACATGGCCAACTTTATTGAGTGTGCTAGAAAAGTATCCTGGAAAACCATATATAAGTAAGTTAGTCAGATTCATCCAAGTTAGACCATTTCTTTCATGACTTGCATGCATTTTGTAAATGTGGTTAATTTAAACATATTTCATGCTACATATCATCTTATCCTGTTTAACGTCTGCAAGTAGGACAAGTTTTGGCTCAAGACTTTAACCATTTAGCTAGAAAGTGCAATAAGGTTCAGTTCTCGGTCCACTGCAGTTTCTTTGCCATACGTGGTCTCTGAAGTTTTTGCACTTTCAGGACTACCATTCCCAATACACTTACCACAGCTACAATATCAATGCTGGTCTATCTTTATGGGACACAACAGTAGCTAGCAGAGTAGAGCTCTCTCAATCCAGGGGTTGAACATACCTTCATCATTATTTGATAGTCTGCTAATTAACCTAGTTGTTACTACGATGCACCCTGCAAGAGACATGCACATGATTGTATGAAATCTGCATGTGATTACATGCATATTCCCTCAGACGAAGAGGACGTGGAGCGGTAACAGGTAACACTTAAGTGACTTCATAGATGATAAGAAGCTACTTTGTCTCCTGCACACACGTGCATGTGTTTTTCAATCCTTTTTTTTCTAAAACTTTAAAGGCATGTAATCTGGCATCAAGAAATGATGCAGTCAACTCAGAACTAATTTCTGCCTCTTGACAGGAATACTCTGCTTGCTTCAGCCATATTTCCTATATTCTGAGTTAATTTTAAAAGGCAGCCATCTGTTGCATCAAAAAAATAAATAACATTAAACACAGAAATCATAAGGATTTAAGGATTTAGCAATGTCACATGACACCAAATTATGGTGGGTTTTCGGAGCCCGTGGCTGGGAGTGGAGTTTTGTGGGGATGTGGTCGAGTTTTGTGGGGACGTGGTCGAGCTGTCGCTGGGCCCGGGGTCCTAATCACAGCCACCTGTGAGGACGTGGCCTTGCTGTGATTCAGCCTTCCTGTCCCACAGAATAAAGGGTATCAGCGGTGGCAGCCGGGAGGTAGAAGCAAGTTTGTTTGTTCAAGCCGCAGCCGTCTGCTTTGTGCTCCCTGTCCTTGATTGTAATTAGGAAAAAGACAAAAAAAATCTCTTTGGCAGATGGGGGGGGGGTTGAGCTGCACTAGTCTGGAATTCCTGGTATATCCTGTGTTATCATATCACCTGTTAGCACTATATCATGGTTGCCATCAACAGAATGAAGGAGGATGACAGTGATGGGATGAAGAATGCTTCTCCCCCCCCCCCCCCGTAAGGTACCCGATGTGTTACAGGTATTGGACAGGGTTATTCTCATTGGCCTACAGGAGGGCTGAGGCAGAGCGCACCATATGGCCAGTAGGGGTCAGTGCAGGCTGAGAAGCCCAGTTAGCCACTGACAGTCCAGGTTTCCAGCCACCTATATCTGGATTTCTGTAGAACGTCCTCCTTTTAATCCCCTTGTCCTTCCTCTTCCCTCACCCCACCCACCTTCCCGTCAAAAACTAGGACTACTCTCTTCAAACCTCAATCACACAAATAATGTGAGACACCCACACACACACACATACTACAGAAGATATACTGGTCTTGGCTTCTGTAGTATATGTATGATATAGACCCCCTTCCCCAACAGCATTTCATGGGATGTCCTCTGCTTTGTGACTTAGTCCTCCGCTTTGTACCTTAGTCCTCCACTTTGTGCCTTAGTCCTCCGCTTTGTGTCTTAGTCCTCTGCTTTGTGCTTTAGTCCTCCGCTTTGTGCCTTAGTCCTCCGCTTTGTGCCTTAGTCCTCTGCTTTGTGCCTTAGTCCTTCACTTTGTGCCTTAGTCCTCCGCTTATGCCTTAGTCCTCCACTTTGTGTCTTAGTCCTCTGCTTTGTACTTTAGTCCTCCGCTTTGTGCCTTAGTCCTCTGCTTTGTGCCTTAGTCCTCCGCTTTGTGCCTTAATCCTCCGCTTTGTGCCTTAATCCTCCTTTTTGGACACAGGTTTCCTCCTTTTTAGAGTCATGCCATTGGTCACGTTATGAGTCAACGCCATCAATTGGGAAAGAAGTCCTAATTTTCTCCATTTACAGTAAATGAATCACTCCTTCTGCTAACACAGTTACATTCAGAGTAGGCTCTGCAGATTCAATAAATTAAAGTATACATGGCTATATGCTCACTTTGTAACAGACTATGTAATTTTATTACTCAGCCCTTAAACAGCCCTACAATGCTACTACAGGCATGTGTGTTCAGATGGCAGGGATAATGCCTCCATGAGCATGAATGAATGGAGTCAAATCCCTTTTCTATATAACAAAGATGATGGAGCCTCCAGGGGAATCAAACTGGATTGTGATGACAGCGAATACGCAGTGAAAACATGTAGCACTACTACTGAATGTCAACAGTAATCCAATCAGCAAGTGACCAGAAAATGTCCATTTGTGAACACAGAAACCGCTAGGGTATTGGGTTACATCAGGTGCTGAAAAGCACATATTATACCTCAGTTCTTTACGTTTTACTCTCGCTTCCTGTCTGTATACCTCCTCGGCAGTCCATAGTCCTTTGCTTCAGGACTGAACTCTCAAGTGGCAAATTGCAAAAGTAACCTGCCCTCTTCTGCGGTTCCAGGTTATCTAGTGCTTTGTGGGTCTTGCGGCTAGAACTCGGGCTGGTGTATGGGTGGGCTGGCACTCTCAGAGTGTCAAACCGCAGGGGGCGGGCCACACCCACGGTCATCGACTTGCCTGCGGGTGAGGAGCCAGGGGGTGCTAAAAGCAAGGTTACGACCCCCCAGGACCATAGTTGTCCCCTGACTAGAGAACTGCACGTTCCCATGCGGGGAGAGCCCTGGCTCCATGCCTAGCTGCAGGGAATGCAGGGGGTGCCCGGCAACGACAGCAGGACCATTTGCTGGGGCACTCTGTGGAGGGGGGGGGGGGGCGATCGATGCTTTTAGGGGAAACCGATGCCCTTCCGCTTCCTTCCATCTCGCCCAGATGCAGCCCGCATTTGCTGGCTGAGCAGAAGGTGATGGTAAGACCCCCCCCCCAAAGCTGCTCCTCTTCTAGATAAAAGACTCATTTCCCTAAAAGCCTCTGAAAGGTGCACGGACAAGGGGGCCTGCAGAACAGAGGGCCGTGAAGAAGAGGTCTGCCCCCCCCCCGTGTGTCCCATTTAACGCCACAGCTGTTTTAATGTAACTCTAGCGAACATCAAGGGGGGGGGGGGGATGGCAGAACGCAGCTTCGCCAAATTAACATATCTGACATAGTGACTACTCGCTAGCGGCGCCTTTGAAACACACACTCAGCCGGGCCTGTGCTCTGAGCCCCTTCCAGCTCTGCCCTCCCCTCCTTAAAATGTAGGATCCCGATAAAGGGAGCGAGGTCTGGGGTTTCTGTCCTGGGCAATAGAAAAGAGTCTCCGGCTGCCAAACCCCCCCCCGGTCTCTGGCCGTGTGCAGAGGTATCCAGGCATGCAAAGTCCCGCGATGTAATGCAGCACCAGCGCTAGTAAGAAGCCCCCTCCCTGCTGGCACCCTGGACAGGTGCATAGTAGGCGCCGGGGGGGGTCTTCTGGCCTGCAGCGTAACAATGGATCCCACTGATGAGGAATCTGTCCCCCCCCCCCCCCCACAGAGGCCACTGCCCGGCCTGCCCCTTTGACATGGACCCCTGCCGGGGGCATTACAGCAACGGCTATTCTGACTGTTTCTCGCACAAAGCAGCTCTGGGAAGCAGAGAGTGACAGTGTGCAGTGCGCAGTGTGAAGTGCGCAGTGCACAGGCCCACGAGTCACTGGCCGCCACAGCCAGCATCCCAGCAGCTTTCACAAAAAAATTAAAAAATACTCAGGGAAAGACACTAAAGTGCCCAGATCAAGGTGTGACAGTAAATGAGCTTGTTTTATTTTGACATAAACTCTAAAAGCAGCACCCCACAGCCAGGCTGGGAAACTTCCATTATTATTATTATTATTATTATTATTATTATTATTATTATTATTATTATTATTATTATTATGGCTGGATGATATTGCTGTAAAACAATATCTCCACATTTTAGGTTACAGTCTGGATATGCAATATATATATCGATAATGCCTGAAACGTAAAAAAACAAAAAATATTTAACAACTAAATTGTTAAATGTATGGAGTCTAATTACAGCTACACAGAGCTTCAAACAAATGCATGTTCCATAAACAGAAGCACATATATATTGCTAACAAAATCAATATATTAAGAGATTTATTTCTTTGTGAATATTTTTAATATATGCATGTTTTGTAATAGTTCCTGTTTTTTTTGGCACTCACTTTTCTTTACAGTACATGTGTGGCACGTTGCAATACGTCCCTTTGTGCTGTAATTTTCTTCGTGTTTCACTGTCTGGCCCATTTTTGTGGGTGGGTGGGGCTTTGTGGCGGCATGTGTCACACCTTCCTCTGTACCACCTGCCCGTACTGCTCATACACAGCATCTTTGAGCATGTGCACACTATGTTACGTTTTCGGGCACTGCCCCTGCGTAGATTTCTTCTGCCACTGTGTTACGTTTCGTGGCATTAGCTGTGCGCTGACTGTGTTACTTTTTCTGGCACTGGCTAATCTGTTCGTCCTGCCATTTTACAGCAAACCATATTGTCTACATTTACAATAAATGAATAAAAAATCCATATAGTGTTCCATTATCAAACCATTTCGCATCTAAAAATGTATCAAATACAAGAAAAAAGCTACACATATATCGCCCAGTATCATCCATCGATCCATTTATTTCTTTACCCACTTGTCCTAATCAGGGTCACAGGATCAATGCTGTTGTTGTTTTTACTGTTATTACTATTCATTGCTCTTATTGTTTAATAATCACAACTGTAATGCAGCCAGAGCCCAGCTAGAAAACAAACGATCACAGAATACTACGACATCACTGCTTAGAAAATAATAATAACTGAGATATACATTTTACGGCACCATATGACTCTGGGTGTCCCGTCTTGGCCCTGCAGGTGTCCATCAGCGGGTTCAAGGCCAGGCAAACATCACCAGTGGCGGGAACCACACTTTGGCCCAAAACGCTTTTTAAGCACAAACCCAGTGGGTTCACTCAGCGTGATGGCTGTGCTGAAAGTGCCGCCTTCTGTGCTACT
>JABFEB020000016.1:16608584-16623942 GCA_019775895.2 Stomatorhinus ivindoensis | reverse complement strand
TGTGCTGACTATCCACGTGGCCCAGTAAAGCTCTGTGCTGACTATCCACGTGGCCCAGTAAAACTCTGTGCTGCCTATCCACGTGGCCCAGTAAAACTCTGTGCTGCCTATCCACGTGGCCAGGCAAAGCTCTGTGGAGACTATCCACGTGGCCAGGCAAAGCTCTGTGGAGACTATCCACGTGGCCAGGTAAAGCTCTGTGCTGACTATCCACGTGGCCAGGCAAAGCTCTGCGCTGACTATCCACGTGGCCAGGCAAAGCTCTGTGGAGACTATCCACGTGGCCAGGCAAGGGCTTTATCTTATACACACTCAAGGCTGAGCAGTGAGATCCATTGACTGGCTGTTTATATTGCCACCGCAACTTGGCACCCAGAATGCAAATTCCTAGGGGCGGCATCTGCATGAAAGATACAGAGAGCAAGTTTTATGGAGTTTCAGTGTTATTATGATTAAATAGAGTGTTTAAATGGACTGCATTTATATATAGCATATAATGTATTTATATACATTACTGGATTTATGTAAAATTCAAACTTAAATGAAACAGAGACTGACTGAACACCAGTACTAAACTGTTAGCCCAAAAGAAGACTGTTTTTGACTCCGTTAGACATTTTTAAGTTCTTACTCCCCATCTCTACATGTGATGGTGGGAAAAAGGCTGAGAAATCTCTGTTTCATTTCCCCTAAATTGTGACCAGGTGTTGTCACATCAGACCGGCTTCTGTGGCATTGCTCACCTCACAGTAGACCTTTTGTTTGCTCAGATATAATAGAGAGGAAAAGTGAAACTGCGAAAATATTTACCCAAACTAACTGTGGGCTGAGATGGAGCAATGGCGGGGATGGGGGGGTGGGTTTCCTTTAATGGGGAAAAGGTGTCAACGTTTCCCCTGTACAGAACTGACATGTCTGATTCCTCTCTACCTCTCACTATATGAACCACATATGGACATATCAAAATATTACTGGGCCAGAAGGAAATTTACAAAAAACAGTGACATTAATCCCTTTGCTTTGGGATTTGCCAGATAGAATAATCACATTTTTTTACAACGTGTAGAACCTGAGGCCCAGAATTTGGCTTGGCATTCTGAAATATTTCCCTTAAGAAGCATATGCAAGTGTCCCGTACACCCTGCCTTAAGAGGCTCAGTGCTACAGTATAACAAACTCCGCAGTACATATATCTAGCAGCAACCCAGACCTGGCTCCCCCAGAAGGTCATGCTGCTGCTGCGGCCCCCAGACACGCAGCAGCTGCTGGTAGTTAAGGTTCAGGTCTACAGCTACCTGGCTCCAAGTCTCAGGATAATCAGGTGACTGGGTTTATGTGAACTAGAGGGAAATCACAGAAGATAGCAAATGTGTCCTTAATCATGAGATAGCTTCTCACCCCTTTTTGAGCGAATCGTGCTTTCCTCATACTATCCTGTGTACTGGGGTCGTCCCCAAAGTTCAACCTGTTCTCCCTCAGTCAACCAATGGAGCTGCTGGAGGAGCAGAGATGGAACAGCTCTTTGGGAATTCCATCAGACGGCAAAACGTTTACAGGATTCTTTACTAAGTTGGCTAAGTACAGACACAGGTTTACCTTTGGAATTTCACGTCAATTTCCTAACTAAGAAAAAAATTAAACCCACCTTCGGTAAATTTTTACACACTCTGCTACTGAAAAACTTATTTCGACCCTCAAAGAAAGTTGCCAATGTGAAAAAAAAATGAGTTAATGAAAATATTCAGCTATTTGATATAATAATTGTTAAATCTGGTATTGACACTGGAATTTAAATAATCGCACCTGTGGAAATTTCACATTGACCCGCAGACTGTAACCTTCCTCTGACTCGAATTCAGACTGAATGCGGCCTTAAAGGAGTTCCAATAAATGATGTTTCCCTCACTGTAGACGGTAAAAACTGTGGAAATGGCAACAAATCATGAAAGCCGTCACAGGCCTCCAGACCCTGAATACCAGAGCCCGGCCAGAGCAGAAAGAGACCAGTGGTGTTACACAAAGTGTCCATTCATGGCAGGGCCAGCCTCTCCGTGCCTCAGTTACGCCGCTTTGTCCTCACCATCAGAGCTGACAGCAGTATCTGGGAGCGAGGTGAAAGACATCAACTTAACCAAGCTAATCTGTGTTTGGCACAGCGACGTCCCACACAGGGACTCCCCTTAGCCTCTGCCGGGCTTGGACGCTGGCCTGGGCTTGGCCTCAGCGTTACGGTGCACCCCACCTTGCTTCCTCGTCGCCGGTCTTACGTCAATATGGTAACCAGACTGCTCTTTGGAACCAGACTGAAACCACCCTTTGTTGACGAAAGATGAATTGAACCCTAATAGGCAGTCTGGCACTATTCCAAACCAAGCAGAGTTCCCAGCGCTACTGTTGATTTTACCCTTTGTTGTTAGTAACTGGATTTTGAGAAGTCCTATTAAACATATCGCTTTGAATGCGCCACGATTCAAACAAGCCGGCGCTGTGTGACTCTGCTCATGGTTCATCCGGGTTTAACACTTAGCTGAAGAGATGACAGATTCGCTCCGTCCGTCCCCAGACTGGCTCTGGAGTGACCCTGCCATTTCCCCAAAGGCTTCTCTCCCGTACTCGCAGAAACGTCCTGGCTCATGTTCACCCAGTTGAGGAGAGTGGGAGCTGCAACTGGCCCGCCAGCTTCGCCAGTTCACTTTCAGACTTGCGGGAAATGACTAAAATGAAGCACACAGGTCCACTGAAGAAAGTTCCTAATTGATCCTGCTCATTGAAATTTGTTAAATTACATGGAAAATTCTTCAATCTTATGTCACCTCCATGAAGAGCGTCTTTCCATTTTGTTCTTACTCATCATACCCCAGTCTAACCATTTATGCACTACAGTCATGGGGGAGCCTGGAGCTTCTCCCAGACGGTGCAGGCGGCAAGAATCTGCCACCCTCCTGGAACTTTATAGAGACTGGTGCAATATGCAAGAAACGTCCGGTCACTGGCAGGTCTGTGGCTGAGAATGAGCAGGTCTGTCAAAGCTAACAAAGTAAAAACGACGGCACAGTACAACTGTGCCACGTAGAAAGGCATCCTCTGAATACAAAGGATGACGCTTGAAGCAGTTCTGCAGGAGATAAGATCCGTAGTGAATATTTTTACATTTATCCAGGCTAATCCATCTGTAATATTTAAACGGCCTCCGGATTCAATTTTACTGATGCAGGAACTGATGCATTTTTTTTTCCTCTTAATGAGTTACTCTGTTCTGCAGCGGTTGCTACGCATACTGCTCAAATTACAGAACCGGAGGACTGGTGCTCCATCCTAGGTGGCCTCAGGCCATTCCAGACCCTGGGGAACCATGGTAAATGAGACAATCAGGAACCCCCGCCAGCGCTGGGGCAGTTTCCCTGTCCCTCTCTCTCTTAGTGTACAAGCGCGGCACTATAAACACTATCGTGAGACACGCTGCCGCATGACAGGTTATTTAAAATGCAGCAATAACCTCAATTTTATTACCAATCCATCTTGAGAAGCCTATTCTCTGTTCACGTCGGTTCTCTGTTTTGCAGTAATGTTTTGAGGGCATCACTGTGATCCAATAGGCTCTGATATCCAAGCTAAGCTACAAATAATTTGAATTCACATGCTTTCCACGGCGTATTTACACAGCTGGATTTCCAGTGGAACCATGTCCAGTTATGGATTTGAGCTTCATGATGATACATCCTGATCCCAGTGTTCTATGGAGAACCCCACAAGCAGCCCAAAGTAAACACAGCAATGTCTTATTAGAGCATGGCAGTATCTCATCCTCGGCGGATGTCCGTCATCTTGGACCAGGTTGCCACCGGATCACAAAGGATGAAACTGAATGCCTGGTGGTTGTTGGCCTTGGAAGCACCGATGGAAGATTAAAGGATGCGCAGACCCCCCCCCCCCCCCAAAAAGCCTCTGCTCCCGCCATTAGTCATTCTTTTGCTTTGTAACCCAGAACTGAGACAGCCGGCCCAGCTTGACCATAAAAGCTCTTACTCTGATTGCAGCTATACTGAATTATCCTGCTCTTTTCTCCAACTCTCTCATGAGTTAACCTCGAACGAAAAGTCAAAATGGATGGAAGGGTTCTGACTTAATGAAGGAACCTCCAAAATGCTGGTCATGGAAGGTGAAACAGTACAAAGATCTAAATGAAGAGCGTGTGGCAGAAGACAGCGTACAGATATTACCATATCGGAAAGATGGAGCTTGTGCAACTGTTCCAGAACATACAAAACATTACTACATAACAGCACTGTTGCAAATGTTGGAGTAGCGTGTGATCCTAGAACATGCACAGTGGCAAAGATTACCCAATGTCCATCTGTCTCTACAGCAAATATATAGGATCCTTTCCTCAGATTTAAAAACTGTAGTTACTTAGTTCCAATGAAAGGAACTGTTAATGCTGCAGCATTCAAAGCCATTTTGGACAATTTCATGCTCTCAGCTCCCAACTGGGAACGGTTCGGGGACGGCCGCTTCCTGTTCTAACATGACTGCGCACCAGTGCACAAAGCAAGGTCCATAAGGACATGGATGCGCGAGTCTGGTGTGGAGGAACTTCACTGGCCTACACAGAGTCCTGACCTCAACCCAACAGAACACCTTTGGGATGAGAGTGGAGACTGTGAGCCAGGCCTTGTCATCCAACATCAATGTCTGACCTCACAAATACTCTCCTGGAACAATTTTCAAAAATTCCCATAAACACACTCCTAAACCTTGTGGACAGCCTTCTCAGAAAAGTTGAAGCTGTTATAATTCTTACACCAACCATTATAATGCAGTGTTACAATGCAGGTAAACATATCTATTGTGCATTATAGATGAGAGCTTCACAGACTATTCATAATGCATAATAAACATGGTTATAATGTGTTATGCCTTTTTATAAATATTTATAGCTGTGTTTATAGTACTTTATGAATGCATTATAAGGAATTATGATGACTTGTTTACAAACAAGCTTACCAACAAAGTTTTAGTAATGAGTCACTACCATTTATACGTGGCAAAAGGGAGTTTTATTATAAAGTTGTACCGATTTTGTTCATAGTCACGGGTTAAGCTTAGCATGTGTAGAAATCAAAATTGGTCATCCTGTGAATGGATGGCAGAAAGGATACCACAGTAAAAGTTACAAACACCTCAGAAATACACTTAACGCCCAGACTAAACAAAGGCATTTGCTTTGGCCCAGTTTGTGGCCTAGACTTTGACTTGCATACAGTATGTGCAGGAAGACCTACTCCAGCTCAGGGCAGAACAGGACCAGCGCTGCTACATCAATGCTATGTTGTTGAAAGGAACTCCATGCTCAGCCTTGGAAAACCAGAAAGGCAGCCCTGCCCCCCAGCAAAGGGGGGGACTCACCGATGACGATGAGCGTGTAGTTGATGTTGACGCTGCCAAAGCCGTTGGTGGCCTTGCAGACGAAGGTCCCCGCATCCTCGGCCTCCACCTCTTTGATCTTTAGGCCCTGCCGCAATACGCGGAAGCGCGTCCAGCCACTGTGGATGTTGCGGCCATCTTTGGTCCACATGATGAGGGGAGGGGGGTCCCCTTCCACGGGGCACGGCAGCTTCATGGTGCGGCCGATCCTCACTGTCTGCCGGTGGGCCACCTGCTCCGACACGCGGGGAGGACCTTGGGAAGAATCGGGAGCAGCTTTTACAAACTCACGCAGTGTAGATCTAAAGCAGCGGTTCCCAGTTCGGTCCTCGGGGACACACAGCCGGTCCATGTTTTTGCTCCCTCCAAGCTGCCCCTCAGACAGTCCACATTGTTACTGGGAAGTGGGAGGGAGCACAAACATGGACTGTCTGTAGATCCCAAAGGACTGGATTGCAAAACACTGATCTGAAGCGCTAACAGCTTTGAGAGCGAAAGACTAGTTCCATTGGTTGTTAATCTGGTTAATCTGAGTGTTGCTCAGGATAATGAGATCTAATACAAAAATAAATATATATACATCCTACAAAACCATTTGGGGGCTATGGAGTACATAGCAGACATAAGTACATAAGGACACTCAAGTTGAGTTTTGAATCCCAGTTTGGGACGTATTTTTGTGACAGTCCTCTTCCAGAGTTCTGGAATTTCTCCATACAACATAGTGAATTGTACAAACAGACCATCTCTGTCAGATATCACAGAACAACGGGTATATGAAAATCACTGATGGTAGTATATTTGAGTTCAGGCAGCCATGGCCCAGCCCAGCAGCCTAGTCAACCTTTGAGATGGATAGTAGTTCTGCAAGCAGTTCCTGTTGGACAAAGATCTCCATGAGCCGGGAAAAAAAGCAACAGTAATTATTCCTCTCGAGTCTCGATGATGCGGACCATCTGGATGCTCATAATTCCAGGCCCTCTTTGCCATGCCTCAGGTTTAATGAGGTCTCATTAGACTGCGCTCCTCCCCCCACCCCTCCCCCTTCATAAAGGGGCATGGAGCTGGACAGCCCAAGACACACCAGAACATACCCCAATTCAAGGAAAGGCAGGACAACTTTTCTAGTGGAGAGCTTTACATCTCAAAGTGTAAGGCAAAAGTTAGTGGTGCTTAGCTCTTAAAGTTTATTCTTCTGCAGCATCTATGTCATGAGATTTATGTATCTATATGACTTTTATGGTGAGTTTAGATATATCTTTTTTATTATTCTTTTGGAAGACGATTCTATTCATTTTTTTCTAGGCGTTTTAAGTGTTACTGAGAAGCCATTACCTTCAGTCTGCCTGTGTGGCCAGTATTAGTCTACAAAATGGAATGGTTTATGTAGACGTGTAGTCATGAGGTCCTCTTGGAAGACAAGGGCCTGGAGACTAGATGTGTTTTGAGATTAGATGCTGATTGAAAATTTCAGTGTGGTAGGTGATGCTGACCTCGTGATCAGCATCGCAGGGCAGAATTATAGTTCAACTCAGTTGGCCTCTGAGTAGGGAGAAAATGTTCAATTAATGAACGTAATGTTCGATTTCCCAGATATGCTGAAACCAGATTGAAATAATTGGGGCAGCACCTCATCCAGAAAATACATAACAACGCAGAATATAATTACTCTCCCTAGTTTTACACCACATATAAGATCAAAAGGGAGAAGCCAGCCACCATGAAGCGAGGCTCTTTGCTGTTAATTAGAAACGTTCATACTGGCTTATCTCAACATGCCTCTACTACTCTAGCTTGTGGGAGGAAGCTAAGTTAATATTACAGCAGTTGGTTAAGGGAACGCATGAGACCAGGGGTTCTATTCCCAGCCGGGACGTCATGTTTTAATTCTGTGCGTATTGCAGTTACAACCCTAAGCATATTGTGAAGCATGGAGCGGGAACAGTGGTGAGGAGGAGGCAATATGCCAAGGAGCAGGAGCTAGTGAAGGAAATAAGGAGAACAAGAGGAGACAGAATGACTCAGGAAAGGGGACAGGAGTGAATATAAGGATGAAAATGACAAAGCAACACAATTTAGTCTAATAATGTACTTCTCCCACCTTGATGAATAGCTTCAATATGTCAAAATTGTCAGAACAGTAGCAGTTTCTTAGCAATTATGTACAGCATACAGTATGACATTCCAAGGCCAGAACTTTTTAGGCCAGAGAGTTGCGATGTTTTTAGCGAACATATGGCCAACACACCCCACACTATTCCCGAACCTTGAAGGCTTCTTCACCAATACACTTCAAAGAGAATTTTATTAACATGTTAAATACAATTAGCTAAAGGAAATTCCACAGGAAGGTCAAATGGCCCAGACCATGTATTTGGAAAAGAAGATAACATACAATGTATTTATTCACAAAAACGTTCAGATCTTCAAGTACAAAGCCCAAAAGTGATTCTTTCACTCTAAATAAAGTACTTGTGTTCTTTCAGTCATGCTCTCATGTTACAATATTTATCATGTTCAGTTCAACCTTAGAAATAAGCTCTGTATTCCCACTATTTGTGGAACTCAACCATTCTTCTTGAAAGGCTTTATAAGAATCCTGCACTGGTTATATAATACATTCTTTTCCATTCTAAATTCAACAAAACGTTTGTAGATCCTGTTTGTGCCATTGAACAAAAGCACTGAGCAAATTCTCCCTCAACCATTAAGACAACATATTTGTTTTTTTTAGAATTACTGTTTTGACAAGTGTGTATAATATTTACCTCAAACTCAAGCTTAAATAACTGTATCATAGCAGGCGATGCCTGATAAATGCTTTGTACTGTACTACAGACAGGCAGAGAAACGCAGTGAGCCTGTGAAATGTGGCAGAATGTTCTAGAAAGTTTCTTATTCGATAACTGGAGCCACACAGTGCCATTTAACCAGGAGGCGGCTAGTGGAACTCGTCACTGTCTCATCTCGGCCATATGCCCCAGCACCGCTCACAGCACGGGGTTGGCCTGCCCTACCGGAAGGATCTCCCAAGCCACCCCTGGGCGGTCGCCCCAGGGCAGCCGCGGGCTGCTCGGCCGCCCCAGCAGACGGGGCCCATGCCATTCCAGCTCAGGCAGGAAATTATACGTGTCATTGTTTATGTCTGTGGGGAAAGTACAACCGCGGCGCTTGTCAGTCAGCCACGTCTCTCCGGTTAGACTGCAGCTGAACCATTTCATTGCCTCGGCCTTGTTTTGCTTTGTCGGTGGTTTCATCCAGGGCTAAAAAGGGCAGAGCTTGTAAATATTCCCCTCTGCATTAGACCAATGTGCTAAAAGCATGCTGCTGTTATTAAAGGGGTCATTTCAGGTTTAATACATTCTAGTCTCATAGATATTGGGTAGGTCATTGGGCAGGATTGCATAAAACTAATAGGGCCGATTGCTAACGATAAATATCGGAAATAAGTTTTGCATCAGTATGATACATGGCATCAACAGTGAGATCACAGATATTGTGAACCAATACAGCCCAGTTAGGCCTAGTTTTTTCCTATATTGTGCTGGTACAAACATTAAAACGCGACTGGCCACTGGAGAACCTTCAGCTAGTCTGTCGATGAAATTTCCACCACTTATAAGTTAAAGGACTTAAAGATAAAGATATTTTTTCATAACAAGTGGAAACCAGATAAACGAAATGGCAATTACAAGTGGAACAAAGTCATATCCCAGCATGCAGTTGTGCGCTCAAACTTTTGTCATTCTTCAGTGAACGGGCTGCTGGCCTGCAGTTCCTGCCCAGCGTATCACCTACTGTAGAGCGAAGGTGTGAAAAACAAATTAGTCACAAGCAAGAATTTGCTGGAGCCACTCTCCACAAATGTCGGCCCTCTCGTGGGAGAGCCAGTCTAAGCTTCGTGCCAGACCTTTGCACAGATTGAAATCTCAGGCTCCAAGTAAGAGCACACAAGCTCCTGCTGGTGATTTACGGCACTCTCTTTCTCTCCCTCAAATCCTTCCGCAGGCCCGTTTTTGGAAAGACCCTTGGGCTCACCGCAGCTCAGTTAGGGACCAAGCAGCTGACAGTAGTTCAGGTTTGAAACATGCTTGAGTTCTCGAGCCAGGGGATCAAAACATAGACCTTTCATAATATACCTTATAGCTTTGTTTAGTTTTTTATCTTTGCACACAAAGGACAAAGTCAACAGATGGTAGAATGAGACAGCTTCCTTCAAAGGGAACATTAATATTGTTTATGACCAGACAATATCCTATGTGTCCACAAGAAATCACAGTGCATGAACAGAAACAGAATACTGGTAGATTATTCATGCTGTTCTTTTTCATTTACTACTGAATGCCTACGCAGAAAAACAGTCACCCAACACAAATATTCCATATGTCCATCAGTGCATTCAGTTTAAACAAATGTTTGTTTCCATATTTAATCTGTTTAAGATGAGAATATGCCCCATATGGTTCCTAATTCTTTGTTTCTGGTGAATCCATCGTGCTATGAAAATGTAATAAGTCGTCCACATTTTCGCAAAAAAAAAAAATGTTACTAAACTCTAAGAAAACATACAAATGTTTATTTCACCAAGTGCTAAGAAAACATAAAAAGTGCAAAAGCTTGATGAACAAGGTATCCTGTGGATCCTGTGCTTTTTTTTGTGTTTTTTTTTCAGGTTACCAGAAGTGTTTTCTTAGGAGGTTTGTTAAATATGTGTCAGTGTGTGTGCAGGAGAATCCAGTAGCCACAGGAAACATTAACTTTAAATGTGTTTTAGCCATTAAACTTAAACGAATTACCTTCTGTAGCTGCTAAAAATGCTGAATTCTGGCTATTCCCAGCCCCCAGTCCCACAGTGTGTTATCTCAAAGTCTACCAGGCACTCTGAACCTCAAATCCAATAACAGCCTCCTATATTCCCTATAGACACACAGGATAATTTAGGACTGTGGGGTGAAACAGGGCCACTTGTTGTTCTATGGATTTTCCAAGCTAATGCAGAAACCAAGCTGCATGACGACAGGACCTCCGAAGCTTGGGTCGTAAGGCAGGGAACATCTGTGACAGAATGCTTGTGCATCACCAAGAGCTTTTGTGGGCCGCTTTTACGGGTGCTTGAGAATCGCTAGTTTATGGAAAACGTGTCTTTGTATTGTCAAGTGAAGGAAACGTCTAGATAACTGAAACCCAACATAGACAGCAGGGTAGGACAACATGTAATTTCATGGAATATGTCCAGGAAGTTAACTGGCCCCTAACCATTCAATCACCTCTGCAGGCCTCAATTCTAATAACAACAATTACTTTTCTATTTAACATGCACAATCACAAAATTTCCATCTTGCACAATAATATTAATATGTATATTCAGCGGATTGATCCATATATTGTACAGGGTGAATTGTACACTGACAAAAATGCACGAGCTTTTTCGAAGCAGCTTTCCATTTCTACCAGCGCGTTCCTGTAGGCAGCAGGGGCCATGCTCTACGTAGCCTTTTGCTATGCCTTTAAGAGAGCCAGCCTCAGGGCAGCAAACATACAGGTCTGGAATGTCCACCACCAAGGGGGGAACCTCATAAAGCGCCCAGATTCCAGCCCAGACCTCGAGTAGCATTCCTCCCCACACTTTCCCCCTTGCTGTGACCACCACCCCACATGCCTAATGTTGCCAGTGAGGTCAAGCTGCTTC
The DNA here is from genome assembly GCA_019775895.2 of Stomatorhinus ivindoensis. Taxonomy (NCBI): domain Eukaryota; kingdom Metazoa; phylum Chordata; class Actinopteri; order Osteoglossiformes; family Mormyridae; genus Stomatorhinus; species Stomatorhinus ivindoensis. The sequence goes on along the minus strand of JABFEB020000016.1, from coordinate 16,612,829 downwards.
CATTTCCTGAGTGTTTCTTGGCTCTGTGCATATATCCAAAGACCAGTTCCTTACCCGGGGACGAAATCTGTTACCAAACTCCAATCAGATCACGACCTTTCGGTATTAAAATAGCTTGATGCACAACATTTGTACTGGCACATTTCTGGCCACAACGGGCACTTAAGAGCAATGGAATGCTTTTGATTATGAACTCTTAAGTAGCGCCTAGCTACAGTATTTTGGTGCCAGCATTTTCGGGGCCCTTAAGGGGGCCACAGTGAGTACAATGGGGCATGAGCACAGATCAGAGTGAACGTCAACCTCCTGAAGGCTCCGTCCATGGAAACTGCTCTCTTAGAAACACAGATGAGGACATTCCAACACAAACTGGAGATGACTGACTCTAACAGATCTGGCTGTAGAGGTAGGAATGCCTGTAAGAAAGGAAACCTGACCTGCCTGTAATGTCACAGGAGGGTTCAACCTGTGCTACAGTTTCAACACAACTAAACTCATTCCTGGATTGTAATAAAAGAACTTGTTTTAACTTCCCTTACTGATTGACAGATCTCTGCAAGTCTCCAACAATCTATGTGGTCACCTATTTCTACAGTTTTCACCTCTAGCATAGAACAGCCATCAGGTCACAAATTCCTTTTCCAACCCACCTTCACTCCTCTACATCCTGTCCTTAGGGAGATTAAAAGGCTTGGGCCAGAGAATAAAGATTTTTAATCTCAAAATGAGTCTTATTTACAGTGGAGGGAGTGGTAGTGACTTCCACACGATCAGAATCAAGGCGCTCTAGAAGATCAAAGTGCCAGCTCATCAGAAACGTAAATGAGGTATCAGTGCCGCGGGTGAACGTGGTCAGCATGATATGTCAGATGAAGGAGGAACAAGACGCTCTCCCTTCACCCCGCTAATGCTCTTAACTGCCTTGAAAGCGAGAAGTGTAGAAGAGGCATCAAAACCAGAGCCAAGGTCAGATGACCAAAGAATGTCTGGGAGGCTCCCCTTCCCAATATTACATACCACCCACTCCCTCTGCTCAAGGATTAAAGCTCCAGCCTTGAATCTGCTCCACGGCACAGCGGCTGCAGCGTTCCAGTAGCAAACGAGAACCAATGAGCTGTCTTTTGGATCTAGAGAAGCTTTCTGGTCTCATTCCCTGGCCTTCTAAGCTCCGCTAGACGATTAACCAAAGTAGAAACAATGGGCAATAAAATCTACGCAGAAATAAGCAGAAAATGCTCAAGTTGATTTAAGAAAATTCTTTGCTAATGTAACTGCTTCCTGACTGCTCAGCTATCTTCCTAAATGCACACGGATAACTGATGAACCAAGACGAGAAAAGATTTTCTTGATTATTAGTTATATATCATTCTTTATTGTTGCTTTTTCCACTTTACACGATGTAAATGTCCATTGGGGCTTGGCTGCTTTATGCAGATCTGGAATGTTGCTCATGGTCATGCTAACTTTGGCTGCCCCAGGCTTTTGGTCCAACCTTGGAGATTCTCCGAATGCTTCTCTTGAGCCACGGCAAGCACATTCCCAGCTGCCAAAAATACATGCACTCTCTAAACACTGGCAAGAGGGTGACGTTCTGTGGAAAGTGGGCACTGATTGAGCAGTCCAAAGTCAGATGCAGAAATCAGTCACAACAATGTGTGATTTATAGATTCCTTGGCTGGTCCTGGAAGCCCCAAATAGTCTAAACCATTTATTTGCATCTACCGAACGCAGAGCATAACCTAGCATTAGTGGGCAATTGCATAACCACCTACAAATTTGCACACTTGCAGAGGGGCTTCCCCAGTATATAGGGTGACAGAAGGGGCTGATGGGTATTCCTGATAGGCCTCCAAAGTCTCCAAAGGCCAATCATGATGAACTTCAAAGGATTTTTAATTCCTGATACTGACCAGCAAGGTTTCAGTGTCCCCCTGACAAACCACTATAACCTTAAGTTACTTATTAACAGACAAATATGGTTTCATCGTGCCACTAACAGACCACTTGATTCCAAAGTTCCATTAGGAAACTACTGTAATCTCACTGTCCCACTAACAGACCACTGTGGTCCCAGAGTTCCACTAACAGAGCACTGTGACCTTGAGGTGCTTATTAACAGACAGCTGTGATCCTACTAACCTCTTCCAGAACCGTAGTATAGAGATGTATCTATGGCAGGTAACCTGCAGAGTAACGTTCCAATATTTAATTTAAAACTAAAAACATGTCTGTGCCATTATTGGGTCCCCACAACATCAAAATAGCAGGTTTTTATTACATTGTGGGGGGCATATGGACAGACACATACACACACACACACACACACACAGATGCCCTTCAGCCAGGCAGCAGACCTATTCTCAGTGTCATTAGGTCAATTGCTTACACTAGTGAAGCATGGCAGTTGTGACTGTCCTCAGCCCCAGGGTATGTCTGCCTGAACCAGAGCCACCGTCACACAGCCTCCCCTTGCCCTAAGAAGGCTCCCCAGCTGAAACATGGTCGGACACAGCAGCATTACTGCAGGAGTGTGACCAGCCATAAATCAGACACCTGACCCCAAGGCAACCTACAGGATGGAAGACATTTCCATGTAAAGACATTTCCGTCTTTACATCAGCTGAATTTCTGGGTTAATAATTCACTTTTCGTTCCTGTTGTGATTTTTAGAGGCCCATCATCTTTGACTTTTCCTATGTCTGAGTGATATTAATATTACAGACACAATAAATATGGTGATATAGTAGTAAGTCAAGCAGAGCAATCAACCTTCACAGCTTTCTCCTTATCTTCTGCTCCAATGACCATGAGCAAAGTGTGCTCTCAAGCCTGACCAATCACACACTCTCTTTGGGAAGTGGGTGGGGCTATAGAATGTCTCATATGATCACATGGGCCTGCCGGCAAATTCCAGATCACTGTTTCGGAGGCGATCAAGACATACCATGCGTGTGAACGACTGGGAATCTAAACTAAACAAAAACCTGCCTGGTGTTTCTCTCCTTTTCTCCCCACAAAACACCTGCACAGAGGTAAAACTGCAAATGGGGGGGGGGGTGTGTTCACACAATAACGATTCGCCCTTACAATTCGGCACAAATACATCATTAAAAAGCTGCTTTGGCACTGACATGTCCTCGAATGGAGAACACCTGCGGCTCAGCACGGCCGACAGCAGGGAGAAGATGGGATCTGTTAAGATAACAAAGCGGGGCACTTCCCCGCTCCCTTTGTCTGCGCCCTACAAAAGGGGCTCGTCCGCCCAAGGCTGGATGTAGTCGCTACTGCCCTGTCTTCTCACCAGCAGCACTTCCGGCCCGTGTTGCTCTTGGAAAGGCACTTCTCCGGCCGGCTTCCTGCTCTGTTCATTCAGCTTCCACAGGTGCGGTGGAATACGAATCCAAATTTCCAAAAGGCATCCACTGGATTCCAGTGATAATTTGTGTCCCATTTAAGCCATGGTGGCCTAAGAATATGGGCACCTCAGTGCCCACATTCCACAGCCCTCCCCACAGAGCCCTGACACTCCTCTCTAAGACATCCTCCAATCCTGTATTCTTTCTCTAGATAATGTGTCTGTCTGCTCACCTACACCATAACCGCCAGTGACCTGACACCATCGGCCTCTCACAGAACCCTGTGGCCTCTATTTAAATGCCTATAATGTTTACACTCTTACACACCGCATACACTGCACATATTAGGAAGTGTACATTTAGGTATGTCTAACGACGCCCAGTACCAATTGCTATATATACCCCAGCAGCAGCATACTGTGTCATTTAAGGTTGTTTCAGCGCATTCTGTCTACTGTATATACAGTAGGAGATGATGTTCTTTTCTAACAGCAAGGTTCCCTTAATAGGAGTGTCTACATGAGGGATAAATCATTCACCAGAGGCCAGAGGAAGCCCTGACAGCTATAGGGTACATCGGGCACTGGGAGAGCAGATTACAAAATACAAAAATGTAGCTTTGGAGGGATAAGGGGGAGTAACAAGGTCCCTTTTCTAGCTGGGAGAGGCAGGCCTGGTGAGCCACTGGCCACAGCAGGCCTGTCAGCTGACAGTACTACAGCGAAGTCAGAGACCCACTCATACGGCGACCCTTTTCTAGCTGGGAGAGGCAGGCCTGGTGAGCCACTGGCCACAGCAGGCCTGTCAGCTGCCAGTACTACAGCGAAGTCAGAGACCCACTCATACGGCGACCCTTTTCTAGCTGGGAGAGGCAGGCCTGGTGAGCCAC
>JABFEB020000016.1:16540952-16554683 GCA_019775895.2 Stomatorhinus ivindoensis | reverse complement strand
TTTTTACCCCCCCCCCCCCCCCCCCCCGCCACCTGTTGTATGCATTAGCAGTGGAAGAGTAAAAAGGAATCACTTTCAGTGTTAAAAATGTGTATTCTTAATTTAATTTCCCAAAGCAAGTAAGTAAGGCTTCATAGTGGTGTTTTCTCTTGTGTGTTCCAGGCCATACATAAACCCTGACATGGCCTACAGCGACGGCAGGCTACTGCAGGCTCAGTGCAAGCACAGCAGCTGCAGGGGAACCTTTGGACGGCAGTACCTGTCCAAACCCATAAATCTCACCATCCCGGTCGTACTCCGGCGGCCCCCCAACCGCACGCAGCCCACCAACGGCACGCAGCCCACCAACGGCGCTGAGTACCGCCTGAAGCTCGGCCGCATCAGCATCACTGTCGGCTGCACCTGTGTGCTCGCCTGGTGAAAAACCGCCGGCCTTTTTACCTGGAGCGGCACTCCTGCCAGACCTTTAATGCCAGATTTAAAAACTACTGTGCTATTTTAATGGAACAGTTTAACACTGCCAAACCCCTAATCAATTTCAGAGTTGAACTGGCAACAGATCCATTTCCTAGAGTGACATGGTACTGGTTGCAGGGGTTAAAGCCCACTCACTGTGTCATCCAAATGACCTACACAGGACAAAAATGCATTTATTTGTTGATACAGCTGATTTTATCCAAAACAGCTTACATTGTTTTCACTGGTTCAGAATTTCTGGCACCAGATTCCCTGATCCTATTTGTATATTTTTTAAGTCTTGCCCCTTTATATATTACAATATCCTCTGGCTGAAATCTAGTAAACTGCAAACTGCTTTGATCTGGGCTATGTGGTAGTTGTTAACCTTGGCATCTAGGCTGCAATAACTTTAGAAAGTTAAAAACTAAACATGACAAACTGTTCTTCTACCGGGACTATTTTACAATTAAATAATCGGCCTAAATATTATTATTATTATTATTATTATTATTATTATTAACAACAACAACAAGTGTAGTTCAACAACGTGCAGTGTCAAAAATGTTAAGAAACTTTACTTCACACAAAAATATCCGTAAAACATGCTTGTTGAGTAGAATCCAGAGTTTTATGAAGTGTTTTCTAAATGTCAGGCATTTATGTTACAATGATTGTAAAATGTTTGTCGTTGCCCTGATGTTTGCTTGTAACAAAATACTGATTGCAGTAAAGCAATTAAAACTTTACTTACCAAATGTGTACCAATCTTTGTATTTCAAGATGCTAATGCATTTGCTCTAATTCCATTTTCTTACGTAATTGGGGAAGGCGGGGCTATACGGAGGGGTGATCATTGCTTTGGAAAATAACGAGAAATCCGTAATCGGAACAAATCGTTTTAATTTGGTCTACGTGGTTACCCATTGCTTGACAGAGACACCCATGCAGTTAGTCATTTGAGAGACTGCAGCATTAGCAAATATCAACAGTTTTCAGGGGCTGCAAATCTAATAGGCAAAATCTCACATTTAATTTGGTTGAAATGTTTATTATAACTATTTGGTATAGCATGTTTATCCTATAATCTCGGTAAATCGACCGTAAAATATAATTGTGGTTTCAATTATGTTGCTGTAATATCTACTGTTAACCCTCGAATATACAGTTTATAAGCAATTCCCTGTTCTTGATCCACGTGGTGCTTGATGCAATTTATTCATTTTCTAAATGGTATATTTTTTAACCATTATTTGTTTCGGACTTTGATTAAGAAAAGTGATTTTCAGCATTGCTAATAAACATGAATGACCCCAACCACTTTCTGAACAGTATAAAATATATATTTTTGAGTGTTTGGTGGTTATATATCTATAATATAATATCACAAATGTAGTTTTGTTGGATATATGCCTACTGCAAACAAGCTACCTCAAATATAAATTTAATCTAGGGGCTAATTATGGGACGAAATATGGCGGAACGTAACTACCGTATTACAGCATATATACAGGTAAAGTATTTTACTTACGATAAGCCTTGGCTTCCTTTTATAACTCGCTTTTTAAACCCGAAATTGAAATTAAGCAATCATGTATCGTATAGGAGCCACAAAACCACTGTTATTGCAGGAAAAAAACAGCAATTTTTATTCGAGCTAAAATGAACACACTAATAGATTTTCCTTGGGCTGTTCTTCGGATCGACGCCCTTGGTTAAGATAAAGCCTGCTATTGTACTAGGTCGCCACTGTCCTGAATAAAACCCCATGCATGCATGCATGAAAAGCAGGCGCACCCAGGGCGCCGTATTACGGGATTGGGACTGCGCCTCTGGCTCCATCTCTCTCCACTACTGTAATTCTACACCGCGCTCCGTGCAAGCCAGCGGACGCAGGCAGGGGAACGACAGAAAGAAAGAAAGAAAGCAGCAGGAGAAAGGGGGAGACATCGCCAATCATGGATTCTTCCCCTGGCATATGGATGGCTTTTCTTAAAGCGATTTTTAAGCGGATCGGCCCTTGACACGATTGTGTTTTATCACGCGGTAGGCAAAATTGTGTGTGTGTGCTTTTAATGAATTAGCCAATGGAAAATATGGAAATCGCTCGTTTAACCCTGCTTTTGTGTACCAAGACCTCAAGGCTCTTTCCTTGATGCCAGAAAATGCAGTCGTGTTTCTTATAATCTACAAGAAGTGCAAAAATGTATGTGAGAAGTGATTTTTTTATACTTAATTGGGCTCGTAAGCCCGATTCTACTCTTGCGTTAGGGAGGCTAAATCTGGGCCGGTGGACGCGAAAACGTGGCTGATTTTGGGGGCTTTTGATTGTTAATCGGTTGTTTGGAGAGATCGGTAGAGTGGACCGTAGTTGTTTTGCGTCCAAGGCGACCTCAGTTCAAAATCAGAAATTTGTCTTACAACCAAGGAGGGTGGAAGGCACGTCGTTCCCAGTGTTGCTAGTGACTAACAATAAAGTATCCAGTGTTTGGAGTAAGTAAGTAGGTCGTGTTGATTTCCGTTCCTGTATGGATTTCACTGGTTCAGTGAATTCTTATCATAAAGCAAGGATCTATGCCAGTCTTTTAATAAAGTCATTTGTATAATTTGTAGATGGAAAATGAACATCATACAGAATACTCCGCCGTATACAGTAACTGACTCAGCCTTTGGTGAATTTTGCATTTGGCTAATTTATTGCTCGTAAGGGGAAATGGCTGATTTATTTTATCATCATTATTATTAGATAGTCGATATTTTCCGTCAAACTAAATCGAGGAGTTAGATTTTACATTAATAACTAAATCATGTTTATTGATTCACATTTCGTTTGTCCCTGAATTTACATTTGCCATCCTGGTAGAAGTAGATCAGCTTTTTTCCCGAATATCACAGGTGTGTCGGGAATTCATGCGTTTTCCACGAGATTAACAGGTAAAACAGGTTGGATGTTGTAAGTCATGTTTGGACTGGATATACATGTGTGTTACCAGTAGTGACGACATGACTTTCTCATTTAATCTCTTGCATGTGTACATGCTCTGCTCTAAAACCGACAAACATGAATTCAGGGCTTTTGTCAAACATATCTAATAACTTTTATACACCTGCCAGTAATACCCCTAGTTAGACTAATATCCTTTGGCTTCTTGCCTAGCTAAATACATAGAACAAGTGTCCTGCTGGTGGATCCATGACGTTAACCAAAGATGTGCAAGTACTTGGTGATGCCAGTTGGGAAACGAGCTTCCCCCTTGGCCTGATGAAGTGTAATCGAACCATTTTCTCCAATCAGATGGATCCCATGGTGTTTGGATGAGCCCAACTGTCAGCTTCAGGAAAACAGAACTGACCCTGAGGAGCTTTGTATCCAGGAAGAATTCACGATGTCCTTGTCGGTAAGTGCCTGGCTGCGCTTGGTTGTCTCTGACCTCGGATTTAGGATACTTGCTCCACCGCTTTCAGGCTCTGTCTCTCTGCTTCCTTGCACGTCGGCATATCTGTCGAAGTCGGCAAACCCTCTCTCAACCTTCTTTGCACCTGTTTTATTCCATGGCTGTACTAAATGGGGAACGGCAGTGGGTTCTGCACGACAACTGCTTCAGCAGACGGCAGCTAAAAACCAGTAGTGACCAGCATTCTAAGTTACCACTAGTAGCCGCATGCACAGACAAATAACCTGAGCTAACATTTGCAGACACCCTGGATGATGAGTATTAACAGCTAGTAACCAGGTGATGCTACTGGGATGATCCTTACCAGCTTATTCCAATGGCAGTGTTGTGGGTGGACCCACACGTGTTCCTTTCACTTCCCCTTTTTCTGTCGTTTATTCCCTTTCTCTGGACGGTGGGTGTGGGGCAGAGGGTCTCAGCTGGCCCAAGTGAAGCTTCTTCCCTGGGGGGAAGAAGAGTCAGAGAGAAGCATAAGGGTTGACATTGGAGCCTTACAACAAGAACACATACGACAGCCCTGGCTTGTCTCTGTCTCACTTTTGCTTTTGTTCACCTATATCGCACTTTCCCCCTTATTCCTGACAATGTAAATAGCCCCCTTCCATTGTCATACTCTACCCAACAGCACAGCGAAAGGCTTGTGTTTCCGTTGCCATCAGAGACCCGGCATTCTGCGAATGTTTTGGCCCTGCTCCACACCAGCAGTAATCCGCAGCTGAGCCGCTTCCGACTCCGCGCTGCTCAGACCCTCTGGTGTAAAGTCAGCACGCACGCAAAATATGTTCAAGCAGCACTTTTTTCCGTGAACTTGGCTCTTTAAGAGAGTGGTTTTCTGTTAATTCTGTTAAAATGTCATAAGAGAACACAGGCATTAATCTTTGTCAGCAGTGATTTGCCCAGTGGGACCGAATGGCGTCCAAAATGAAGTGTTTGAGTAGTGTTATATACATCAATAGCATATGCAATACGTGACCTAATAACGTGTTCGGCTAAGTTGCTTGCTGACCTACTAAGGCCTCTTTAATTTACGTATTTTAAATATAGCTGCTATGTGTCTTTTTAATATGTTTTTTTTATTGCTATTTCTGCTTGATGGCAGTTCGGAATGCCGTACTAACCTTGTGACTTTTTTGTTTTTTTTTTTGGGTAAAAAATATAAAGTTACCCCCTTCCAGTCTACCCTAGTTCGATTACAATAGTCACATGTCCATGTTTCACTTCATTCTTCTGCTTGTTCAGCAGGACTGTGGAAAAATGACCCCCCCCCCCGGCAGTATGGTACTGCGTGTTCATGGCCTTCACTTAGTCAGTCACTGACAATGTCCATGCTGTTTAAATCTTTCAGCCACCCACCCACACCACATGACAAGGGCAGACCGCTGTCCTGCTCTCTTCGTCTCAGCATTCCCTCCCCTAGCTGAGGTGCCCCGTCCTGCACGGCCCCTCCCCCTACCCTACGCCCCATTCTCTCTCACACTCAAGTGGTTTAACTACTCCTGGACAATGGTGCTTTTTTTTTTTTTTTTTTTCTGCAGCCCTGCCCCACATTTTATGTGTGCGTGTGATGGAGAGTGAGGTAGGAATCCTGTTATGTGGTTATTAATGTAACGCTTCCCTCGGTTTGACTTTCACTTTTAAAGACTTATGGGTTTAAGCAAAATAACAGGCAAAGAAGACGCAACTGCATTCTGGGTAATAGGTCATCTGCCACCAGTAACATTGTTTTCACTGTTCAGCGAGTAACGGATGATTTGATGTTTTGCCTGATTACTCGTCTGTTTGCCTACCCCCCCCAGACGGCGTTGGCTAAGGCATTGTTTGACAATGCAGCTGAGAGCCCAGAGGAGCTGGCATTTCGGAAGGGTGACATCCTGATGGTGCTGGACCAGGAGGGGGGGGGACCAGGATGGTGGCTGTGCTCCCTCCATGGCAGACAGGGGATAGCCCCCGCCAACCGGCTCCGCCTCCTCAACACCTCCCAGCCTTGCTCCAGTGCCTCTGCTGAAACTTCCACCCCCGCCTCCTGCCCCACGGTGACCCGCCCTCATGGTGAGGAATCCGTGTACCTCTCACCTGGCCCCCATCCTCGGCCCACGCCTATGGATTCCACTAAGGGGCCCAGGCTTGGTGAGGAAGGGGTCTATCAGTCGCCCCCCGCACTAAGTGGGCCGGCTGCGGCTGCATTGCGCCGTGGAGAGGGCCGGCCCAGGTCCCGCTCCAGTTCTGGCACGCGTCCACGACCCGAATGGGATGTGTGTGCCACAGGACGAGCCCGCTCTCCGTCGCTTCGAGGACGGGGATCAGAATCGGGAAGTCCCAAACAGCAGGTCCTTTATCAGACCCCCACAGCACACAGGCTGCAGGGAGGGCTCGCACCCGAGGCTGTGTACCTCAGCCCCTGTGGTGTCCCGAGGGCAACCGCAGAGGGATCTGCGGTGGAGCTGGGGGGTTCGGAGGCAACGTACCACATCCCGCGGGAAGCTGTGGTGGCTGTGGGTAACTCCGATGGCTGCTACCTGGTGCCTCGCGTGAGTGTTCCGCCTAGTGAAGATGTGTACCAGACGCCGACGGGTGGTGCAGTTCTGGACCCCAACCAGGGTGGTCTTGTGTCTGCCGCAGCCAGGAGGGGGAGTGGCCAGCTGTCACTCTGCAGTGGACCTGCCCTCACTACACAGACCAAACTACCACAGGAAGCAGGAGGCTTGTATCAGACCCCCACCCTGGTAGGTGGTCTGCCCAAAACGCCTCAAAATGGCCGCAAGCTCCCTGGGGACAATACAGCGACTCCTGCGCCTGCCGCCACTGGACTGGCACAGCAAAGACTCATGCCCTTCACTGGAGAGGGGTCCCCCAGGGCTCAGCCTAAGGTCCTACACAAAATGCCAGGGGGGCAAAGTTTGCCCTCCACTCCTCCCAGTGCCCGTGGCAGGTTGCCTCAGACCCCCCCAAGGAGCTCTCCAGTCTTGCCCAGGACAGCTGTAGCCAGGGTCCAAGGTTCTCCCAACTTTGCCCGCAAACCTCCTCCCCCTGCTCCCCCGGTTAGGGGCGTCACCAGGAAGGACACTGCTCAGTCTCATTCTGCTCCGCAGCAGGGTAAGCAGGGGGAGGGGCCACGTCAGGTCATCCCAAACAAGCCGGAGGGGAGGAGGGATGAAACGGCGAATGAGGAGAGCGATACGAAGAAGATCAACCTGAATATAAAGAGGGACCGAGAGGAGGGAGAGTACGAGGAGCCGGACGACGAGAACCTTCACAACCAGGTAAGAATCGAGGAAAGAGCACGACGAAGACTGTCATGTGATCCTGAAATGGAGCTGGCCGGCGTTTGCTCTGCTGGAATGTAATGGATCTTAAAAGGAAGCTTAGAATTACAAATCCAGTACAGCTAATGTAAGCTGCAGTGTTCAGCCCGTTTTAATGCATCATTCTTTTTCTGTTAGCAAAATATTTCACTTGAATGCAAAAAGAAAACATGTTCTCCTTGGTTTTGAAAAGGAGGAACTTTGTGCTTTATCTTCAGTGTTTGGCTGGTTGAGGGAAGAGTCATTTCATTTTGTTTTCCTTAAGCAGTTAATGGTCACTAAAATGTTGTGTTAGAATAGGAATAGCTTATAGCTGTTTAAAAACCTCAGCATTCAACATATTTCAAAATTCAAAATGGCTGCCTTGGGTGTTATCTGCTTGCCCCAAGGTGTATGATACTCCTCCTGTAAGCCGGTGGCAGCACGCCGTTCCTGCGGCGCTCCCTGAAGATGACGACAGCATCTACAACACCCCCCGCATGCTCCCCCCTCACGGCAACCAGGGATCAGAGGTCAGCGTCTGGCCAGGTGTCATCTGTTCCTGCTGTAATTAGCCTGCACCTGTTCCTGCCTCCCCTTTGTGCACTTGGGCTGTTCCACACCTGTCTGTCTGGCTTGCTGAATATGGCTTATTCTGGAAATCAAAGTCTCCCAGTTTGCGGAGTAGCATATACTGATACATTGTTTTAGTAACTTTACCTTTGACTCTTGTTTGCATATATTAAAATACTGCTTGTCTGCCAGTTAATTACCCTTTTTAATGGTGCTTTTGACAGTGTGGATTCTTTGTATAACTTGTGAATTTCAAGCATTACACTCATTTTTTTCCATCCACATCTTTATTTTGTTTCCTTAAATAGTCTCCATTAATAAACAAAATCATGCCCATGTACAAAAATCACAACAAACCTATCCCCCTTGAAAAATCAAGACCTTTATTTTGAAACAAGTCCCATTCTGTCAGTTAAAATAAAAGCGTAAAGTTCTATAGCTAGTGTTAAAATAATTTTAGTCTCTTTCCAACCCCTTCAATGATCCCTTTTTCTTTGACAGGTTTACGATGTTCCCACCCTTAATCTGTCTGTGACCCCCGACCTCCAGCAGCCCACTTACAATATCCCAGCTAGCCTTGCGGCTCCACCTGAGCCCGATGACGACGTCTACAGTGTGCCTACCCTCCCGGGCCATTCGGCGACAGCGAGCGAGGTCCCCGATGGCCCGGGATATGAGCTGCACAGTCTTGAGGTTTACTGTGTGCCTGGGCCAGGGAAGCGCGTGCCCGATGCCCCGACAGATGGGGCTCCCTGTCCGGAGGTCCCCAACGAGGGGTCTGATCGAGACTGTGGGATTTACGACATGCCTGCCCTAAGCCTTGACGTCCCCATGACAGCGACCCGCCGGGCTTCTGTGTCCAGCACGGGCTCTTGTGAAGTACAAGGGAGGGCCTCTCTCTCGGCCCTCATCCAGTCAGCTCTGAGTTCCACCTCCCCCTCCACTCCCCCACGGGAGCTGGCCACCTCCTTGTCAGAGATTCTGTCTGTCTGGAAGGCCTGTCAGGCAGGAGACGCTCCCCCGCCCCTCCATCAGGCATGGACCCACCTCTCGGACCTCCTCCCCATGCTTTCTGCGTGCAGTTCTGCCCTCACTGAGGCGCAGCTCTCGCTGGTTCACCGGGCCCTGGAGGACTCGGCCGCTCTGCTGCCGAGCCAGGCCCTTCCGCCCTCAGGCCGACCCCGCCTCCCGTCCCAGGAGTCCCTGTCTCGGAGACCGTTGCCCGCATTGCCCGTAGCTGAGGTGAAGCCCCTTAACGTGGGGATGGGTGGTCGCAAGGGCAGCTGGATCCAGGAGAGGCCGCTCCCTCCCCCACCGCCTCCCTCCTTTCCCCTGCCGCCTGTGGCCCCTCCTCACCCATGTTCTAATGAAGACGGAGAGGGAGAGGACCTGGGGAACGAGTATGCAGGCATCGGCCTCAGTGTCCCCCCACTGCCCTGCCCTAGAGGAGACAGTGTGGGATACGTAAAGCTACAGGTCAGCGAACACAGACGCTCCGTGTGTATCAGCGCGTCCATCTGCCTCTGTGTCTGCATGTCAAAGTCAAATTGAATATTGTTTTCCTGACGCCTACCAGGGGAAGCCCGATCCTCCTCCAGTCATTCAGACGTCGGCCAACCCTCCTGCAACTGAGCCCCCCACGGCAGAGCAGAGGGTAACACCCCCCCAGCCCCGCTTTGGACCTCATTTCTCGAACATCTGAAGATACTTGCAGAAAATTTAAACAAAGATGAGCTGAACTCAGGCTTCCTAAATCTAGTTATCGCTGAAATTTAATCTTGCATATTTTCTAAATGATTCAGTTCTGATTTTGAGATTGCAAACAGCCACATACCAAAAATTCCAAATGAAGATATGGATTTTAGCATCAGACATGTAATGGCCTATCATAATTATGGCCAAGGATGACTTGTTCAAGGATCAGTCAACTGCTACTTAACTTCATGTTCAAACATGACATTTAATGTCTTACATTAAAATAACCATCAGTATCACCAATCTTTGTTATGTCTATAGAAAACTAGTTTGTCTGGACTTTCATGTGCTATAAATGTTTACGGCATGGATGGAAGGCAGGCCTCAACAGGGATATTGTGAGATTTTCAGATTCATTTCCCTAAAATTTTATATCTCAGAGACAGAAGGCTGTGTCTTGGTCGTTATCGAACTGCCATTTGTTGTCATTAGATCAGCTCAGTTTTAAAATCAAAATGAAATCTGCTAATAGGCCATGTTCCATCACTGAATGTTAAGTGGGACTGAAATTTGTCCTTATAATGGTAGAAAAATCCAGATCATTGTGGTAACTATAGACAGAGCAAACTGCAAAAAAATGTGGACTGGTAGGGAGCTGGGAGGGAGACCGCCTGTGGGTCTCCGAGGACCTGCTTGGGAAACACTGCTTCCGACATTCATTTTCTGTCTCATGTGATTGATTTTTACTCCTGAATATCCTTTGATTAACCTGGCGCCTCCTCCTCTCTCCTCTGATGTTCCAGTCAAGCCCTTCTCCGCCACTCCCCGTCTCTCTCTCCCTGGAGGACTCCGAGCTGCTGGCCTTCTATTCCTCCCAGAGCCTGTCTCACCTGTCCTGCCTGGCCGACTCCATAGACGCCCTCTTCACCAGCGTGCAGGGGAACCAGCCACCACGCGTCTTCGTTTCCCGGGGGAAGAGTCTGATTGTGACGGCGCATAAGCTGGTCTTCATAGGAGACACGCTTTCTCGCCTGCTTACTTCTCCTGACCTTAGGACAAAGGTTTGTTCTAAATTCCAATTTAATGCAGCATTTCTTTCTGAAATATATTTTGAGCTGGGGGTGGGCAACGTAGACACAATTATGTATAACGGTCCATAATATAGTTTGTGTTTTTTTTGCTTACGGACCACATTGGAATGTATGTAGTCGGCGAATGTTAACAGTTTAACCATTTAAACAGCAATTCTGTCCTTCAAAGAAACACTTTATGTGGCTTTATAATAATGCACTTAGGTATGTGAAATAAAAGAAACTGACTTTAGCAGTCTAATGGTATATCAAGTTGGCTTAGAGTTAACTAACTGGTTATAACAGATCGATTGTGTTATTAGTTCAAGATTTAAGGACTAAGTTCAGATCCATTGAAACAGATAATTGGCAAAATAGTGAGTTACAGACAATACTGAGATGTTATACAGGCAGAAATTGCTTTGTTTCATATTGACCTGTTTTGTTGTACTGTTGCAGCTACCAGACATGTAGGTATCGTTTAATAGTCATATGCCAGTTTGTTCTCTTATTATAATAGTGTTTAGTAGTGCTGTATAGTGATTCTTGCGATAACTCTAAAATGCTTAATGTGGATACAAATGCAACCGGTCATGGTCAATTGCCATATCGCTCACCACTGCCCTTTTCATTGCCCTTTTACAATTTTCAGTAAATCCTAACTACAACTTAACGTATTCAGGGTTTGAAATGTTCTGATCCGTTATTTGATTTTGTTGTACATGAAGATTCTGTACATCTCACTGCAGGTCACTACATCTGGAGGTCGACTTTGTCAAGCCTTAAAAGCCGTTGTGGTGGCAACAAAGGGGGCGGCACAGAATTACCCATCAGCCCCTGCCACACAGGAAATGGTGGACCGGGTAGCAGAGCTATCCCAACATGCCGCAGGCTTCTCTGGGCTACTGCAGAGGCTGGCGGAAATATCATGATTTAATATTTTCCCCACCTTTTTTATGGTTTTGTTGAACTGTTGTGTTCTCAGTTGTGTGATTTGGAATGGGGTAACATCTGTTTTAGTCCGTCAGAAGACAATGGATGAATGGAAAAGTCTAGGAAAAATCTCAGTTGTGTGTTTTGTGTGCGTATGCACATCTAGGAAGGGGTGTCTGCATGTTTGCGTGTATTAATGCTGTGACGGCAGCATCTTTTGCCCCAGTTAGAAACCAGGGCCACGTAAGTGCAGGTACCTGGTGTGCTTGTCTCTTATCTTAATTTATTTATGTTAATAATCTGTTAAATTTCTTAATGTGAATATTTCAGCCTTTACTCTTTGGGGTGTTTCAAACGCAGGCATTAGCACAGCCTATCTTCCGCCCTTGATTGTCCCTCAGTCTCCATCAGCACGTTTGTCCTTGTCACGGCCATTCTCCGCAGCTCTGGTGCTGAAGGACATATAGGGCTCTCTTTAAATCAATTCAAGAAAAGGAGGCTAATGACAATTTTGATATACTGTTATTAGGGTTGTTGTTGTTGTTATTATTATTCTTGTATCCATTGTCATTCGCTGCCTTAAAGCTACAAAAAAATGTTCCCACGACTTGGCTGTTCCCCTGACAATGGCTTTTGCTCTCTTCTAACCTTTCTTTGCCATAGTGCTTCCTGAGAGAGAGAGAGAGTGTGTGCTGGAGCCATGCTTCTCAGCCATGACTTTCCCACACTAGCAGTACCAAACTAAAACTTGTCACCTGGGTTTATTGATTCCTTCCTTACTGTCCCTTTCTGACATGCTGGTGCCACTTTACAGTAACCCTAACCCTTACAAGGGGTTTATGAATGGTTCATAATCTGGTTATTAATTAGGTTGTAACACTTTGTAAATTATTAATCGACAATTTTAAACAGGTTATGACAGTTTTCTTTTTATTAATAAGTTGCTACCATTTACAAGTGGCAAAAGGGAGCCTTGTTGTGAAGTGGTACCGACGTGTTCAGCCTCGATGAGAGAGACACTGTTCTTGCCTGCTCAGCTGTCCTGTTGCCTGACAGTCTTCCCTCTAATACTTGCTTTGCACGTCCCCTACACTTACACAAAGCGGCTCACTTTCTGTCCTCCTTATGGATTAGCCACATAAGCCGTTCACATGAGTGAACAGTCGGCTGATTTTTCTTGTCTCCTGCACCACCTTTATGCTTTGATCCTCCTTAATTTTTAACGATGGACTTTGGGGTGGATGTCCATGCAGCATCGGGCTTAAATTCTCGTCAGCAATAGGTTTTTGCAATGATGTGAAATCCTGGAGCCCGTCTACTGACTCTGTGGCTTTGCTGTGCAGCACCACCTAGTGGAACCTACTGGAAAAATACCATGCTAAGACAACGCATTGTTGATATATAGCTTCGCCGATGTGGAGCTTTGTGTGAGCCTCATTGCCAATCCCATCTGCTTACTCCAGACCATACAGCCTTATATACAATATTGCTTTTCATTCTGACTGTAACTCCCATTAATCGAACAGACAATTCTCTGCATGGCTTTTAAGTTTTAATTCCCTATATATGCACATATAACCAGGGATTTTAATGCAATGAATTTATTAGCACAACAATTAAAATGTAAAAACGTTACAGTGTCATGCTGTAGCTTGTTTTGTACCAGAATGTATTTTTGACAATTGTTCTGCTATTTCAGGTATTTGTTTTTGATATTTTTGTATACAGTATTTAAAGTGGGTATGGAATGAATGAGTCGTTTTGGAGCACATAGTGCGACCGGGGAATCTGTCATCTCTATCTGCGCAAAGCTGCCTGTTCTGATAGGTGCCAATGGGACTTTTAAAAAAAAAAACAATACACTACCCCGTTTTTAACTAAAACACTGTCTGCCTGTGATTTATTTGAATTATTGCCGTGCTTGTTTATAACGCAGCTTATGCTGTATGTGTGCAACCACAAAACAATAATTAGGATAAAGCGGTAGGTCGTTTTGAGGTAACTTTCCATCAGTTATCGCTGACGATATTTTACATTTAAATACCATACATACAATGGACATTTCAAAGCAGTTGTATTTTGCTGAGAAACAAGCCCTTTGTCTTTCGCCCTTCTGATCGTCCTATTGTGATTCCTAGAACAAAATGATTCGAAACAATTAATGACCACACACTTTAGCAGGGCCAGTTTGCAACACGGTTTGCAGATTTACTTGCTCAGACACACCCATGGGCGTAAATCACGGGGGGGACGGAGGGGACCTGGCGG
>JABFEB020000016.1:16526008-16540852 GCA_019775895.2 Stomatorhinus ivindoensis | reverse complement strand
TTGTTGTGATTATTTTTAATGATAGTTTTACTTTATGTAAAGCACTTTGAATGACCATTATGTATGAAATGTGCTACGGTATAAATGAACTTATTTGTGTCCCCTTCAAAATTGCTCCTGAGATATTTTATATTTATTGCCCCCCCTACTGTTAAATGAAATTTACGCCCATGGACACACATACTAAACCTTAGCTGATTAAGACGATTGAGGAGGGAAATTTGCAGTGTGCTGGATTCTAGCTATGCACGACCAGAATTGGGGAACCCTACTTTATAGTATAAACTATATATTTACTTACATCCGTGGCAAGAATAACTAACTCTTAGACGACCCAGATTTTTAATACTGAAATTATATTCGTTGGGCGTTGGTTTAAAACGTGAACAAAACTGACACAAGTAAAGCTCGGATGCCTATGCAAGTTTAACTAATCAACTCGGGGCAATGATCTGTGCTTTACCGTGAGGGACAGCAATCGCGTCAAACTCGGCGTGGCGCGCGCTCCCCTCCCCTTCCGGAGATCGCCTGGCCGTGACGTAGCGGGGGAAGGCGCTGCGGCGCCCGAGTTGGAGCTGGAGAGCGAGGGGGAAGCAAAATGGCGGAGCTTGAAGACGTTACGCTGGACGGGAAGCCGCTTCATTCGCTCCGGGTGGCTGATTTAAAAACCGCCTTGGAGAATCGGGGTCTTTCTAAAAGCGGGCAGAAAAATGCACTCATCAAGCGACTCAAAGGGGTGAGTTTGCCGGAGTTTCAGCGCTTCGAATAAGCTGTTCGACTTTAGTTGGCGGTGAAACCGAGTGTCGCGCGATGGACGGAGTGTCGGGAGGCTCGGAAACGGCGACAGTATCTCGGCTTGTTGGTGGAGGGCGGCGCGGCTGACGAGTCGCAGCTCGGTGTGCTTCGTGCAGGACTTTTTGGAGCTGTCTTCGCCTCGCTTTCAGCGTGTTTTGGACACGAGGTGTGTCAGACCGACCGACAGCGAGGCCTGAAGCTCTATGTGTTTATGCGAGTCGGTCTCCATTAGTTTCGGAGTAGTCGCCGGGCCCGCGCTTTGTGTGCTTGTGAGCGCGGAGGGGAGGGGGGTGCAGGCAAGTCGGCTGCGCGCCTGGCTGTTCTAGCTCGGACACGCGGTGCAGCCGCCCGCCTTAAGGCGGGGGATTCAATACTGCGCCGCGCGCGCCCGCGGAGTAAATGCTACGGCTAGTTAGCCCCCGAACTGAGTAACCACCTGTTCCGTAATCAAAAGCGACAACGTAGTCAACGGGTAGTTAGTAAAATAGCACGTAATATGTAGCCCCTGGGCTGTTGCTGTTATTTATAATCCGTTACTTGTCGTAGTTGCCAATGTAAACCGATTATAAATAGTCGCTTTCTAGTAGATTGTATTTGACGGTTGGGTAGTTAGTTAACTGCGTACATGATTCACGGGGCGTAGTTTCGGCATAAACTTATAGTAGTATTCACTTCAAATTACTATTAAATTGTCAGCCTGTGGTTCGTTTGTTTAGCTGGCTATATTGGTTTAATGCGTTAGCGCGCGTGTAATGGGTAGTTTGTTTACAAATATGTTAAAATATAATGCTGACTCTGCCTAAACTAGTCGAGTTTCCAATGCACGTTTTGGCATTTAAGTGTTTGGGAAAGTCTTCTGGTAGATTTCGATCGCCCCTTCCCTTTAGAGAACAGCCTATTCATAAGATAAAACTGCTTATCATCCATAAAAGCAACGCGCAGATGCACGTTTTTCTCTTCAAAGGTGGTACTAGTCGAATAAGGTTTGATCAGCTGACGCGGCTCCCGCGGACTGTCCATCCCCGTCCCAGACGGAATATTGACTCGTACGTGAAAAAAGAAAACCATACTGAATACCATTTGTATCTGTGGTTGAAAAGACCTGTCACTGGACAGGAGAGCCAGTGATTAGCCTTCACCCAACATTTAAAATTGAAATATGATTAACTGAATGACACTCCCATTTCTCTTGTGTGTTCAGTCAGCAGCTTTTGTTGTAGCCCAGTTTGTCTCATTCTGAGGCAGGAATAAATTTTCTTTTCAGAGAAAGGACTGAATGTATTGGTTAAGAATGCTACTATTTTTTAAAAATTCTTTTGTCTTTTTGGAGAAACAAGGAATTAAAGATTTGCTTAACTAATCTGTTTTCTCTTGTTACTTATGAGAGGGAGCATGCACACATACATCGTTTGAAGGTGACATGCCTGTTGGCACAAAGGGGTATTTAATTTTTAAGTACAGAATGAGAATAACAGAACGAAAAATTTAAATGGAGATTATCTCCACTATGTATATTCTTTGACTTTTATACTTGGTTTTACACTGTCAAATAAAAGTTTGGAAAGCTACAGTCTGTAACCGTTGCCGCAAAAGTTTTTGCATTTTTTAAGAAGCCGAATCATTTACAGACACTCCTCTACTTATCAACTTTCAGTTTACAGACTTTCAGACATGCAAATGAAGAGGACTGTAAGTCCAAACTGTTTGTTTGGGCTCCCGTTTCTTGTCCGCAACATCATTTTTTTCTGCGCACTAATTCTGCCTAGTACGACTTCTGGCCAATACTCATGCCATACAATTTAGTCTTTGTGCTCCCAGGCTTAGTTCCATGTACTTGTGTATACCCTTAAAATGATGCTGAATAACGATTTACGAATATTTTAAGTTATGAACGGATGTTTGGAGCGTAACTCGTTCGTAAGTAGAGGGCCGCCTGTACTTTGAACTTGCCTGATTCATACGATACACTGTAATGCGTGTTTAATGCGATTGGAAGGGCTAATGAGTGATTTGTTGATTACAATGCGTTTTACCGCAGTAACGGTAGAATTTTTTATTTTGTTGGTATTGGGATTGTTGACAGAGGGCTTGTCGATGTGACGGGTGAATCCACAGCTTTTAAATGAACCTATTTCAGTGATCATAGAAACCTTAAAATTGTCTTAATATTTGTGGTGATTAGTTGATATTGGTCCCCTTTATGTACAGAGGAAGGTCAAGTCAGTAAAGAGAATCTTCTCCAGTGATGAGTCTGCCATGCTAATACTGATACACCAGATGTGTGTGTCTGGGTGTAAGTGAGTTGAACTTGCCTTCTCACACTGGTGCAGTGTGCTCTGAGGAGAACCTGAACTACAGTACACCATACCTGCTTCTGCTTTGTATTCCACATGGCCCTGGCAGTGTGCATTGCACGGTTCATGGTAAGCTGTGTGGACATGTTGCATTTGTAAGCTGTGCGTGTCTGGAGCTTGGTGGGGGCATGTGTTTTAGGCTAATCTGCTAATCTCTCTTGTTTCAGGCTCTCATGCTGGAGAATTTGCAGAGAACCTCCACCCCTCACATTGGGCTGCAGCCCAATTCTCAGGTAAGATCCCCACTATGCGTTGGTTTTGCTTAAGCAAACCATGCCTATTTTTTTT
This sequence comes from Stomatorhinus ivindoensis, assembly GCA_019775895.2. Classification (NCBI taxonomy): domain Eukaryota; kingdom Metazoa; phylum Chordata; class Actinopteri; order Osteoglossiformes; family Mormyridae; genus Stomatorhinus; species Stomatorhinus ivindoensis. The sequence continues at coordinate 16,537,415 of JABFEB020000016.1, read as the reverse complement.
TTTCCTACCCAGTATATGAACTTACCTTCAACTTGTGAACTACCTGTATGTAAAGGCAGTTATCCATGTGAATTATGCTTGTGAGTATTCTGATCTTGCACCTTAAGTTTTGGCTACTGATCTGGAAGCAGGTTTGCTCTGTTATGAAGCAGAAGCCTGAGATGAATCATTCTTTGTTGCTTCACACGCCGTGTGTGTGTGTCATAGATCGGGGAGGAGATGAGCCAGAACAGCTTCATAAAACAGTACCTGGCCAAACAGCAGGAGCTTCTCAGGCAGCGACTGGAGCGAGAGGCCAGGGAGGCGGCTGAAGCCAACGGTGAGAAGCCAAGTACGCCCCTTTTCTCCTATTTACGGTGCTCCCGCCCAGCGTCTTGTTGCCTCCTTTGTATCTGTGCCGTCTGCTGTGCTAATCCACTTTGGGCGCTTTTTCACTGAGCTAGGTACCATACATTTGGCACGGTACTTTCTTAACTTTTGATAGTTTTCCATTGACTTTCGCTCGAAAGCCAGTACTGAAAGTATCAAACTAGCTGGGGTACATTTTTCGTACTTTGGGGTGGGACTTGCACACCCTTTCTTTGTCGCTTTGGTTATGCAAATAGCCTGCCTCTGAAACACAATAAAAAATAGTAGTATTGGACAAATGAGGAGACCCACGGTTTAATTGTGATCCGTTTGGAAGAACTCATACAAGATCAGGATGTCATGACAAGAAGTAAAAAAAAATATTTTGTATAATATGCTACAGCTGCGATTTCCAAATATCATGATTTTATCATAATTATTGGGTTATTTTAAAAACAAAAAAGTTCAAAATTTTCTCAGAAAGCCGTTTAGGAGTGACTAAACTCATCATGATTCTTGGGAGAATGCATGCCATGCTTATGCATAAGCGGAGCTAAACTTTAAATTTATTGTTGAAACATACTAGACGATCTTCAAAAGGAATATTCACCAAAACTACAATAAGTTTTTTTCCCCTCTCTCCCTTTCTTCTGTGGAAGAGTAAAAATGTTTATAATGCCCATACAGTATGAAGGCATAAAAAAGGCAGATCTCAACCTAGCTGTCGCATTTCTTGTGGTGTAACAGAATTGCATGTGCATAGTATGCAATGTTGGTATTAATATCGCTCATCATCCAGTCCTGTGATATACTAGTCATTTTTCAAATTCAGTACAAAATACTTACCTTGTGTTGTTCAGTGCTGGTGCCAGTCTTTACACCAATGCAAAACCAACACCATGAATACCATACTTTTGGTACTTTTCTCAAGTACCATAGCTAGTGCAGTGGAAAAGCACCATTTCTGTTGTTGCTGGTCTCTGCTACATTGCTTGCTGTTTTGCCTATTGGTTCTTGTACTCTTTTGTCTAGCCATAGGGTTATCCCCTATAAAATGATTTATTAGCAAAATTATTTGGGTGCTAAACAGCATGGCTGTCTTTAAGGTATTACAGACGCTCCTCCACTTGTGAATGAGTTACGTTCCGAACAGCCGTTTGTAACTTGAAATGTTCATAAATTGTAATTCAACATCATTTTGATAGTATATGCAAGTACAAAGAACTAGGATGCTGGAAGTACACACGCTATGCTTCTGCATGATGGGGGTAGCAGCCAGAAATCGTACTAGGCGTAATTGGCGCGCAGAAAAAAATGTGATGTTGCGGACAGGAAACGGGAGCCCAAGGAACACATTTTGGACTTGCAGTCCTCTTCGTTCGTATGTCAAAGTTCGTAAGTAGAGGAGCGTTTGTATGTAAATCGTTGTATTCTATGTTGCATAACTGAATACATGAATAACTGAATACATTTGATTGTTTTCACAATGTTAGAATGATTAGAATAGCCTTAATATTTTAGAACAGGGCTGCCCAGCCCTGCTTCTGCAGATCTACCACCTTATACAGATAATCAGGCCCTTCAGTAGCGTCTAACCATAGCTGGCTCTCATGCTGAGATTCTGCAGAAGGACTTGGTTTTCTATGTTGGCCAGCCGTGTTTTAGGAGAAGGTATGTGTGGTTTTTGATATTGGTCACCTTTAATTATAGAGGGAGGTTCACTTAGTAAAGAGAATCTTCTCCAGTGATGAGTCTGCCATGCTAATACCGATGCACCAGATGGACCGTGTGTCTGTCTGGGTGTAAGTGAGTTGAAGTTGCCTTCTCACACTGGTGCAAGTGTGCTCTGAGGAGAACATCCAACATGCTTCCAGTAATCAAGCCTTTTGGTTAGCCCTGTTTTTGTAGTTGGTCATGGGTCATATCTTCTGCATCCTCTGACCTTTCACCCTCCTGCAGAGACGGACAGTCAAGCCGCTCCAAAGGGGGATCAAGAGGAGAGCAACCTCACTTCCTGTTCGGTGGAGGTGAGGCACCTCGTGAAGAAAAGCTCCAGCCAATCACAGCATTACCAGTGTCCCTTTGAAATTATATCATTAATGCTGCTTTGTTGATTTGTTCTTCACTGACTTGAAATTAGGGCGGCAAGTATAATGAATCTGCCAGTCACTTTATTATCCAGTGAAACTTGATTTCTTTAGTCACATAAATGTGAGCCGCTGAGTGTCAGGTGTAATGTGCTGCAGGACCTCACTCCTGTTTCCTCGGGTTCCACAGCCCTCCTTGCCGTCGGGTGCTCTGTTTGGGCAGGAGGAGGATGGAGGGAGAGGTGAACTGGAGCCGACCCCCGTCCAAGACAGAGAGGAGGTGGAAGGTGCCGTGCCCCCGGCTTTGCTCCCGCGTCCCAGTACCCGTCGCTCGCTGATCCAGTCAGCTCAGGCTAAACAGACGGAAGCCCCTTCTGCCTTTGGCTCCCAGGAAGGCCTCGAGGCTGGGGGCAGGGCCCGGCGCTCCTCCAGTGGCCGGCTGAGCCGCGACGAGCCGTCTCGCGCCGTGGCCTCGCTGTCTGTGCGTGTGGTCGGGGAGCCTGAGCGGGAGGGCCTGGCCAGCGCTGCCTCTGTGTCTGCGCCACAGCTCGGACGCTCCGCTCTCAGCCAGGACGACAGTGAGGATGAAGAGAAGAGTGATGCCGACGAGGAGTGGGGCGTCGGGGCTGCAAGGCGTGGTCCAAAGCAGAGCCCGGCCCCCAGCAGCCTGCCCCCCCAGCGGGAAAGGTCACGACGCAAGCAGCTGCCGCCACAGCATATCCCCCCACCGCAGCCGCCCCACCAACCCCCGCTGCAGCTCCGCCAGCCCACCCCACCGCCTTCCCCACCTCCAGAGCTCTCTTTCCCTCTGCCAGACACCCCCAAGCAGAGTCCCCCCAATGAGCCTGAAGGTGGGGGGGCGGCAGAGGCGATGCCAGCCCCGCCCTCTGCCCTGCAGCACCAGGACAGCAGCTCTGGCTCCAGCAGCTCTCCCCCCAGCAGTCCGGAGTCCCCCCACCAGCGCCGACCCGGCCCACTCACCCTGCTGGCCCGCAAAATGGAGTCTGAGGGAGCTTTTGCTGAGCCGCGGGGTGAGAGCCACTCGGAGGCTGAAGGGCAGGGACCTGCACCCACCTCTGCGGCTGCCGTCTCGCCCACTACCATGCGTGCCGACAGCCACAGCACCAATGCAGGTCTGCCTCTGCTGCCCCCTACAGGAGACCCTGTGCTTCAAAGTGAGAACGGCGCGACCGCCTTGGAGCCCGGTCCTCCTGGCTCACCTGCCCAGGTTGTAGCGATTGGAGACTCGCTGTTTCCACCTGCCGAAGCAACTGACATTAAGACCACCGGTGATAGACAGAGTGATGGAGGAGAGCCGTCCAGACCCACGGAGGACTTTGGGAAGGATGTAGGGGCAGTGAAACGGGGGAAGCCTGAGGGGGAGGGAAAGGGAGAACCTAAAGAGGAGCACTTAGGAGAGCCCTTTGCACCTGGGAAACCCGCTGAGGGTCAGCCCACCCCAGCCCTGCCTACGCAGCCCCCCTCCAAGAAGCTCCGCTTTCTGCGAAACATGCCAGTAGTGTGTGTGCCTGCTTCCACGGCGCCCTCTGCCAGGCAGCCTCGCACATCTTCAGATGAGCCTCCGGGGCAGCAGCCGGCCCAGCAACTGCCCTCCCCTCCTGCCGCCGACCAAGATAAAGATGGCACCCATGACGGATCCAAAAGTCCTTCTGGTGAGGCAGGGGCCATCTTAAAACCACAGTCAGCAGAAGCACCAGCAATCTGCTCACAGAGCGAGACCACTGACAGGGAGAAGGGGCCAGGAAGTAGTGCAGGACAAGCAGATGCCAGGACAGCCAAGGTGGTAGAGGAGGGTAAAATGCAGAAGGGGGCTGATGTTGAAGCACCAATGGGCCCTGTGCTGCCCCCCTCACCCCCACCAGAGGAGGGCGATGCAGAGCCGGAAAGAGACAGGCACTCCTCCCCCTCCAGTGACTCCTCATCCTCTGACTCCGAATCATCTTCCTCACATTCCTCGGGGTCCTCCGCGTCAAGAGACCAATCCAGATCCGGTGACAAGAAGGTGAGTGATTGACAGTCAGTATACCTGATGCTGTGGTGCAGACATACCAGCCAACATATCCCCTGCAAAAGGGTGTTCTCTGCAGTGATTAACCCTCCACTACATCTTACCCTTAGCATGATGGAGCCAAGCACGACTCTAAGGCAGACTCCCAAGCTGAAGGCTCCAAAGCCACTCCCAGAAGTCCTTGCCGCAAGAGAAGAGGGGAGCAGTTGGAAGAGCGTGATGCTGGAGGTGCGCAGCATCGCAAGGTAGGATGGACTCCTCTCTACAGCCCTGTTCCTTCCTGTCTGTTCTCCAATGATGATTCAGCCATGCTAATACTGATACACCAGGTAGACTGTGTCTGTTTGGGTGTAAGTGCGTTGAACATTTCTCACACTGGTGCAGTGTGCTCTGAGGAGAACCAGCCACCCCTAACTAGAGGACTGTTAAGACCCCTTTTGGTGTGGGGGGAGGGGTGTGATAGCTGTCCATCAGTACTGTAAGTAGAGTAGAAGTCATAAATAGTATATATGGGTCATGGATCAAAAGTGAAGAATAAATTCACATTGCTATGAGTCTATTTAGTAGTATATGCTTAGACCAAACCTGATCCTCAGGGACCCCCAGACAGTCTACGTTTTTGAAAAAAACATGGACTGTCTGGTGGGGAGCTGGTAGGGAGCAAAAACATGGACCATCGTTAGTACTGTAACTCACCGTTTCCTTGTATGCTTTCTGTTTTGTCTGTGTTTAACAGAAGCCATACCTTGGAGATGAAAAGAGGAGTAAAGCGGAGCGTAAAGGACCAGATGGAAAGAGCTGTATTCCAACCAGGTCAGTTTGAACATACTTAAACAAAGCACTTGATCCACTCATTGTTACATACACTTATAAATGTCCCTAGTCAAGATAGCAGTTGTGCTCATCCATATTTCTAGTTCATACACTTAATTGGTATTACTGTGCTGGGCACCATCAAAAAGAAATTGCAGGTTTGCCCCTAGCAGAGCTGGATTAGTTGAAGCTCCCCCTGCCTTTGGAACATCTCCATACTGGCAGCTGCCAGCTGGGCTATGAGATGACTTCAGCTACTCTGTTTTCTCCCCAAGTGTTTTCAAATGTTTCTTGAAGCACATTTTTCCTCCAGTATTTGACCAGTGACCCTAGTGATGGAAACTGCGCCAAAACTCACCCTTTTAATAGTCTGAGATGCACAAGCTAAGCTTTCCAGTCAATTGTTTACTCATCTCGCCTCAAGAAGTGAAGGAACCTACAGATACTAGTTACACGGGTCTGGTTTTCATCCTGCATCTGGGTGGTGAATGCTCACACAGATGTCAGTGTTTTAAGCTTTCTCTTGGAGTCCCTCGATTAGCCTCCAGCATACGCAGACATTCATATGCGGGTAGAATTATATACGCTTGTCTTCAAACGGGATACATTGTTTATCTTAAAACATCACTGACACAAATTAATCTTCCCCTCTTTACAACAGTAAAACATGAGACCTTCTTTTGACACTTAATCTTCAGGCTGGCATATTGTTTTGGCATTTTTACATTTGTCTTGATATGAATGGAACTACAATTTAACCCTGTCCACTGTTTTTTTTTTGTTGTTTTATAAAGAAAAGCCACCTTTTCTAAATACTCATTCATGTAAATATTTTTGGCATTTGGAAGAGTTTTTCTTGTTTGCTACATACACTTTGTGTCATTGTGTGGAGTTAGATATGTTTGCGAATATTCCATATTTTTCCATAGCCAGTACCGACTGCCTGTCTTTAATCTGTCTTCGTAATACCCAATCATGCTAACTGCCGAAATGGCACTGCCCTTGATTTCCAAATTTGACTGTGTGATTGCTGGGGCCACAAGATGGTATGGGTACTCTGTTTCTGTGTACCTTTTAAGGGGGTCTTGGATGGATTGTGCGTTGTCTAGCTTCTCCCCACACTTACTTGCCAAGAAAGGCTTTACCCAGAGCTAACGCTCCAAACGACATAGCTTTGTGGATCACAAAAAGCATAAAGCCCTCCAGCACAATAAGTTTGCAATTTATTTCAAAGAGGAGAGTGTCCTTAGTGGTGGGGTCTAATTACCTGGGGATCTTGAGGGAACATGACAGAAATGCAATGATGTGAATTTTTTTTGGGGCTCTGAGGTCCATGGCAGCGAAGTGGGAGCAAGTCATCAGATAAGGCTCACAGTTTACCAGCAAATTTATGTCTTAATCTTCACCTTTATTCTTGGGCTGTGGGTACTGAGGTTACTTGCCAAGGTCACTAGGCTCATTATGTGTAACAGCGAGGATTTCAGAGACCGGGTGGGACCTTGAAATAGAGGCACTACCCCTTCAGCTCAAGAGGAGTCAGCCGCAGCCATTTGGGCATTTCCTAAAGATGGCACATGGGTGGCTCCGAAGGGCTCTGTTGCAATCGCATCCTACTGGGTAGAGACCCTGTGGTAGGCCCAGGAAATAGTGGAGGAATTTAATCTCTCGGCGGCCTTGGGAATGTCTGAAGATATCCAGAAGGAGCTAGAGTCTGGGGCCGTGGAAAGAAGTCTAGCTCAGAGTGCTGTCGTCGTGACCCTCACCAGGAAGAGTGGTGCAAAGATGCATGGATGGATCGTTAATAGTTAAGCAGCTGTACCACTTTAGAAGCCATCTGCAAACTAATGGCCATGCAGTGTTCCACTCCTATTGTCATGGCCATGCCAGTGCACCTAGCCATGCTTCTGGTGACCGGATATTGAATGAAGAGGAGGAAAAGAATACAAAAGATATATGTTCAGTGTATTTGCAGCTCCTTATTAAATGCAGATTGTTCCAGCATGTTAGGTTATTTTAGGTTTTATAAGAGTTGTGATTAAAATATCCCCATATGACCTTTGATAAAAGGGGGTGTCAGGTTTTTCCAGCTTCTATCGGGTCTGTTTTTGAATTTCAGGTGCATTTTAGGGACTTTGGGTATTGATTACTGATGTCTACAATATTGCTAAATAAGTGGCTGATGCTACTATGTGAAAAAAAAGTCACTTTAGCTTCCATTGGGGGTAAGTACACTGTTTCCCATGCTTATTCTGTTTTTCATACAAAAGTGGACACAACATTTTAAAACGCAGAGTGGGTATCCTTTTCTTGGAATGAAGAAACTACGAGAAATTTTCGTCACATGATATAATGGCAGCCCTTCAAGAATAATGCATTTCTAATAGGGGTAGGCCTGCTGAGAGTTGTAGATATGAATGTTTTTTATTTCTTTAAAATAAACATGCTTTGTGGTTTACTTCCTGATTTGCAAGACAACAAAAAATCAGTCCTTTTTGATAAAGCAGGGCATTCATTCCAGCTATCGACGATTCCCAGAAAATGATTTTTAATACGCATAAACGTCACAGAAAATAACGCTTTATGGGGTTTTTCCGCTGACGTACAATAACCCAGCCGTACTGCGAAGAGACTTGTTACCGTGCGGTTCCAGCTGGCTTGGGTCCTCCATTGCAGAAGGGTCGGTAAAGGCGTTGTCAGGTTTGGAGAGCTACAGTGGTGTAAAACGGAAGAGACTTATTTCCAGCTCATATGTTGTACATCATGATTTCTCTTCGTCATGATTTAATTTTGTAGCACATCTGTGAAAATCACCATGTTAGCATCAATCGCTAGCGAATTAGCATTTGCTTGCGTAAATTTGCATTATGAATCCATTCCGTTCAGCTGTTTTATACTATTTTTTAAGTAGGAGGTTGGAAATTGTCAAATTACGAGTTAACGGAATGCCCCGGTATATCACAATGTGCCACACTTATATTGAATAATATGTAGAATATGTTTTTTTCCTTAAGATAATCCATGCACAGAACACCCAATATATCTGCTTTTTCACCAGTCACATGGCGGTGGCATTTGGTCAAGCTGTCAGCATGGTTACAGATCGGTTCTTTGCAATGGAAAGCCTCCAGTTCGCTGTAATGCGCGGGTCTTTCTAGTGGAAAAGCACCAGTAGATGCTGTTGTGGGAGGCTGGATTTAAGTTACTTTATGCTGATTTTATGTAGTATGACTACGGGTGCATCAATGGGGATACTAGTATAGGTACTGTGTCTGATACAGTGCTCATTTACTCAAACTCATCCTTGAGACACTGTACCATATACCTTTGACGTATCAGCGACATCATTACGGGCAAAGAATCGAGGCCACAAAATGTCTGCAATGTGAAAGTACTTAAATTAACGAGGAAAACCAAACCGTAGCGGACTAAAACTGCTCTGCTAAAATATCAGAAGACGTAAACAAAACTAAATAAGAAACAGTACGACGAAATTACGTCCAGCAGCACTGCACCAAGTTCTCATGCATTGAAAACTATAGGTGTGGAGAGAGAAAATGTCCAAGGATAACCATAGTGCAGTGAAAATAACAGAAGTTCCAATATTCTTGTAATATCGTAACGGGATTGTTGTACGCAGTAAAAGCTTGTGAACTACATAGATGGTTTTATACTCCCCAAAACGTGAAGAAATAAATTAAACCATGTGGGGTGGGATTTCAGCCTCGTCGTTTTTTCTTGATACATTTAGATTACTATATTGCATACTGTTTTTTAGACATTACACAACCCTAAATCTGGTATCGACATTGGTGAGTCCAGAAAGCTAGCGTGGGTACACGTACTGAAAACAATGGTATCGATGCATCCTTAGTTGTACTTGTGGGTCAAGGCCCGTTTTCGTGTTCATCTTACCACTAAGAGTACTCTTAAATCATACTAAAAGTTTTAAAGTTTTTTTTTCCTAAAACCTATTCACGGAGTGGCTGAGAGAAACTTTTAGTTAGGAAAATAGTCAACTCCTAAGCCAAGACTCGAGCTTGCCTTAAATAGTCACGGGGATTGGTTGAGGAGAGGCCAGTATGTGCTGGTGAAAATGTACACGCAACATCCCATAAACACAAATGCAGTGGAAACCACTTATAGTGTTCATGGTAATGGAGATCAACTGCTTATATGTGTCAAAAAGCTTGGGACAGAATCATTCCTCATTCCTTTGTGTGTGTATAAACTTTGATCGCCCCACTTTGCCTTGCGGGTAAACCGTCTGCTTCTGGTTAGTTAACTGAGGCTAATACTGCGTGCATAGAACATATGACGGGAAAATGGTCATTTTCTCTCAATGACAAATACACTAATCAAAGCTTATGAGAAACTGCCAAAACCGAGCAAACGAAAGACAACAGCGAAACTATATTCAGATATATATCATGTATTGTAGTATAGCGTATTTGAATTATACACTGTTCAGTTATTTGAGAATTTCGAAACAGCTGTACTGTATTTTGTACCAGTGAATACAATCAAACCCAGTATATAGCCACAATCTTTTACCTTATACTCATGTAATAAACATAGAAATTTCAATTAGATTGTGATCTACCTAATACCCAAAGGAAAAAATCTTATCACTTTGTGTTTTGTACTGTATATGACTTTTTTCGGTTTGTTGGAGATGTTATTACATCCCTCAGAAGCTCCTCAACAATAATTGCTCAATCCAGACTGAGGCGATATCCTTTAAGTAATTCAGCGTTTGTTTAATGTTTCCTTGACATTGCGACGTGGATTGACAGCAGCCATTTTGCGACTGTTTGTGAATCGGTTCTCCCGACTACTTTTTAGTTCTCCCAGATTTAGGTGCTAGTTTTCGCGCCAAGGGGTTTTGTAAATTAGTCAAAAATTGAGTCCAACATTTCGAATTGACACGCCCATTATTAAGAGTTTCTCTTAAATTGCAAAGTTGGGAGCTACTTTTAGCCTTAAGTTGTGAGTACGGGCCCTAACTTCTAGGAACTGACAGTTACAACTAATCCCACCTACTAATGAATAATTGCACGAGCAGTGGACATCAATCGAAACACATTAGGATTATTTTGGGTGCAATTTTTAACGTCATAAACCATTTCGGTGTTTTCCTCAGTAATTTAAGTTCTCGGAAGATAAATATGGAAAAGGGAATTATTTTATATCCGACATTAATCTGGTTACTTTAAACCTAGAAACTGTCGTCGTAACGAACTTTTTAAAACAAATCTTTTCTATATTTGGACGTAATGGATGTACTGTCTAAGGTATGTATATAATATGTACATACTGTATTTATTGCACTTCTGCTCTTTGCACTTCCGATTAGATGCTAAACCGAATTTCGTTGCCCTGTATCCATACATGTGTAATGACAATAAAGTTGAATCTAATCTAAATCTAATCTAATCTAAGGTGGCGTGTTCGATACACATTTGCTGTGCAGCTGTTTTACCCCGTGATGTGCGTTTCTTCTCTATGGATAAGTTTTTTTGGTCACGTGGCATATTTTCGATCTCATTTTAAAACTCCGCTTTTAGTGAATAAACCCGTATAGCAGAGTGATAGTATGCGGTGCGTATTAGTTCCGCGGTTGTATTTATCGTCAGGCGTTCTGTGAGGCCGGCCTCATTGTCGGTGTGGCTGAGAGGAGATGGGGTCCTCGCCCTCTTGCTCTCCTTTCCCTCAGACCTTCTCTAGCTTTATCCAATATGGCCGTCGTGCGTGTTCGTTCGCAGTGATACCAGCGCAGCCTACAATCCCGCTACCCAAACAGGAGTAATTCTTCTCGAGCAGAACCGCAGTCGCTTTAGCTGGAGGCGCAGATTCTGGCCGTACATTACGGTTTAGAGTTTGGGCCAGATAATATGCTGTCTGAAAGCAACAAAAACGGGTAAGCTGGCGAGGTAGGAGGTGAGGGAGATACAGCGCACAAACGACGTCTCCCTTCGTCCGTGGCTACCTGCAGTTCTCGACTTTTTCTGGTTTGAACGTCCTTTTATTGCAGCCGTCCCGTGTGCTTTATTTTCTGACGGATTTTTTTAGTCGCCGGTAACATGGTGCATTTGTGTGTGTGTGTGTGTGAGAGAGAGAGAGAACGTATGGG
>JABFEB020000016.1:16509760-16525908 GCA_019775895.2 Stomatorhinus ivindoensis | reverse complement strand
GGTGTGTGAGAGAGAGAGAGAACGTATGGGTTTGGGTGGGGGGGGTTGGGGGAAGGGGAGATAGCTGGAAGGGGGGTCACCGGTATTCCTTGAGAACTGCTGGTGTCTGTGCCCCGCGGAAGGCCGTGAGATGCGTATTCTTGCTGTGCTGCTTCAGTGCGGCGTGGTGTTATAGCATTAATTTTATATTTCCCATTATGCACGCATTTCCAGCAATGATTACTGGGATTTCCGTTGACGATAATGGATCTGAAAGAACTATTAAAATACTATTAACGCATGGCTATGAACAACAGGCTGTTGTCGTTAAATTAATGCTGAGTGTGCATTCTGAGTAATCTGAAACCTGGAAGTATGTTTAAACGCCTCTTGGCCAGTGCTGTAGTCTTTCTAATCTGTATCATGCCACTCTTCATTGTCTTTGCTCTTAAAACTGCTAGTTTGTTTCTTCAGCATTGTATTCCCGGTGCAAGTGGAATATGACTTGCTAATGGAAAATCCTAGTCTTTTAGCGCTAAATTCCTGTGAGATAGATTTGTAGAAAGCTCTCTTCTTCAGAATCCTCTCCTACGTTTCACGTTTCAGTGATCGGGAAAGTGAGCAAGTCTAGCCGAACCACTTTTCATAGTTGGGGAGTATGCGAGTTTTCTGTTGCGGGTGGTGGTGTGCGACACCCGAGGCTTGACATTCCAGTCCTTTCAGTCTTATGGGGCTTTATAGCATTGGAGAGCTGTGGAAATAAGGGTGTTACCAGTGGTCTGGGCTGTGCATTGCTTACATTTTTTCCCTGTTTTTGGTGTAAACAGCAATTTGAACTGCAAATATTTAATTGTTTTCTACGTAAGGATTTTCAGGAAATAATTTGCAAAATTTCTTTTGAAAAACAATTTGGTCACATTCACTGAGATCTACTGCTCCTGTGTTGTGCCATGGTTCCGGATTTTATCAGACCAGGCAACGTGAGCACTGTGCAGCTGGTGTCACCTTTCAGATCGGCAAGATTCCCCATGCACCCAAATTTAACTAACACTTAGCTTTGGCTGAGATCAAAATATTTCGATCTGTTCAGCCCTTGTGTGCACCTGGTTTTGTTTTAAGAACCAGAATCCTTAATCCCAGCAGTTAAGGGGACCCAGCCTTTGTTTGATTGATAGACTAAGTTTATGGGTTTGTGTTCTCTTGCAGTTCTTTAGTCCTGTCTCCAGTGACATGGCTGTCTTATTGTGCACCATGTGAAGTAGATATCTTACTCTTTTCTCTCCCCACCAGCACCACCTTTTTCTGGCCATAATGGCTGAAAGATGCCGGGAAACATTACTGATAAATGCATAACATTTATATTGGGACTTCTGCACACCGTAGATGTTTATTTCTATCCATGGTTGTGTATTAACACCATGGACCATGCATCTAGTGTATAGTAGTTTCCAGTTGCTCGTGGATGCTCTTCCTGCTTTGACACAATGGAAGGGGAAGTATCATTTACAGGAGACTCCCTGAAATGGCTTCTCTTGCCTCCCTTTTCTGTAATTAATCCCCTGAGATGGACAGTTCGTTTTTTTCCCTTAGCTTACAGACCCAGCCTGATCCTCTCATCTGTGCTACACCCACCACCCCCAGGGAGTATGATAGCTGTATGAGAGACCAAACGAAATAACTGGGCTTCTTGTGAGGTTGCATCGATTTCCAAAGTTTCAGTTCCAGTGCTAGGTTAATTAATTTGTTCGCAGCAGTGAGAAGTCTGATTTTGAAATTCTGAGTATTGTGTGTGATTATTCCTGTTAAACAGAAGGTGGACCTTTGAGTGGTGAGTGATGGTCTCCGCTCCCTGGCCTTTTCCATGGTTGTGTAGCTCGCTTAAAGCATGTGTATACATGGTGTAAGCCTGGTGCCGGTTGGCTGGCTGGTATGGTTATTTATAGTGTGTCGAGGTGGAATGACCCAGATCCCTGGTCTGAGTTGCTCTCTTCCTCTGCTCTCTGGTTCCATTCTTTTTTTGTTTTTCTTTTTTGTGTGTCTCTGCCTTTCTGGATCTTGGTTTATACACACTTTACACACACTCAGTCTCAGCTGCCGGCTCGTCCCTGTTCCCTTTGCCGTCCTTGCACTCTGTATACTTACATGTGTGTGCCACAACGCCCTTATAGTAAATAGCAAACATTTTTCTGTGACTTAAGCATTGGTCTGTCGACGTGTTGGACAGTGTAAGAAAATATCAGTGTGTGTGTACATGTTATGTTGTATCCTTCTGGGCTAGCATGATGGCTTAGTGGGTAGTACTGCAGCTTCACATGATCTTCCTGTGTTGGTCCCACCTGCATTTACAAAACGTGCAGTTAGGCAAATTGGCATGTCCAGATTTCCATGTGTGTGCATCCTGTCCAGGGTCCACCTCAGCATTGCACTATGTTTGGCCTGTGACAGTCTTGTGGCCCTCCCTCGACCCTGTACTGGATAAGCAGTTGACAGACGGATGGATGGCTTCTTCCTTCCTGCCCACGCCTCTTCCTGTGCATCGGTTCTTACTTTGCTCCGACTGTAATCATTTGTACTCGCCGTCTGCAATCTCCTGCTTTCTGTGTCCTCCTGCCAGGGAGTTGAAGCAGGCTGCCATGTCAGAGCCAGCTGACACTGCAGTGCAGGTGGAGGCACCCTTGGAGTCTGAGGGTGCAGGTGCGCAGCCTCGCTCAGAAGGCCATGGGCCTGCAGAGAGCCGCTCAGAGGAGGTAAGGCTGTGGAGAGGCAGGAAAGCATGTGGCTGAGTTTGGTTTGAATATGCAGCTGTGTGTCCTCCAGAAGAGATTTGATTCTATCTGAAAGTCAGACAAGGCTTCCAGTGGTTGAAGTGGTATCAGGTGTGGCCAAAAGTTACTCTGTCCGGGGCTGTGTGCTTGCATGTGGTTGGAAAAGCAAGGGAAATTGTACACAAGGCTCCATAGAAAGGCAGACAGTTAAAATAATTTTTTGTGGCCTTTCAATTGAAACCTTAATAGGAACCATAGTTTGGCAGAACATATAGCCACAATGTTTTTCATTTTATTGCTTTAGCGATATTTAATGGGAGGATAACTCTGTGCTGAACTATAAGCCATTCGGCAAAAACGAAACATTTGTTCTATCTTTTCCATGCAGCTTTTGTCTTTCATATTCACCACCTTTTCCTTTTTTTTCTTTCTCTGTTAAATTTACAACTTTTTCTTGTCTTGCATAACCAGGAGTCCTCCCACACACTAACAAAAAACCTATACATTCGGCTGTTAGGCAGAAGCAGAGTTCTCTCATTTTTAATATTCTGCATGACTATATAGATAGTGAGGGATTTCACAAGGTGGGCAGAATCCATTGAAGACATTCACAAAAACAATCAAGATTAGCTGCAGTGTTGTCTCAGATGTTGCCTGGTCTCTGCTGGCCATAGTAAAGTGGGGTGGGGAGATGACTTCAGCTGTGATTGCTAATGCATTCAAATCTGATGCCATTTTAAGAGTCTGCCATTCCTTAGCTCAGATGGATGCCTGATGGAAGAAATGGGAAAAACATTAAGGAGCAGTGGGTGGGGGGGTGGCATGGCCCTGATTTCTGTTTTGTGACCCATCCTGTAAGAGAGTATATATGCTAGAGTGTGTGTAACTTAAGAAATGTGAAGTTAGGCCTGAAAGCTTTCTTAGTCATGATGGGGTTATTCCGTAGGACTCTAAATCTGTACAATTTTCCTGTGGCTGATGTTTAAAACCCCATTGATTGCTTTGTTGTAAGGTGCTCATGCCTCTTCCATTGCCCCAATTGGTACCTGCGCACTACCTCTGCTACTTCACCTACTACACCTGTTCCGCTATACCCAAGCGACTTGGCTGTACCTGATCTAGGCCCCTGAGTCTGCACTGAGTTTATCTGCAAGGTCCCAAGCGCCACGGCCGAGGGAGGCTGCCGGAACTCATCTCGGCCGAGCGCACGCTGCACAGCGAGCGAGAAGGAGCTGTCAGCTGGACTCCTGTGAAAGGGAGGTGCTGCCTGTTGTTGAGGGTGGTGCCTTCCCAGTGCAGCCTCTGGCATGGCATGCAAGAAATCCTGCACTCTGCACACTGCAGGAAAGCACTTGGGCAGCAGCATCAGCAACAGCCTTTGCTGATTGTCATGGGAACTGTGCATTTGCCTCTCCTGAACCAGAGGCCCAACCTGGTCATTCCAGCAGCACCTGGCTTTTGCTATATTTTGGAAAGTGTATGCCATGGGTTCCGCCATGCCAGGGACTTACAAATGGACTTTTCCATCAGTTTCGACAGTTGACATCACTGGACTGAAAGGGTTACCAAGCAGCACTAACCCTGTCGAATTCCACCAGTTTCTAAAGGGATTAATGCGAAGCTAATTTGTTTTAGCTCAGTTTTTGGGATCTTTACAAGAAAACGTTCTGGGGAATTCTGCCCGACTGTGTCTGGGCTTCTGTAGCTCTGGAGGGTAGCTCTTCAGCTGAACTGGCTGCTGCATTTGAACAAATCTCCACTTTCAATGGATTACAGTTGTCAGTACTCGTTGGACTATTGTTGGCTCAGTGCAGTGAGAGACCAAAGCAATACCCTGACCAGTCCAGCTGGAGGTTTGGCTCATACTGGACAGGAAACCAGAAAAACTGGCATAGTGGAATACTGCTGATGGGTCTGAAGTGTGAGGAAAGGGTCTCATTCCTTGTACTGGAATAGCAAGGAAAAGAAGAATTTGAGTATATCCTCAGCCACAACAAAAAAAAAACTGAAGAATTCATTGGGCCGTGTGGCTAGAGTATGATCTCCAAGTATACAGATGGACTTTTTCCTGTCTATCCACATTGTCCAGATAGAAGGTAATCTACCAGGACATTACCCCTCTACTCCCATTTGTTGTTTTCCCTCTTCAGAACTTTAGAGTGGCCACCACCCCTGGGCCTCACAGCTTTTTACAAACGGGCGACTTTCTGAATGGTCCATCTGCCTGCTAATCGTGGTTGTCATGGAGTAATTTTTTGTTTGGGTTTTTTTCATATCCGCGGCCCAGCCTTTTCTGAAACTTGGCTCTCAGTTGCACTGGATCCCACTTACAGGTTGTAAACCTGCTGCCACAAAAGTGCCAGTGTGTGAGGAATGTGGAGGCAAGGGTGCAGTCCTCTCTAAGAACAAAAGACTGACCTGGTGATGAAGGAATTGGGACAGGGCCCAGTGCTCCACAGGATGGGCCTGTTTGAACACAACCCAACTCATCAGACTGATCTCATGTAACTGCAGCGCATATGAAGTCAAAGGGACCGTAAAAAGACTGACGTGCTCACGTTGAGGTTTGGGTGGGTGCAGAACATTTTAACACCACCTCCTCCTCAAATAAGACTTGCCCGTTGCTTGCAAAATGAGAAGATATTTACAAAAGCCAGTTAATTGTGAACATTCCAACCCCTCAAAAACAAAAGAGCAGTTCCTGTCAGACGGCCTGTCAGCATACTCAGAGTCCTGCCCTCACTCCTCAACTACCTCTGATTGGACGCTTGTTGGCTAGATACAGTACACACAGCCATGCGATTGGGCCATAGCCAAGCAAGTGAGGATCAGGTGTCAATGGTATCAGGAAATAACTTTGTCATTTTATCTCCTTTTACTGTTTGCCTTTTAAAATATATACTTAATTGATAAAGACCTTTGCTACAAAAATAAAGGGTACTGCAATATGTTAAACATAACGGATAGTATAAAGATTATGGCTACTGCAGTTTTAATTTAACTATAAGTGCATATTGGTAAACTCCACATTGATTTCTGTATTATGTGGACCTGCTCGTAACCTCAGCAGAGTCTGCTGACCTGGGTACCTCATTGAATCATTTCTTGAATTTGAACTGCAGTACCCTCTGTCTGATGCTTGTCGTCAGAGCGACAGTTGTTCTAATGCCTCATCCTTCCTCCCAGGCGTTTTGATACATCGCTCTCCAGTTGACCACTTCTTGTAGGGTTTATGACATTTTGAAAACCCACTACATGCATCCAATATCACACTGTAGATTCACTCACACATTAGTCGTGCTGCACCGTTTTACATAATTCTGACACTTTTGCTGTTTTTGAAAGAGAAGACAGTGGCTTAACCTGCATTTTAAACGTGCATTGTTATTTTGCACTGTAAATGCCCATATTCACGTCTCACTTAATGTCGGACGTGCTCCGTGAACACGACCCGAGCAGGAATATTTGCATACTCGCGGCGATTATGCGCCGTCGCTCAGCTGTAGATGCACATGTTGAGGCAGCGCAGAGGCTTATTTTGTTGACAGCAGGCTGAGAAACATGGAGTGTTTACCTGGGAGGAACGTGTGCCTGGAATCACTGCAGCTCTGATTCAGCCCCCACCCCAGCGCCCCTTCTCTCTGCGCATTTATTGATAGCTGTACGCTCTCTCTCTCTCTCTCTCTCTCTCTCTCACACCGTTATTGTCCATTTGCCCGGTTCCTCCCTGTTGGTCTCGCTCTCATTTCTCACCCCACTCCGGGGTCTTTTTGTTTTATCTGCTCTTTGTTTCAGAGTACCACACCAAAAGCATTTACTGCCCGCAAGATTTCATTGAACAGTGAGTATGCCTGCCAGCTCGCCACACTCGTCTTAGTCTCCGTATAGTAAACAAAACAAATGGAGATTACGTTTCAGCTGAGCCTGCAACTTCCTCTGCTTTCTGTACTTCCTGTTGAAGGTGATGATGTCGATGTTCATGCTTTAATATTCTAAAATAATTTTTTGGCTTCTGCTTGTTTAAGTCGCCTCTGTCTTGCTGTATGTGGCTTGCTTGTTCTGAAAGCTAGAAGCTGGAAAATGTCTGCTTATCCATCTTTGCCTCTCAGCAGCTAGTAAGCCCTCAGTGGCCAGTGTCGGGGGGGCCCCCCCCACACTGCCCTCTCCAGGGGGTCCTCTAGACCCAGAGTCTAGTGGTCCAGCAGCCAGAAAGCGGAGATGGGGATCTAGTACTGCAGTGACAGCCAAGAAGCCGTCGATCAGCATCACCACTGACTCCCTGAAGGTACATGGCTTCCACATTGGTGCTCTAATACATCAGGGCAAGCATGCAATATTAAATCAGTGCTTACTTTATATTTAGTGTTAAAGATGATTCTGCTAATCGGCATTCTCTTCCCCAGTCACTGATCCCAGACATCAAGCCAGCCACGGGCGGAGGAAGCCAGGAAGCAATAGTGGAACTGCACCCCGATGAAGGCCACTTGTCAGGAGATGAGGAGGGTGTGGAGCGGGGTGACCAGGGAGACCAAGGACTGGAGAAAGGTCTTAAGATACGTCGCACTGTAACACAGGTATGTTGCTTGGTTGACCTTGGTCCTTCAGATTAGATGTACTGTATGTCTCATACCTTTCAGAGATGTTACAGATCTATGATGCAATTGGAACTCGCAGAGCTTTCAGATTTACTGACTGATTCACATTTGATTTGTGGGCATCTCACCTGACTTGCATCTTACTTTTGCTAGATGATGCCTTGCGAAAATAGTCGTGGATTTTCTAATTGCAGTCGGTCACTGTTGGCTGTGGGCCATTCAGTGGTGATAATATTCATGGGTAAATGACCTACGATTTCCACTCTCAGGTGGTACCAGCTGAGAACCAGGAGAATGGACAGAAGGATCAGGAGGAGGAAGAAGAGGAAGATGAGCGGTCAGACAGTGCTAGGACAGTCGAAGAGGGCAAGGATGGCTCCTCAGAGGTTTCCATGGAAACACAAGCACCTAGTGTTCGGGAGGCTGACTTAAAGAAAGGTGGTTTTCAGTTTGGTTTTATTAATTCCATACCCACTTGGACCATCTTAAGCCAGATACCTATAGACACCATACTTGGTTACCTGTCTTTCTGCCAGTTTGGTTTTCATTATAACAGACACTCCTTTACTAATGAATTTTCAGACATACCAAAGAAGAGGACTGCAAGTCCAAATTGTGGTCCTTGTGCTCCCGTTTCCTGTCCGCAACATCACTTTTTTTTTTCTGTGTGCCAATTCTGGCTAGTACAACTTCTGGCTGCCACGCAATAGCGTAGCGTGCGAACTCTCAGCATCCTAGTTCTTTGTGTTTGTGTATACCCTTAAATTGATGCTGAATAACGACTTATCAACGTTTCAAGTTACGAATGTAACTCATTCATAAGTAGAGGAGCATCTATTTATTGTGGAATTCATTGATGTAAAAGTGTTGGAGAAGTTGAATACTAGCAATATATTGGTGTAGTATAGATGGCGAATAGATCCAGCCATTCAGAAAATATGAAAATAGGTTTTCTTATGCATACTTAAAGGGCAACTGGATATTCAGCCTCACCAAGCTGGTGGGATTGCTGTGCCTGCTGTATACTTTCTATTAGGCCTATTGACAATGTGGATCCTGTTTTCATTTTCCCACCGCTGATGTTCTTAGTGATTCCCAGTGACTCGTTGGTGCGTCGCTCGATTAGCCAGCAGAAGTCTGGGGTGTCCATCACCATCGATGATCCAGTCCGATCCGCCAAGCATCCCTCGCCGCCCCGTGGCAAAATCACAAACATCGTCCATATCTGTAACTTGGTGAGGATGTGTTGCTTCGTTGCTGACCTGCCCACTGCAACCCATTATCACCTTGCGGGATTGATTACATCTGGTGCTGTTGGTGACCCCTGACCTCTGTTGCACAGGTACGACCTTTCACCCTGGGACAGTTGAAAGAGCTGCTGAACCGAACTGGCAGCGTGGTGGAGGAGGGCTTCTGGATTGACAAGATCAAGTCCCACTGCTATGTGACAGTGAGTCTGCTGCAGTTTTCCTGCACCATAATTCATGTTTCATTAGGGTGCTGCTGGACGTTATTTAGTCTGTGGCATGCTTGGGGAAATCCATCCATCGATTTTCTGTGTGGCAAAGAGATCAGCTTTTGCATACTAATGTAACTGTTTTTAATAGGCGAGAAAGACAAGTCCAAGAGAATAGTGTGTGTTCTCCGTTTGCAGTACTCCAGCTCAGAGGAGGCGGCGGCCACTCGCACGGCACTGCATGGAGTTAAGTGGCCCCAGAGCAACCCCAAGTTCCTGAGTGTGGACTTCGCTGAGCAGGATGAGGTGAGGCTTGTGTTTCTCATGATTTTTTTTTTTCTTCCATCCATCCACCATCCTTCAGTGTCTCACAGCTCTGATTTCCTTTCGCCTGACATTTCTGAGAAATGTCAAACGATCTCTGGTAAAAATAAAAGCTGGGAAACGGATACTTAAGCCTGTGGTCTTTGGAGCTGCATTTTTCTTTCGCAAAATCCCTAAGGCCGACTGAACGCCTTCATCATTGCCTTCCTCCCCCAGCTGGACTTTCACAGGGGCCTCTTGACAGTGGAGCGCAGTGCAGAGGAGGAGCGCGGGGTTCCTCCTGTTGCCTCCCCGGTGCCCGTGGCCCGGCCCGGGACGCTGCCCCCCCTGGTACCTGAGCGGCAGCGTGACCGGGGTGCCGCCACGGTGCGTGACCAGTGGGCAGAGCGGGAGCGTGAGATGGAGAGGCGGGAGAGAACGCGGGCAGAGCGCGAGTGGGACCGCGACAAGGTCCGGGAGTTCAGCAAGCCGAGAGAGGAGCGGGAAGGAGGCCCGAGGCGCTCCCGCTCACGGGACAGGGAGAGGAGGCGCAAAGAGAGAGCTAAGAGCAAAGAGAGGAAGGCCGATAAGAAGGGTGAGCTGCACTGTGGCACTGCCTGGTTTTGTGGTACTGGGGGGGGGGGGGTGTCACTGGTCTGATTATCTCCCCACGGTTACAGAAAAAGCCCCTGAGGAGCCTCCAGCCAAGCTGCTAGATGATCTCTTCTGCAAAACCAAAACAGCTCCTTGTATATACTGGCTCCCCCTCACTGAGGAACAGGCAAGTAGCTCCCGTGCCTTTGCACTGTAAGGGTTTACTGCACCTCACTGTATGGTCTCTGCCAGTGGATGCAGCATTTAACCAATGAGATCCCTCGGCCCCGCAGGCAGCACAGAGAGAAGCAGAGCGTGCGGAACGCATGAAGGAGAGGGAGAAGCAAAGGAAGAAGCTGCTGGAGGAGGAAGAGAAGAAGCGGGAGGAGGAGCGCAAGGAGCGGGTGAAGGCCAGGGAGAAAGAAGGAGGGGCGGCACCTGGCAGTGGGGCGGGGGCAGCGGGTGAGAGGGAGAGAGACCGGGGTCGCGACAGGGAGGGGGACAAACGGCGAGACGGCCACCGTAGCAGAGGGCCGGAGGCCAAGGTGGGGGGCAGTGGGGCGGGCATCCTGGCTGGGGGTCGGCGCTCACGCAGCCGTAGTAACCCCCCCGCCAGGGACCGGCGTCGGTGAGCAAGGCGATATGCCAAGTCAGCCGACATGAAGGGTGACCACAGGACAGACTGTGATCATGAGCATTTTTTGTGACACCGTCTTCTCTTACTCCCTCCTGCCTCCATTTTGAGGAGGGAAGGGCATCATCGTGTTTTCCCAGTTTCTTTCGATATCCCTGCTTCTGTCCACTACTGCCACCCAGAGGCTGTGCAAAGCCTCAGCCTCTCCTGAGGAGAACTTCTGTTCACCCACAAGATGTGCCCCCCATGTCCTCCTAAACCAAAAAGGGGGGGAGCACACGTGTCCTTACTCATGTTGTGTTCAAAACACACCTTTGCTTTTATCGTCCACCACAGCTTTATCTTTTTTTTTAAATTCCCCATCCCTTTTGGCCACTAGCCATCAGTATGAGAATTTGTCTTTTTTGTGCGTTATGGTCCAAGCTCATCGTGATGGGCATGAGCCGTTTGCTGTCAGCACTGTTATTGCTGTGTCCTACTGGATCATACCCGTCACACTCTGACTGTTGGGGCATGTGGCAGCTTTCACTATCTTTCTAACATCATTCTCTGCCAAAAACCATGTACAGTTTTCACTGGAGTGTGAAGTGAGAGGTCCCACTAAGAGTCTCCCTGTCTCTCCAGTGTCCTGGAATTTAATGGAATAAAGTTCTGTTTGGTTCTCAGACCTGTTGCAGGGAAGCCCTGACAGTATGTTCAGAACGTGAGCACTGTAAAACAGATGCTTTTTGGGGAATGGACCTGTAATGAGCGCCCCCCCCCCATGTCACTGAGGGTGGAGTCCTAGAAAATTTGTTTTAATATTTTTTAATTATTTTAGTATGAATAGTTTATTTGAGTTTGATATTTTTCCTCTAAGTGTTGAATGTACAAAGAATTAAAGATTTGAGTGTGTATGAGTCTGATTTATTGCCTTTTTTTGGGTTCACTTACCAGGATTGTCATATTGAACCAGAAAGATCCTGTGCGCTGTCACAGCAGCCTGTCATACGGTGGCCAATACGCCATCCAGGAACCAAACCCACCATACAAATGCAGCAAAGATCATACTTGTGCTCCTGGCAAGAGCGCTCTTCCTCACTTGTGTCCTGAGCAAACCTGGGGTTCAGTGAATCACAGGAATGTTCTCACTGGTGAGGATGCAGCCGATTCATCTTTGATATCCATGGGTCTTTACCAATGGAAGATAACATCAGATGGGTATGAGTACACAAATTGATAAAGCCCCATCCAGTCCAATGGCCAGACACTGGTTCACCTAACTACCTGTTTTAACTGCAGAAAAACCCACACATACAGCAAGGGCAAGAGGGGAAAGTACTCACCGTGGCATTCTGTGTCACCACTAGGTTCCCAAAACCCAGAATGATAGCAGCAGGGCACTCAGAACATTAGTATCAGTCATGGCTATGTGAAATATTTGGGTCAGTTTGCTTCCTAGGATATCACATGTAAACAAAATGCCACTTGAGTAGCTATTTACTTGACACCAACCTGTTTCAGTGTTTGCCATGTTAAAGATTTTATATAAATAATCACAACCAAAAACTCTTGCAAGATGATCGAGTCATCACTCTTCACCCCAGTGGGATATGGAAGCTTTGCCCCACTCACATGCATGTAAACAGGGAGCTACTGGTTACTGGTGAAACTACTGGTCCTTTGCACCACTATAACACTGAAAACACACATCCTATACGGTATAATTTATACTTAAACGTTCTGAGTATCCCCAAGTCATAACAGGCGACATAAGAAGCTGCAGTGTCTGCTCAGATTCCAGCAGGGGAGCATCCTCAAGCGAAGACAGCAAAAAACATCTTTTCAGCAATTTAAATATTTAATACACACAGGAATGTTTAAGAAACCATTTTTTTTTAAAAAGGGGGGGGGGGGGAGTTTAAGTGCAAAATAACCGCTAACAAAAAAACTTAGAAGTCCCTTTATGACAACTGTAAGCAGCAGACCTGAAACAGTAGTAAATATCTTACAGCTAACCCTCAACACTGAGCACATACACCTCTGTGCCGCGTGTAGTCTGTCATTAGACAGGCAAAAATGTTCCGAAGGACTCCTTTCAGAATATTACCTCACAGCAGCACCTCCCCCCATCTGTGACACTGTTCTTGCAGAAGCACAGAGGTCTAAATTGAGCCTAATTTCCGGTTCTGACTGACATGGGGCATGTGTCTGAGCGCCCCATCCCACCGTAAATACCTGCTCCTGTCTGAGCCTGGCATGGCCGACCAAGCGCAGACGCAGCACGATGGCGCCGCGTCCGAACCCAAGGCGTGCGAGGGCTCGCCAGAGTGTGCTGGGGTTCAAACAGGCTCAGCAGCTATACTGATGGGGAAACTGCGCATCGTGCAGCACTAGCAGGCGCCGGTGAGTCGTTGGGGCATAAGAGCTGCGCATATCTCACGTCCTCGCATCTCTCACGGTGCGCTGTGCAAGGGGAGGTTATGCGCGGTGCACACCCTCGTCATGTGACACGAGTGGCAGAGGAGGTGAGAGTCCAGGGGGTAGCACTGGGAGCCTGGCTGATCAGAGAGCTGCTTCCCACAGTCCTGAGGAGAAGGGGGGGGAAATTCAGGGGCAATGTCGTATTCGTTTCATACAGTGCCTTGAAAAAGTATTCATACCCCTTGAACTTTTCCACATTTTGTAGCGTTACAACCACAAACTCAATTGTGTCAATTGTGGCTTCCCTGTCTGTGTGTTCACTAGTATTAAACAGATAGATTTTAAACGAACTGTCATCTTTATTAAAATGACTCGCACATTTGTCACAATATTCTTATTTGAACTCTGTATGTGGGTCTGTTGCACCATCTAGGGTTGTGGTGTGACACAGAACAAAGAAGTTGGCAGTGTTGTTTTAAATGTGACAGACTGTTCTTTCGTTTTGTCCAGACATCATTTGAAGTATATGGCCAACTTAACAATGATATGGTGGGTAAATGAAACCCTCCTTATGAAAAGCATCTACCACAGAAGTTGTGCTTGAATAAGAAATGTGAGAAATGGTAGTTAAAGTGTCACAATGAAAGCAGCCTTGCTATGGTGTTTGCTCCACAAGTAATTATCTGCTAATTAAGTGGACCTGTATAATGTATGTTCATAGCTGCATGGCTTAATATTTTGCATGTTTTCACGCTGAAATCCAAACAAATTGTTATTGAGGTGGGCGCAGGACGGAGGGTGCAGACGCTGACTGACCTCGCAGTGGTAGCACTCGAAGTGGTAGTCCTTCTGCATGGACACCACCCTGAGAATTTCTTCACTGCCCTGTGAAACAACACAGGATCAACGTAACACCTACAAACCGAACATACGGACACAACCATGTTAAAACCTCAAATTCTGGTCATATTCTGGATTAGGCCCTCAACAGGAATACACACAGTTCCAAACTAAAAGACATTCATATTACTTTCTAAATAATGTACACACTTTATACAGCCAACCCTTCCCCATCAGGGGGAGTTAAGGACGCAGACCCCCCCCGTGATCTGGAAAACTGTAAAAAATTTTGGTCCCCCTGGTGAGTGAAGCGAAAAGGTGCAAGAAGGGAGCAATATAAAGATCACTGCAGAACCACAAACGAGAGGCTGCTATAAGCACAACTGGCATCCTCCAAGCCATTACTGCTCAGATATTTTATGCATTTATGAGTTACTACACTTTTTGTGTCTTGTCTGCTGACACGTGTCCATAAATGCAGTCCACTTACACGCGTGTCATCTGACTTTTGCAAAACAACCTCACAATACATCAAAACCACGATGAAGAAAGTTGTGATGCAGAGGGGTCGACTGTATAAGATGGAACATTCCTGAAGAACAGTATTTCTATGGCTGCCTGGGTGTAGTATTTAAGGATAAAATGTTTAAAGAAGGTAGTGCTTACCTCCGCAGGTAGAATGGGCTGAAGACAAGCAGCACACTTTGGAGCAAAAGTTCTGGAAAACAGTGCATGCAGGTCCATTTTACACCACCAGGTGGACACAGGCTGATACGCACAAAACATTTTCACAGGGCATAACACTGCAGGAATGGGCAAGTCCAGTTCTTCGGGGTCAAAGGATCCGGTACGTCTTTGTTCCCACTTATTTTTAATACAGAAAGTAATTATTGAAACATTTTCCAATACCAACAGGATTCTGTCCCTCAAAAAAAGTGAAATCTGCCAGCTAGAATCAGACTGATTGAAGCCTTGCAGGCTGAAACAAGCCGTTTCTTGTCCTAGAGTGAGTTACAGTGGAGATGGAATGAAGGCAATGTTTTTACCCATATTAACTAAATTTTTTTGAATGGCAGACATCTGCGTTTCTGAGACGTGACGGTTCACCTGTTGTAGTCAGAGACACAGTAGACGTTGTTGAGGTAGTCCACTGTGAATGGGACGCCATCGAGGGCCTTGGTGCACACGACGCAGCGGAAGCAGCTGGGGTGGTACGAGTTCCCCAGAGCCTGCAGTATCTGAGACATGCAAACAGAACCGTGGGATGTTCTACTGTTCAATCCCACAAGCCGTCCAGCAGAGCTTTAGGTTTTCCTTGACATGAACGCAGACCCTTTCTGCAAAAGGACTGTCAGGCACACATAAACCTAGCTGGGTACAGCAGACTTCTTGCGCGCACACACACACACACACACACAAACACACACACGTACCTTCTCCAGGATCAAGTGTCCACACACACTGCACTTCTCTGCTGCTGCTTGGAACCCTGAGAACTGGGTGGAGGCGAAAGACTGAAGGTCAGAAAAGCCAGCAACTTAACATTACACTTAATTACCACTTTGAGTTAGAGAACTATTGCAGGCTAAGCCATAATAAGGGGGACGCTCAGAGTCGGGGCTATAATCACGCATTCCTGACATGGTCGAGTGCAGAGACCAAGGGAGAACCCTGAAATCAGTGGGATACGGAGGGTGGAAGAGGCATTTACGCACCATGTAATCCTCCTTGCAGTACACAGACCCGCTGACATTGTAGAAGTCCTTGTTTCTGAGGGTGCGACCTATGGGAGACAAAGGAGTATTTGCTCCGCGACACTGGTGTATTTCAGAAGCCGTTCTACAGCGGTGGGGTTGTTCGGTTGGCAAGAGCAGCCAAAATAAGGCGACAGAGGGACAGAGACAGAGGCCACACTGAGCAGAAGATGAGAGAAATCTTTGCCTTTCACATGCATGGACTAGTGAGTAGCAGGACAGTGGGGCTGGAGAAGGCGCCAGCCCGCCTTAATTAGTAGCAATGGCAATGAGAGGCGAACTCACCGCAAGAAACGCAGGTGAAACAGCGGGTGTGGTAGAGACTGTCCAGCGCCTGGCAAGCGTTGTCAGCCCCATATACACCTTTACCGCACTTCAAGCAGGTCCCTGGAACAAGTCATTACCATGGCGTCAGGCGTGTCAATTAACATGTACACACACATCCTAATCCTGATCCTGATGCCAGGTTTTGTTCTGGTCTATTATCATTCTTTAGCCTTGATTGAGGTGCTGACTGACCGCATGACAACTAAGGGTGTCAAAAATTATGAAACATTAAAAAAAATTTAAAAAAAACGCTTGGGGGAAAAAAAACGAAACAATGCAAGGCACATAAGGAATAAATCTCCTTCCGGAAGAGGTGTTGGTATGGCCCACTGGAAGCCCTTCCCAATGTCCCAGTGCAGTGGCAGGGACACTGTCTGGTAAAAATGGCACCATCCATCAGATGAGATGTACAACTATGTAGAACTAAAGTCCTGACTCTCTGAGGTCATAAAAAAAAAACCCTGGGCATCTTCCAAAAGAATAGGGGTGGTACCCTGA
>JABFEB020000016.1:16491244-16509660 GCA_019775895.2 Stomatorhinus ivindoensis | reverse complement strand
AACTAAAGTCCTGACTCTCTGAGGTCATAAAAAAAAAACCCTGGGCATCTTCCAAAAGAATAGGGGTGGTACCCTGATGTTCTGGCTAAAATTACCCACTGTAGCCATATCAAATCTGGCCTAGTAATCATCCTAATGTCTAATGATAATAAATAACAAATGGATACTTTTTTTGTGGGGAAATTCTCTCCTGCACCTTCACCACGGTGTGGTGAGCGTACTGGTGCAGAATGGCAGATGTTGCATCGGCCAGGTGCTACACAGTGGTGGTGGGTCATTGGGCTTCTGATTGGTTATGCAAAAGGGCTTCAGGTTTCTAGAAAAGCGCTATATAAATGTAGCATTCATTCATCAGTCAAAAAACGATGAAAGAAACAATGCAAGGCGCATAAGGAATAAATCTTCAATTAGAAAATGCTATCAATGATTAACTGAAATACCACAGAATCTGAATAGGATCTGAATTGTGTCATTAACGCAGTTAATTCAAAGCAAACATCCCATGTAGGGAAGGCAGTTTCCGTCTTCACTGTGTTGCAGTACGGGTGGGGACACCAAGGCTGCTCAAATTTAGCTTGTGGTCTTTTGGGTGTGTTAGACCAGTATTTCCCTATCCAGTCCTCAGGGTCAGCTCAGGTTTTCACTTCCTCTCAGCTCCCTGTTAGTCTACATTTTTGCTCCTGAGCAAGGAGGGAGCAAAAATGTGCATTGTGTGGTGGTCCCTGAGGACCGGCTTAGGAAACACTGTGCTACACAGTGACACATACAGGCAGAGGGTCACCCACAGGGCTGAGGGCAAGCTAGCACCCTGAAGTGCTGAAATCCCCCCCGAGTAAAAGCCGGTGCACAAAAATATGCACACACATGCAGAGCAACCCTCTATGCCATTCAGGCAGCATCCTTTAGAGGGAAACATTTCTAAAGCCACACACCACATCCCATATCACGCATTCCCTCCCGACACCCCGCAAATACAAGTGCACCCCCTTCCCTGCAGGGCTGGAATACCGGAGCCAAAGGAATAAAGGGATCATGCCGCACACGCCAGCACACGCGCCAAGCCGCTCCGGGCCTCCCGGGGGAGTGTGGCCAAAACATGTGGCGGCTGGCAGAGCACACCGCAGTGGCACACGCCCATTCACGCTGCTATCCCCAGAGCATGTCATTTAGAATTACGCAGTGCTACGGCACTGCAGGCACTATTGAATGCACTGCATCTGCTCATGAGTGTTCCACTCAGCCAGGAAGCTGCACCCAGATCAGTCCGACATTGTCATAAATCTACAGCAGCGTTTCCCAATCTGATCCTTTGGGGACCCACAACCGGTCCATGTTTTTGCTCCCTCCGAGCTCCCTACCTGGAGGAAGCAAAAATGTGGACCGTCTCTGGGTGCCTGAGGACTGAATTGGGAAACACTGGTCTAGAGCACTGGCAGCAACCCTGAAGTGACAGGACGTCTGTTGATCTCACCAAAGTACTCCTGTCGGCTTTCAGCTGCATCCCTGCCTGGTCCCTGATCTTCACTGGGGGGACCTGCAGATGGCAGCTGCTCCTTAAGGGTCAGCTCCTCCAGGAGTTCCAAGAGGCGCTGAGCATCTGCCTGGGTCTCTCGGGGAAGTCCAGCTTCTTTCCGCAGTAGGGAAAGAAGCTCCTCCTGGTACTGAGATCCAAGGAGGTCAGAGTAGCGCAGTCGGTCCCTGGGACCCCCCCGCACTGGCCGCTGGTCCCCTGGATCCGTGTTAGCGCCTCCTGATGCAGGGGGATACGAATGCCGGCTATCCTGTGCCGCACCCGCTACTGCCCCATCCAGATACACAGAGGGAGCATGTGGCCTCACCCCCGCCATGTGACCTGGGCTTGCGAACACAGTGCTCCCTGGTGGCAGCAAGGGAAACTGCATGGCGCTGCAGCGTGCATCGAAGCCCAGACTGATGCCGCTGGTGCGGTTGCTGCTGCATCGGCTGCCCATGGGGCTCCCACCGCTGGCGGTGCTGGCGAAGCTGGAGCGGGGGCTGGCCAGCAGGGACTCCTGCAGGCTGACAGAGGAGCAGGGGCTGAGGGCAAGGCCCGGAAAGCAGCCGGCAGCACCCTGTTCTGCGGTGCGGTTTGCCGCTTGCGAGAGGGATGACGGCCGCTCCCATGGCTCTCCTCCACCTGTGCTATGCCGCTTGCAGGTAAACGTCTCCTGCAGGGAGAGTCTCTTGTAGCGGTCCTGTTCCAGTGGGAAGCCCGGCTCATCCATGCCATACCCTTGCGGGGCACTGCCAAGACCCTTATAGCACAGCGGCGACCGCGGCGGAGGCTGAGAGAGGAGCTGCTGCCTCTGGACAAGCTGCTGAAGCTCCAGGGAGTACCGACGCTGGCCCAGGGGCCGCATGACTCCGCTACCCAGAGCCGACGGCACAGGGTCTGCCTCTGTAAGGATCAGGTCTCGCCTCAGCTGCTCACTGAACCCAGAAAAGCTGTTCCTCAGGCTACACCGGCCCACGTCAGGCGCCCTGGCGTCGCCGGGGACGACCGCATTCCTTTGGCTGGGCTGCTGAGGCGGCCGTCTCCGGAGCTTCGCAGCAGCTGAGGCGTTACAGTGATGCTCACTGTTCCAGGTGCTGTCTGGTAGGACTGTGGAGGGAGACACTCGCTGGACATGAGGGCCTTGTCCACTGCCTCTAGCTCCTTGCCCACACAAATCGGCCGATGCTGGTGAGGGTAGGCCAGGCTGGCCCAGACCGTGGCCGGGACTGGCACCAGGGCACGTAGCAGAAGCAACTGCCACGCCGGTGGCCACAGGCACATTTGCACTGTTGTTGTTATTTGCATTTCCCGAGTCACCTTTCTTTTTAGAAATTGAAAATTTAACACTACCCGTGTCATTCCGTTTTAATTTCTCCAGCAACTTACTGCTAAAGCGGTCCATTTTACACTTAATGCTTAAACAAATACACTAACAACGCACTTACTAGTATTACTGATAGCTACTACTAAAGTTAACAGGGCGGATAAAATAAATATAGAATAAGACGAGCAGTTAAAATATTCAAGTAATTCTACAGCAGTTGAGTATAGACAGTGTATATTGCATCACCAAATAAATATTACATTTAAAAATAAATAGGAGTTACGGCATGTTTGGAGAATTATTTTAGCAGACAGTCATGCCTGAATAGCAGGTGTGCGGTCATCGCTGGTTTAACAGGGAGACTACCACAATGTACCGACAGCAAATCCATTTAATTTAAAACGTGTTTCCACAAGTAAGGACCAAGTAGTCTTAAAGAACGCAAAAAGACCAAATAAAACGGTGAAACAGGAATTAATAAGGGTTATAAATAACGGCACCAATCGCAGCGTTTTGCTATGGACGATAATCAATAACCGAGTTTATCATTCAGGTCCTCATCTGTCCATTCAGTGTTGATATTCGGTGTTGATATTCGGTGTTGATATTCGGTGTTGATATTCGGTGTTGATATTCGGTGTTGATATTCGGTGAATGTAGCGGCTCCTGCCCTAACAGGCTGTGGCTCCTGCTTCTTCTTTTGTGATCTCTGGCTGGGAAGTGAATGATGAATCTGACAAAGAAGCGGATGACTTTCTTCGGTTAAAACAAATAGCTTTTGATTAATTTCGTATAAATCAAAAGTATTTGCCGGTTTTCCCCCCGTCCTTGGATGAAATGGGTACAGGTTGCGGCATTCGTCGTGCAAAAGTAGCAAAACCAAACAAAAGACGTCTTGGAGATTGTAATTTTACAGATTCCTCTTTCTTAATTGCTCAGGTAAAACAATCTTCGAAGAGTCTATCGCTTTTCACTCATAACAAAAAAAGTAAAAGGGACAAGACGTTAGATCCTGCCAGGTTTTTTTTTTCGTCCTCACCTCGTTCATAGACTGTTACTTTTATCATAAATTAAAACAAAGCCTAAAAAACTTTTAAGGACGTCTTGAAGGAAATGTGTTTAACTTGTGTAAACGCACAGCGTGGACCTGCTGAAATTGCACAAAAAGCAACACCAAGAATAATTTACGAACAAGTATAAATAAATATAACCGGACTTGCCTTTCTTTCCTCCCAAACTCCAACCTCCTCTTTCTTTCTCTGGCTTTTTTTTTTACCGGAGCCGGGACACCTTTCTTTAACGCGGATGAATTGGCCTACGTCACAAATTTCCCTTCTGCCTTTCGCTCGCTCACTCTTGTTCTGAATCAGTTAAGGTCCGGCGTGCGTCCCGTATCATAAAATGCTTTGTTCAGATCTTTTCACACTTTGCGCGTAGTTGCTACACTCAGAAAATGACAAAACTGTATGATTTGTATATTATGCAGTATTGCTTTAGCAGCTGTGAAATATTTATACGGTATGTTGGGCGCATTATATATATAATTTTAAAAATATGTATTTTGTGTATTATGCATAAACAGTAAACAATCGAATAAATATGCTGTCGCATCTTAGAATACATAAACTTATTTCAAGGTGCCTGCTTTTTAAACTTTAAGGATACGGTTTCCCGTCTCTTTTGTTAACACATATACTAATATAGAAATACAGGAACCCAAATATGGAAACATTTCGTTTATTTCTTGTTTCCTGTAGTTTGGTAAGTTCTAATTCTCCCGCTTCATTTTTTTATTTTTTTGTCGAGAACTATTTTTGTGCCGCGAGCCTCTGGAATGCGCGAGAGGATACAGCTGAAGTCACATGTAGCTAGTGCGATTTGTGCGCGTGTGCGAAGCGGAGACAAAACAACGTAACAATTTCTTATGGCCTGGTCACCTTTTGCCTGACATCATTTATATGCGAAATCCCCGTGTCTCAAGGCTATTACTTTATTAACACCACAGGCATCCACAGCACTGAAAGAAATGACCACATAATGAATGACCATTTTGTTTCTGGTCTGGTTTCTGCCTCCCCCATTTCCCTGCACTTATTTCCTCCTCCATTTGCCGCTGCGGTTTGCTGCAACGCGTGTCTTTCTGTAACCCTGCCTCTCCCATGCCGACCAGTTATCAGCGAGTGGGAACTTGTTTTAAAGCGTGTTGAATGCTGGCGAGCTTACCCAGGACTGTGTAGGAGATAGGGAGAAAGGAGGGAGAAGGTTACTCGGCGATCAGAAGCAGTGTGATGACAGTGCGAAATGAAGTCTGGGTTGTTATTGCCTGGGACGCGTCTGCACTGGCACAATGGGTGATTCTAGTACGTGCGAGCAAGCTGCTCCTAGAACAATACCAGTTAATGGGTGGTTAGAAGTCCAGATATTTATAACACGTCGATTTCAGCCCGTGTGTGGCAAGTTGAGAAATGAACCAGTGATTATTTAGGGCAAGTAAAACGGTTACGCTGCCTATGAACTCTGAGTGTATTGTTGACGTCCCGAGGATTGCGATAACAAAGTACCGCATTTCATCGTTTATGATAAAGTGCATCTTGCTCATGTGTACATAGTCCTGAAATATAACAGAAATGTGCCCAGTAAGCACTTTTAAAAATTACTTCGGAAATACATCTCCTGCAGGATTTACCCCGGTCTTGCGCCCGTGCTACAGACTCATCCACCTTCTGGCGATCCTGACATGGATAAGCGGTTGGAAGATGGGTGGTTGGAAATACACATATTAGCCAAGTACGCAGGTGGTAATTTCGCCTTTCTTCTACTCCTTATAATTAGCAGTAGTATGTAAAAGTACTTAATCCCGATCAAATATTTTTTCCCGACCTGAATAGCATTTCATAATGAGATAAAGGCGATTTTCCTTTTTATTGTGTATGGTACATGCTTAGTCCCAATTAATCGCTTCTATTTCTGTAATATGCATTACAAAACGACGTGTATTACTTGAAATATGACGTAATGGTTGCTGTACTTTTGTTGTTTAATTGTTTGTCTTTATGAGTGGAGCTTGTCCTTCGTCAGCTTGGTGTTCTTTGCTTCTCTACCCCCACCCCCGTCCAGCCCACCATCCGCCCCCCTTCTCCCTGACCAGGTGGCCTCGGTTACATGTTGGGACATGCATGTCGCCCTGCAATAGCAACCCCAAGGGACTCAGCGGCTCAGCTGCTGCTACGACATTACTCTTTTCTTCTAAAAATCAGTATCCGCCTTCTAAAGCTGCAGCAAATATAATTTATACGTTCCTAGATTGTGTGTGTGTGTGTGTGTGTGTAAAACATTAATATGGCATATGCTGTCCCTAGCAATACAACAGATGGCTGCAGCCATATCGCCAGATGCTCAGTCCACGCCCACACCTTAAGCAATGGTTAAATAAGTGTGACTAAGAGGCATGACGATAACCATTGAACCTCCGACAAAAACTATCGCACTGAAATAACAGCGCTTTGGCGCTTATGCCAATGTATTGCAGCTTCAGCATTAATTCTGGTGATTAAAAAGGGAACTGGAAAAGGGAATATTATTTAAACGTAGCATACGAAACAAGATTTACGTTTTATAGCAGCTACGTTTGCTAAAGAAATTATATTGAGGAGATGCAGAAAGACCCGAGTGATTGCACAAATCATTAGAATTAAAAGTGATATAGCGTGAATATTTCAGTATTATATGATTTAACAATAATAATAATAGCAATTTAAAGTTGGGAATATGATAGAATAAATATTAAACTATGCTGCAGAGGGTTCATTTTAATATTTTTGCCTACTTCTTGTACTTCATGCCCCATCTAGTGGTTTGATTTAGAACATCGAGTTTGTACATTGCCTCGTTTGTCCTCTTTGAGTTTCCGTAGCCATCAGCAAACACGTTAAACATGGCGGTGACTACGAGGGTGCTGTGTTCTGCATGTAAGACCAGAAGGACATTTAACGGTTTAGTCTTGTTTACCAATTTTAGACGGCCTCCAGTAAATTCAGAGTCTGCTCTCGTTTCTTGTCTGTCTGTTTATACAGTGATTTCTTAAACCGATTTCTAGCATGTGCGGTTTGGTACGTGACAGCAATGTCACTCTGCTGCTTCTTCAATGATCTATAGTTTTGGGCATTTGAGTTATTGTTAAATGTTGGTGTCTGGTTGGTGATTTTGCTTTTGTGCACATATTTTGTTTTTTCCCCTAGCTTTCCGATTGTCGTCACGCTTTTTCTCACTGACGGCTGGGACACCGGCGGGGAGCAAATGGAGATTGGAGTAAGTCTCTGTTCGGTTGGAAGATGAGAAATAAATATGCACGTTCACTGAAATTGTCACTTATGCATACTGATGGACAGTGTATGACTCTCTATAACACGAGCTTGAGGGACCCATGTCTGTTCCATGACATGACGCGCACATATACTGTTCGTTATAAGATCCACGTTTACAGTATGCCGTCTGCCTCACTTATACGTCTCTTTAGACAGTAGCGGATGCTAAATGAAATAAATGTACAAGCCATTAGCTTTATAAGTATTACACAAATGGCATTTGTAAATGGGAGAAGCATCTTCACAGGGTTGCCAACTCATGAATCTGGTGTGACACTCGGGCTTTCTCACTCTCACGCGAGTAATCTTAATGCAAATCTATATTATTCCTCTATAAACCTAAAAATAGCTACATCAAATGCGCTGGGGTAGTTTGCAAACCCCACAGACCATTTACAAGGCAATAAAACTGTTACATACCTGTAAATGCTTGAGCAATCTTGTCTCGAATTGAAAATCTCACGTCAGCCAGCTGACCTAAGTTGGCAACCCTGCTTTGTCGCAATGTTTAAAAGAACTCAGTAAAGAGATAAAATTGTGTTTATTGCTCTCTGTCAATATTGCCTGCAGACATGGTTTAGCTCGCTCTGGATCAGAATATGGCCCTCTCACCGATTTACCTGACTGGTCCTATGCTGGTGAGTCATACTGCCTCACTGGAAGCTGGGACGTGCCCCAGTGGGACACGAGCAGCTTTAGATGTATGTGGAGTCTACTTTGTGTGTGTCTCTCACCATATGGTGTTAACACACAGTGCGTGTATTTGTTGGTGCGGTGGTACACAGTGGGTGCCGAGCCTCGTCCGGGGGCTTTGCTGTTCGCTGATAGCGTGCTGTTCGCTGAGTGTGTTTTTGTCGCTCGCTGCAGACGGTCGTCCTGCTCCTGCGATGAAGGGCCAGGTGCGGAGGCAGAGGGAAAGGGCGGAGTTCGCGGTGAGAATAACGTGCTCTTTGTTGCTTCCATTTGCCGCTTCCATTTGCCGCTTCCGCACGTCACTCTGTTTAAAGCGCTGAGTGTGCAGGCCGTCAGCTCTCTGTGAAATGCTCCGTGTAATTGATGGATTTCCTACAGTGGAGATTTGATGTTTCCCTTTGGTGAACAGTAACAAGTCTGTTACTCTCCCCCAGAAACGGGTCGTGGACCTCAGTGAAGAGATGGACAGGGGGATGCAGCGATGGAAGCAGAAAAAGGAAGACGCGCAAGCTATGGAGGAGAAGAAGAAGTCATTACGTCTGAAACCTAAAGGCAGACTTCTTCTGGAAACGAAAAAGTCAAGGGACTCTTTGTAAATACTGTGAAAGGATCCAGTTTGCTTCTCCACAATTATATGTAACACTTTCAGTAGCAAAATCGCCTCATCCATGGGTTGTGGGTGCTGGTCATTTTTTTTCTGGGCTTTTCATTATTTGGTTCTTTGTCACTGTACATTGTAAACCTTTAGAATCTTTAAAATGGGGCTGGTCACCTTAGTTCTTTGAAATTCAGAGGCATTTATACCACAGAAACGGGTCGCTACACCTGTCTCCGAGCCACATTTATATATATATAAAAAGTTAAACCACCTCTAAGACTGAACATTCATCTGTGGATCAAATTCTTTTTTGCTATTGGGTTTATAGACTATATTACTGTGTAAAGAATAACTGTGATATGATAATTAATGGTTTTTATTGCTCCCTGGGGGGGGGGGGGGGGGATCCTATTCATGCCTTCCCATTTTGCTCTCTGGAGGTGTCAGCCGGCTGGCTGTGAAGGGCAGCCAGCCATAGCAACACCCAGGCTGCTGAAGGTTAAGGGTCTTGCTCAAGGACCCACAGATGTGCCAAGGCTGGGCTTGAACTAGCAACCTTCTGATAACAGCTATGGAGGTTTAGCCCACTGATCCTGCCCCAAATGATGTGATGACCTTATATTTCTAATGGAAGGATTTTTGGTTAATTAGGTTGGTCTGCGACCGGTATCATAATTAGTGCATTGTCATTTGCAGAATTTCCCCTTTGGGTCGATAAAGTGCATGTTAATCATGCAAAAGTACAATATGGCAGGTTGCGGTAAATTGTTGGAATGTAATGACAAACTATGTCCACCAGGTGGCAGTAACGCAAAACAGTTCATTTTAGCGGTCAGCCACCATTTTGTAGCCTGCTCAATGTGAGAGTCCTGCAGAAACTCAGAATAATACCGGATTTGTGAGTTCTCTAAGATACTGTGTTGCTGAAAAACAGAAGTCAGTGTGCACTGAGTTGAGCTAACTCTATTTCTGTGTTGTGTTAAAGGCCAGTATTCTTTTTGCAAGCCATTTTTGATAGTTTCTGTTAAAAATAAGGCAATGCTTTAGGAAATCAAAGCTGAAGTAGCCAGTTCATCTTCACCTGCTGGTTTTTCTCTCTGATTCATATCGGGAGTCAGAGGAGAGTTAATGGCTATGCAGATGACCAGGGTATTCCCAGATTCGGCCATGTAGCGTATTATCCATGTAAGAATTTAGTCAGAGCATTGATAGACTGGCAGTTAAACATTGATTCACACATGAAATTAAAGATGCATTTTTGTATATTTCTCTTATTTGCAAGAAGAGCCATTTGGGGCTTTCCCGACTCAGCATAAAGATCGTTGCGCTCTTTAATCTCTGTTACCTTGCATGCTGTAATAGTGGTATGTATGATTGCTTTCACTTATCTACAGAGCCCCAGAGATTATGCTTGGTAGCTGCCGGCTATAACGTCCTGCTCTGTTTTCCTGTCTCGCCCTATTGTTTCTCTTTCACTACTTCCTTTGCCATCTTTCTTCCAAATGAGCTCAGCCGTGATTCCCCATAATTTTTCCCCAAGTGCTGAAACACTAAAATGCTGAACCTGTGTTCAGCACCCCCTACTTAACCCAAAACACACGCCTACATTATTTCTGTGCCATGCGATTAGCGAATAAGGTACAGTGCAGGTACACTGCACATGCATAAACTGCAGTATGTTGTTATTGCAGTGGAGAATGATGACCACATTGGTTCCTGGCTCCATATGCACCCCGCCTTATGGCCGGGTGTGAAGGCTCCCATCCCGGCCTTCTTCGCCAGCCCTGAGGCCCTCCACTGCTCTGCTCACCGAGTGTGAGAGCCTGGCCACTGGAAGTTGCCATGATGGTTGTAATAATAATAGCGATTATGCCGACTGTGCAGTAAAAACACAGGCTTCTATCCCGTAAGCAGCTTCCTGTTCAGAGGGGAAACCGCACGACGGGGTTCACGCACAGTAACCCCGCGGCTGCCACCCCCGCCTTCCCCGGCGTGCCTGTGATGTGGCCTCTTTGAGCTGTTCTCGCTCGCCCCTTAGTCCCTCATTCCCTCCCTCGCTCTCCCTGCTTTTTGTTCACTATTTGCAAATGAGAACCAGATGCTGGTCTTTGTGCAGAAGTCAGGGAAGTGAGGAGCGATCTCAGACTGGCCCGTTAACGCAATATGCGTGCAAAGAGAGCCGAGTTGAAAGACGGGCATTAAGTGGAAGAGGTAAAAGTCCCCCCCCCCCCCATCTTCTGATATGGTTTGGAAATTGCCATTTGCCCACAGGCCCTGCCTAAGGCAGAGGGGTTTCCTGCCAGCTACAGCTGGGTAGCGTGATGGAGTCAGGGCATGGGCTGGGCTCAACAACCTGATTCAGCAACTCTTCCCCAGGAAGTCACTTCCTGACCGACCAGGCCCGCTGTGTCAAGGAGTACTGGGCTTGAGTGGGAAGGAAAGGTTGACTTTTGAGCATCCTGTGACCTGTGCTGAAGTTGGCCAACACTTAGGAGAGTGGCACATGAACACCGCTGCACACAAGCACACGGGACGGTCTGGTCGGTTCGGCTTGTAAGGAAGCTCTGTGATGGCCATGTTCTGTGGGTGGTATAGGATAAGGTCCATAGCGTGTGCTGCATGGCATGGTCCTTCTGGCTCTTTACGAGTCTGGGGAGGTTGGACCTGTGCTTTCACCAAAAATAGCAGTAGATAGAGAAGGAGCTGGGCTTTCTTCTTCTGCCGAGAGTGTATTTTCCGGGGGGGGGGGGGCATTTTTTTCCTGTGGCGCTAGTGGCATATTCAGAGTCCGTGGCAGACAGCTATAGGGAAAAGTGACAAACGCTGCATCTTTCTCTCCCAAGTGTTTCTGTGTGTGTGTGTGAATCTCAAACTGTCTTACAAGAAGATTGCACAGACCACAGAAATGCGCCCGACTGCGTGTTAAGTGCTGTGTTTACTGATGATGCTTTGGCGCCGCTCATGTTATTGCTTACCATTTCACTGTCTAGCATATGCATATTGCTGCAGTACTATGTGCCATGGATCTTCTATACAGCAGATCCATGTTCATCAGAAACCAAAAGGCAAATCATTTACTGAGATTGAATGGGAATGCAGGCACACAGTGGCAGAAATGCACACCTTTGCCTGGATTAGTGTCCCGTTACCCTTTCAAGCAGGCATCTGTTATCGATAGTATCTCTGTCCCATTCAGCCGCCTGAAGTCTTCGCGGTGTGAGGGCAAACATAAAGACGTCCACCCATCTCTGACAGAGAAACGGCGAAGGGAGATGCAGCAGAAAAGCATGTGGCACATCCAGGGAAAGTAAAGGGAAGATGAGACTAACAGATGTGGAACAGAATGAAAGTGGCAGAATGGGGAGAGGATGAAAACATTATGATCTGGGGCTTCTAGAATGTGAAATTACCATTAATCATATATAGAAACTATGCAAATGTTTTAGCTAAGAAATGGAAGATAACATATTATTTTGTGTTGTGCAAAGGTGGCTGCAGCTTTTCTTAAAACGTTCTGGCAATGTGAGAGATCTGTGGATGAAACAATTGAGCGAGCGGAAGTTTATGGGGCAGAAAAATGTATGAAGAAAGGAAAAACAGCAGGGGATAAAAATGAGAGCCCTGGACTGTTTCGAGTTAAAACCCTTGTAAACAGTTCTTTTGCAGTATTGGAGGAAAACAGCTCTCCAGCTGCAAAAAGCAGGAGTACGGGTGGGGGTGGGGCTAGGGGGGAGGGAAAGAATCAGAAACTGGAGCTGCATTAATTAAGAAGAGTTGAGAGTTTAGGAGAAGAATGAGCCCCAATTTCTCTACATGGACTCACACGCGGCAAGTAGACAGAAAGACTCAACAGCATGTGTGTAGTATGTACACTAAAGGAATCACACGCACACACAGAAAGACTCAACAGCATGTGTGTAGTATGTACACTAAAGGAATCGCACGCACACGCAGAAAGACTCAACAGCATGTATGTAGTATGTACACTAAAGGAATCGCACGCACACGCAGAAAGACTCAACAGCATGTGTGTAGTGTGTACACTAAAGGAATCACATGCACACGCAGAAAGACCATCGGTCTTTGCACACATGCACCTCGCCCCTGCCGTGTGTCTACAGCAGTGAGAATGCAGCTGGAATTCCAGATGTCGGTAATGGAATTTTGCTGCCGTCTGTCCAACTGGGATCACTGCGTAGAACCTCGGCCTCCCATAGCAATGATCTCAGTCCTCTATTAAAAACAGCTCCTAAAACCTCCATTGCTGTCCTACTTACCCCACGATCTAAGTACAGACGCCACTGCATTCTAGCATAGAGGGAAACACATTTTTTCTTTCTTGAAAAGAGTCAACAACGTAAACAACCTCTTAAAAACAGAGCATTTGATTGGCTCGCACTTCAGCAAGTTGCACAATTGATTTCTTTTTTTTGTTTTGGCAGCACTAAAATTTTGGATCTCTGTGTTTCTTTCCCATCCAGTTGTCGAATGATGGATTACAAACTCTCATCTGAGAGGGGAGGCATAGGGTCGTTTTTGCTGCATTTCCATTGTCGTGCATTTCCACTACTCTGCACTCCTCTGTCTGATGGCAGAAGCTTTTACTCATGTTCCAACTCCCACTCCGTCGAATTTGTTATTCAGTGTGGACAAGGAACACACTGAGCTGCCCATCACTGTGAGCTGCAGGGGTCTCCAACCAGCCATGCGAAACAGTTTCTCAGAAAAAAGTGCATAAACATCGGGTGAGTAACCTGTGAGTAAACACAAAGCACAGGGTTAACTCAAAACATTTTAGAAAATGTTTTATTTGAGTTTTGACGAGAGCAATACAAAAAAGTGAAAACAGGCAAATCCTCATTCCTATTTTTTTAATAATTATAAATATTACTATTATAATAGTTATTTTCTTAGTAATATCATTCCATAAAATTAACTGCTGAAATTTCATTATAGAAGCAGTTGATAATGATGATCACAAAATAATTTTTAAATACATTTCCTGTTTTATATATCAATTGAGGTGAAATCAAGTATGTTTTAAACAAAACAATAGCCTTAGCCCCAAATTATACACCACATTCCAAAATCAAAGTAAATATGGAAGCCATTTTCAAAACTGTTGCCTTAGGTCCCTGACCAGCAGGACCCGAAAAACATTAACTACTCATGGAGAACAATAACAATAATGATAATGTCATGATAACAAAAATAAGAACCATAACAAACACAATAAGAAGACTAGTATATGGATTAACAACAAACAATTGCACCAATTGCACAAGGACAAACAGCTCTGCTCTTTGTTTAGAAATAGACCTGGACAGGATAAATTTGTTAGTTCATTGAAATTGACTGATCACGATCTCGGTAATCGTCTAGGTAACCTTTACCAAAGAACCTTTAGTACTCTTTCCCATTACCTGGACATCAGTGAGATTGTGATCTATTGGCTTTGCTTTGCTGACACTGGAGACTTGTGGCCTGCAGGCATTCCTGTTACACAAGGGTCAATGGCAATCAGCTTTTACCAAGGTGTGGACTGACTCTGTGCACAGGGTGTCGTTACATCAGGGCCTCCCTCTGTCGGACCCGGGGAGCCAGTGGATATGCTGGCCTTAGCTCCCCCCTCTTTGTGAGCTGGGCAAACACAGGCCGCTGTAGTTATTCACACTGATTTCTCCTGCCTGCATATAACTTTTCAT
The DNA here is from genome assembly GCA_019775895.2 of Stomatorhinus ivindoensis. Lineage (NCBI taxonomy): Eukaryota > Metazoa > Chordata > Actinopteri > Osteoglossiformes > Mormyridae > Stomatorhinus > Stomatorhinus ivindoensis. Next base: position 16,495,463 of record JABFEB020000016.1, on the reverse strand, counting down.
ATAAATTTGTGTGTTCAGGTTAGTTTCTCCCAAGCATAGGTGGAAATGTAAGGGCCAGAAAGAAAAAAAAAATCCAGACCAGGATTTTGATTCAACCAGCCAGTTGAACACTCTGTCACTGTGCTTTTCTAGGTTCAACTGGTTGGTTGAAATAAAATCTTGGTCTGGATTTTTACTTTCTGGATCTGAATGCCCACCTCTGCTCCCCAGTACACCTCTGTGTTGCCTCTCTGCCCAGAGGCTGCATTCACTCTCTCCCACCCTCCAAGCTAAATGACACTTTGTTTCCCCCTCTCTTGCTCTGCCTATTCGCTGTCATGATCCTTCCTTTGCCACCCAGATCCTGCCTGTACCTCGTCAGAGACCCTTACTGTCGAATCCCTGTGACACCTCCTCCCTGTGTCACCTCCTCCACCTCCTTAGATGTCCTCATGCATTTAGCAAAGCCGGACTGATCCCAAACACTCCTTTTTACGCTACAGCTGTTAAAAGGTGAAGGCAGCCACCCATTTGACAGACTTGTCCTAAGAAACATGCTATTTATGCCTTCAAACAAAATGGTTCATAATCATATCAGTAATTTATACAAACTAAACGTTCAGTTAATCATTTATAACTATCCCTGTGACCCTGCACTGGACAAGTAGTGGAAAGATTAGTTGGATGGATGGATAAAACTTAAGCAAACGTTGAGTAATTATTTTATTGATTAACTTCACCAGATTATTATTAGCCGTTGTGTAAACTGTTTTTGTGTTTAAATAGTTTTATCTTTACAAATACACCTCCTACAATGACTTTCATATACACATCAGGATGGTTAAAATCTGTAAAATCATTGTCCGTTCACAACAACAGCTGAAGCGCTACAAACAGTAGCAGGCCCCCCATGCCCGGGATGGGAAGGACCTGCATTAGAGAACAAGCCCAGGTTGACAGGGTCTGAGGTTAACACGCCCACTCACATCGAATCTTCTCCCCTCGCCCTCAGCCAACACCTAGGTAATATCACACCAGAAATGAACTAGTTGACCAAAATGAGTCGTCATTATTATTATATTTCAGTTAATAATAACACAGAATAAATTACACCAACTTCCATTTTGCTTCTGTTTTGGGAGCGTGGGTGGGTGATGGGTGATGATATAAATGCAGGTGTAATCGCTTGCATTGTTCAAGGTTCTAAAAACGTTTCCTGTGCGTACACTCGTCTTTAACGAGCTGCAAGAGCCTTCTTTATAAAAGACGATGACCTAGTAGCCCTATGCCAGCAGTAGCCACTACGAATCACTGCTTCCCTTGACATGGAAGGCAACTCATGTGAGTGCACACACATGTATGAGCAGATGTCCACCAGGGCAGACCGCAGATGTTCTCCTGTGCCACTGATTCACACAGACGGCATTTCCCTGTCCAAAGCTAAATGGTCGTATGAAACTCTGTAGAATGCGTCGCAGCACTACAGAAGGTACAGATGCTATACAGCTAAACAGTTGTGTATAGACCCCATCCATCATGAATTTCGTAATCTTATAGAACACTTCCTAGAATTAAAGCGCCGTCGACGTCTACAGAAATGGCGTGACGAATTATGCAGTAGACCTCAGCAGAACACAATAGTACAGATTCGACTGGAAGTGTTCCATAGAACTGAAAGTGATGCCAGTAGGTGAAGGGTCCACGAGAAACGGAACATCTTGTCAGAGATGTTCAGGAACTGCACATGGAATCACCAAAACCATCTGTGCTGCCCTCTATCACTGACTGGACAAATGCTTGCATTCTCACTGTCTCTAAGCATCTCACTTGTATCTCAGAGTTACTATGTACAGAAACAGGCCCAGAACCTGATTACAAAATCCAACCACCGCTGCCCTCCTTTGGTCCTGATGAATCAACCATACGCACAAGAAACAGATAAAGCATCACTTCAAGACTATTTTATTGTCGTGCGGGACTTAATTTGTTGATCTCTGGCCACATTCATATTAAAGCTCACTCTGTTTAGCCGTTCCCGCTTCACCCTGCCCGTCCTCTCTCGTTGGACTGGGTCCCACTGCGCCTTGCTATTTGAGTGTCATGGAAGGGATCTGCGTTACACGACACAGTGCTGAACTGTGCGCAACCGCAGTGTGCTCTGCTGGGCTATCAGGCTGGCTACAGTAGGTGCCGTGCTGTGTCGCAGGAACAGGGTCTGCCTTTATTTCTGAGCATAATTGCTGCCTCACATCTGAATTCAGTTCTACTTCACAAAGGAGTCAGCTGGATAGCGGGATGAGGATTCCACCTGAGCCGGAACTGACCCCCATGATGGGGGACCAGGGCACCCTAGGCCAGGACCCTGGGGGCGGGGGGGCTGTGGGCTGGGCTGCTCCCCAGGTCGGAATTCCAGGTAACAGAAAACAACTACAAAAAAACTCCATATCTGGAAAATGATAAATCAACAGCAACTAAGCTGGAGTCAAGCCGGAGGAAAGAGGGATGGAGAGGTGAAGGGGATTGAAGGGGTGGAGGGATAAAGAGGAACAGTGGGAATTAAATTTATTTGTCTGCGCATCTGATTTTTGTGTGGAACAGAGCAATGGCGAGAACATCAAACAGCTGCGGTAAACCTCTCCACATGGTCCGGGTCTGTTCTGTTGCAAGAGGACGGGGATGTACATATATGGAGCTATAAAAAGATACACAAAAACATTTTGAAACCCCTATATTTCTGCTTTTTTGTCTTCCTCTACCCATTCCACTCTTCTAACCAGTCTTTCGTCCTCCCTGTCTCGTTCTCTCAGACCTGCTTACACCAAAGCCATCTCACATTCCCGCTCTTCGCCGCCGAGCTCTGCCTCCCCCCTCCCCCCCCCCGCTCGCCGCAGCCTTACACCTTGTCCAGCAGGGAGCGCTGGCAGTACAGCAGGCGCCGGGGAGTGCCATAGCGGCGGAAGAACAGCAGCGCTCCAAGGGCGCAAATCACGCACACCAGCAGGATCAGGGGTAGCACCACGGCTGCCAGACCGACCCCGGCACCCTCATCCACCTCCACCGTGATCACCTCCTCATCTGAGCCAGGCACCCTGGGCTCCACGCCGCTACAGCCCATCCAGTCACGCAGCACTGACTTGGGGTAACCTGGCTCCACCCTCAGTTGCTGGTTGTCAAACTTCCAGTACTTGTTGGCCTTGTAAAAGTAGGTGTGTGCTACAAAGGGAAGGACAGGGACCTCAGTCAGAAGTCTGGACATGCTGCATTGCCTTCTCACACTCATCCATTCACCCAACAGGTACCTGCATCCTTGCTCATGATGGCAGACTTTAGGTTGTCGGGAACCCCCTTCCACACGCTGATAGGCTTGGGGTATTCCGGATCCACAGAGTGAGTGTTCTCATTGAACCGGTAATACCTGCAAAAAGGAGAGGTGATGCACAGAGAGATACACAAAGACAGACAGACAGACAGATAGACAGACAGATAGATATGGTAATACTTTACCTGACCGGGCACAAATACTAGGTAATGACTCGGTTACTACTGAAGTACGAATCATGAACATTTCCTGAACTAATATACTCATTACTTGAAAGAAGATGGGTCACAGTTCATTAATGATGAACTAATATGAGATCAATATTTAGCTTGTGTTATTCGTGACTTGTTCCTACAATAGTTCCTTCAGTAGTTCACAAAGGTTTACAGAATTTTTCTTGATTGCTCGGCCTCAGTCGCAGATAATGCATCCTCCAACAGGTTAATGACCCAAAAATACAGCTAAAAGCACGCAAGAATGGCTGAGGAAAAAAACATTGGACTATTCGTAAATGGCCCTCCGTGAGCCCAGATCTTAATCCTATTGAACATGTATGGAAAGATCTGAAAATTGCAGTGTAGAGATGCCACTCTTCAATCGTGAGACAGCTTGAGCAGTTTGCTCAGGAAGAGTGGGGCAGACTACCTGTTGGCAGATGCAGACGTTTCATTGTGAAGTACAGAGATCGCTTGTTTGCAGTGATTGCATTCTATAAACTGTGATGCAGCATTGTTGTGTTTTTGGGTCCCACAGTACATGATTTTGTCATTTTGCTGCTTTTGTGTTATGCAGTGCCATGTGGCTTTTTACTATAGTACTTTGTGCTATGCAGTGCCATGTGGCTTTTTGCTATAGTACTTTGTGCTATGCAGTGCCATGTGGCTTTTTGCTATAGTACTTTGTGCTATGCAGTGCCGTGTG
>JABFEB020000016.1:16455265-16478167 GCA_019775895.2 Stomatorhinus ivindoensis | reverse complement strand
CACATAAACAGCATGAACTGTCAAAAAAAGTTAGAAATTCTTAGAAATCTTTGGGGGTGCTTTTATTCATTTTGGGGCTAAAATCGCCCCTGGTCTCTTCCATGGTTCCATTCAGAAAATAAAATAATCAGTGAAGATAAGTAATCTTTGTTTTTATTATTTTGATGTGGGGTCTGGAATCACTGCAAAAAACAGCGCTATCGGCACGTCTGCCTGCGCCTCTGTCTGCCTGCGCCTCTGTCTGCACGTCTGCCTGTCTGCCTGCTCCTCTGTCTGCCTGCTCCTCTGTATGCCTGCTCCTCTGTCTGCCTGTCTGCACGTCTGCCTGCGCCTCTGTCTGCCTGTCTGCACGCGCCTCTGTGTCTCTCGCCGTCCGCCTCTGACATCCGGTCTGAACGCGGAAGCAGCTCGGATGTCAACAAAAGACAGCTGGACCTGTGAGTGCGTCCCTGCTGGGCTTAAACTCGCCGATAATGGGTGTATTTCTTTACAGTATGCTGTGTGTACCGTATACTCTTGTGCTTTGTCTCTTTTGAGACACTTTATCGGAAAATGTTCTGTATGTGACGCAAAGTTTGTAGTGGAATTGCTTTCCGTTTCGGCTAATGGCTAACTCTGAAGAAGTGAAACTTTAGAGGAGAAAGAAAAGCTGCTACTAATAAAAAAAGGAACTTTTCACTGAGGATTTCGCTTCATCAGTATAATGTTTAATCTACAGGATGTACGTGGTCGGTTGTTGTCGACGACCTACTGTAATTTGCCGGGTTTTGTCCAAATGTATGTAAGTTCGGTGGCTAAGTAGCCTGTTAGCCACACATTGCGTCACAACCAGGAAGCGGCGGTGCGGACCTGCGATCATAGTGAAATTAAATATAAAACACGGATAAGCGCCATTCGGACACCCAGTGCCCTGTTTGGTGTATTTAAACTGTTCATAAACTTTATTACTAGATAAAAATATTCTAGTTGTCACAGGCGCGCAGTCGATCATTTAGGGAGTCCGCCCCAGCGCTCTCAGCGTTTTCCGCACAAAAGTTAGTTGAAAGTTGATTTTGATTAAACCAAAGCCGTAATACAGCGCCTTTTAGGAAAACAATGAGAAAAAAATGCTTGAACGTTAGTTGGGTTACTTTTCTTTGTTTCTTAACCCTTCAGATCCCATTTCCTGGACGGACTATGATGATGATGATGACGCATCCGGCATCTTTTGATGGGCTTTAGTTAACGCGGCCCCAAACGCTGATCTGGATTCTCTGCTGGAGCTGAAATTTCTCATTAAGAAGGAGATATGGCAGGATCTTTAAACATTTTACTTTTATATATTTTGTACATAGCTGGTGAGTTGTTGCTGTTGTGGTTTTTCTGTTGATATGAAATGTGATATAAATTGTCAGGATGCCAACTCCAGGATAAGAAAACAAATTTTACTAAAATACTGTAAGAGCATTTCTGCTGATTCAGTTGGTAGCACTGTTCTCTAAGGGTCTACTCCTATAGTACAAAGACACGCTGTTAAGATAACTAGTAGCCCTAAACGACCTGTAGTATCTGATTGTAGTATCCTGTGAGAGACTGGGAGTGAAACTGTGGGGGGGGGGATGCAGGAAGGTGTTTTGGGTCACATCTAGTCAGAGAGGCTGGTGGGGATAGAGGCCAGAGCACCATCCTGCTGGCTCACTCAGATCCTCGCTGAGATCCTCTTTGACTTCTGTTTGCAGCTTGTGGGAACATGCAGTTCGCCTCCAGCAGCGGTGAGTTACTCTTCCCTGTTTCCATGTCTTGCGTAGGGCCAGCAGTCTGATATCGATTTTTATGTAATAAATGAGTTTTTAAATTCACGTTTTGGCTTTATGATATACAGTGGTACCTCAGAACTCTAACTTCATCTGTTCAGAATTGGAATCCTAAAAAGTTTGAGTTGTGATCGAATTTTCCCCATAAGAAATAATGGAAAACCATGTAATTGGTTCCCGGCCCCAAAAAATTACCCCTAAATATTTTTTTTAGCATTTAAACACACAATGAACAAGATTAAACAAGAAGAGCATATACTGTACTAAACACATCTAAGCACATTTATCAAAACAGTAATTTGCATATTGTTTGAATACGTTTATTTTCTTATTAAAGTTAAAAACCAATGTGTCCTGCCCCGATGGTTCACTCCTTCTGTGTGCCACGCCCCCTCGTTAACCTCTTGTGGAATCCCCATATGATCAGCTGTTTCTGGTTGTTGTCATTAGTCCTCTGTATTTAGTCCACGTTTCAGTTTGTTTCTCCAGACCTGTCATTGTCTGCGTTTTGCCTGCCTTACCTGTAATTAAACTCCGTATATCCTGATACCCTGACGTCTGCGCCTTTGTCTCCGTTCGGTCCCCGCTCAGCTCGACAATATTATTATAATTAAATGTATTAATGGTTTATTATTAATGATATTAAAATAATTAATACGAAATCTTTATTTTTAAATGTATTTTATTATTATATAATACTGTTACTGTCTATCATTGTCTAAATGTATTTTTACTGTCTAAATATATGTATCCAGCTAGTGTAAACATGCACGATGCTATCACAGCCAATGCGAGGCTGAGACTGAATCGTTACCCTTTGTTTCTGCTGAGAGACGTGCCGCGTGACTCATTTCCCTGCGCGTGCAAGTTATCTTAGGTCAGCGTTCACGGTTTGACTTCTGAGTTTCAGATCGAGTTCTAGGTCATTTTTAAAACTGGTTGGTTCGACCTTTAAGAAATTTGAGTTCTAATGAGTTTGAGAACTGAGGTACCACTGTATTTCATTTGCATACTTATTTATTTGACAGTGCATAGTGAGAGTAATTACTGATTTTGTGTTTTGGAACTACTTCACAGTTTATTAATGGTCTATAATCAGATTATTAATTAGGTTGTAACACTTTGTAAATCACACACAGTGTTTTTTAATTAATAAATTACTGCCATTTTTAAGTGGCATGCGGTCTTACTGTAAAGTAGTACCTGTGATTCTGTATAAAAGATGTTATTTTCTCCAGATTTTGTTATACAGAAAACAACTGGCTGGAATAGTTGAGTTGTGTGGCTATAAAATAAAGTATTTTTGTCTCTTTCTCCTGCTCTTTGGTATTCAGAGCACTGTGAAAAGTCTCCCAAGGTCCTCATGGCTAGGCATGGCGAGATCTGGACCACCCCCCACCATAGCTGGCTCTCCCGGCAACTCAACTGCACCTGGCAGATCACTGCGTCCGTGGGAGAGCCTGTCATCCTTAGGTACCGTGCAGCCACGCCATTCGAGCTCACTGCAGCTCACTGCAGCTCACTGCAGGCTGCTCGGCATCATGCTTGTTAAGCAGCAGCTGCAGTCACTGTAGTTACTGTCCATGTGCGGCAGTGATTTGCATATGGTTTTCTGTGTTCAGCTTGAAACTGCAGTTGATGGGGTGGGGGGTGATAGGGGGCTGGTGTTCATTAGCGATAAGGTTATACAGCACAAGGGGGGGATGCAGTGGTTCAGCATAAGTGCTATGAGGAAGTTCTGGGGTCGGCCAGTTTGATGGGATGTCCAGGAATAGGGGTTACAGCCCAGCCCTGGGTCCCCTGGTCTATGATGCGCTCGTCTATACCAGGGGAAGAAGAAAACGGGGATTAGAGAGCGGAGGTGAGATTACAGGCTTTTCGCCAGCATCCAGTGCGGTGCAGGTTTCACCTCTCTGGAGGATCTGCTAGTCCAAGCCACGCTCCTCTGTTCCTTGCTGTGCAGCGTCCTTCCTAAGCAGCTATAGTTGGCTCCCATCTGGCTGTCAGTCATCTCTGTGCGGAGCCCCTTATCGGGCGGCAGGTGAGCGGCGGTCCAAGAGAGGACGTGGCGACACTGTACAAGCTCTTACTGCGAAGTTAGGTACTAGAGGTGAGTCTGTTATGAATAAAGCTCATTTCTCCCTCTGTCTGCTTTGGCCAGTTTCTCACAGTTCATTGTGCCATGTGGGGTGGAGTGGCTGTCAGTGACTCCAGCACTCGGCAGTCCTGTTTCGCTCTGTGGATCCCAGATCCCGCGGCCAATGGAGCTGTTTGGGGGAAATATTTCTTTGACGTACCAGTTCTTCTCGCACGTATACCTGTCATCGGGGTTCCGTCTCTCCTACATGCGAGGTATGGCATTTCCCAGCCCTTTTGGCTGCCCAGCCTTTAGTTGTTAGTAGTATAAAGCAAATCTAAAGATGACCATGCATTCGTATCTGCTGTCACTCCTCCTGCAGCATCAGGCCCCTGCTCCCCGGATGAGTTTGAGTGCCTCAGTGGCCGCTGCCTGCCGTCCGCCTGGCGCTGCAATGGGCGCAGTGAATGCCTGCTGGCTGGATCAGATGAGAAAGGCTGCGAGGGTCTGGCTGAGCTCTCCACGGGGACGAGCACTGGGACCACAGCGATGGGCCGCCAGTCCAAAACTGCCCAGGATGGAGCACGAGTGGAGGGAGACTTGCGATCACGTGGCGGTTCTGTGCCCAGTACGCGTATCACCCCAGTCCGTGCCCCCGGCGGCCGCTGCGGAGGACTCCAGAAGGGCTTCTACGGCTGGTTCTCTTCCCCGGTACTGACTGGGCCCGCTTTGCTCTGCGTGTGGACCGTGGACCCTCAGGACCCCCGGCCGCTGCGCTTGGACCTGCAGCTCCTGGAGCTGGGCCCAGGGGACACGCTCACTGTCACGGACCAGCCTCAGGGCCAAGGGAACATCGTCAAAACCGTGAGTCCACTCTTTAGCCTGGCAGCATCGTTTGCACCTGCTGAAAGTGCTTAGCTTATATTTAAAGGGATATTGGAGCTGTGACACCGTAGCTTTATAAGTTTACGGTTCGCGTGGAAGTTCTGCTAGCCGCTTGCACTCTTAACCAAGCCTTCTCCAACAGATTACCTACGCATCCAATTACAAGTCAGTGCAAGTGGTGTCCCGGACGGGCCTGATCTCCTTGACTTATCAGACTCAGCAGCACTCAGAGGGGCGTGGCTTCAATGCCACCTACCGCATCGTGGGATACTGCCTTCCCTGGGAGGGCGTGTGTCGGGGTCCGGCAGGCGGCTGCTACACACCTGAGCAGCATTGCGACGGGCACTGGGACTGCCCTGAGTCCGGCTCCGATGAAGATGGCTGCGGGGGCTGCCCGCCGGGGTTTTTCGTGTGTGGCGGGTCTGCAGCGCAGAGGCCTGCCGGACATTTTATCAACCGGCCGATCTGCTATTCCCCCAAAGAGAGGTGCAACTACCAGCTGTACTGCGCTGATGGCAGCGATGAGAGGGAGTGTACCGTCTGTCAGCCTGGAACCTTCCACTGTGACACTGACAGGTGGGAAGGCTTGTTGTGTGTGTGTGTGTGTGTGTGTGTGTGTGTGTGTGTAAACGTGTTCAAGAAGAGCTATGACCAGGGATGCACATAATTGATATGCATTCGGTGTATAAAGTGATAGAGGCGGCAATTTCTTGGTGTACCGGCAAATGCACATAGTCAGTAAGCATTTGCTCTGTTATAACAACAATTTACCATTAATTTTAATCTTTATATTGCAGTTGAAGCACTCATCAGCCTGGAAAAGGGTAAAATGCACTGTAATAGCAGTACAAGTGTGTACTTATGTGTACTATAGCTGTTACACCAAGAAATCGCTGCATATGTTGCTTTATGTGCCAGATGTGTACTTGCAGTCCAGTTGTGCACGTTCCTGCCTATTGCTGTGAATGGCGAGCCTTTATTTTGGGCTACGGGTCACAAAGTTCTAGCATCGAGTGCTCAAGTGATGCTAGTGGTCTGTGCTGCAGGTGTGTTTTTGAGAGCTGGCGATGCGACGGGCAGATGGACTGCAAGGATGGCGTGGATGAGATGAACTGCACGATGACCCTGCCTCGCAAGGTCATCACCGCGGCAACAGTGGGCAGCCTGGTCTGTGGGCTGCTCCTGGTCATCGCCATGGGCTGTACCTGCAAGCTGTACTCCCTGCGCACACGAGAGTACAGGTCTGCGCAGCCTGCGTTCCCATCTTTCCCACCCCCCCTACGCTTGGGGTTCCCACCTGTATTACACTGGGCTGTGGATCGATAAACTCTCAGGCAAAAAAAGGAGCCATTAAACTCTGGCACGTTTAGTCTCTGAGTGTATTATTTTTAAGACACCTCTAATATTCGTGCGCTTTCATTGCAACGGGAAAAAAATGGAGCCGGTTAAACTTATTAAATCTGTCTTGCTGACTGGCGTGCCCTGCAGCAGCCCTGAGTAATGAGTATTCTTCCTTAATGCTTCCAAAGCTGGTGTTGCTGACCAGTCTGTGTCTGCCCGCCTATTCGTCCTGTAGTATGTTTGCGCCGATCAGCCGACAGGAGGCGGCACTCATCCAGCAGCAGGCGCCCCCCTCTTATGGACAGCTGATTGCGCAGGGAGCCATACCTCCGGTGGAAGACTTCCCCACAGAAAACCCGAACGAGGTGAGCTCCGAACCTAGACCGGGTTAACTCAGGGCTTGAGAGACCCGTACTGAAATGCAGCGTTTTCCAAGTCGAATAGGACAGCCAGCAGTACATATGGTGGGATTGCTGTGGACGTTCTGAGTGATCTTCCGGTTCTGTTTCCCAGTCCTCTGCCCTTACGCTCAGAGGAATCCTACAGCTCCTCAGACAGGAGCCTGGCTCCTCACCCAGACATAGGCGACGACCCCGGTTTGTCCGGAGGGCAATTCGCCGCATGCGAAGGTGGGGTCTGATCCCCAGGTCTGCGCCAAGGGCCACACAGCCGGCAAACTCCTCCCCCCAGCCGGCAGAGGATACTGCAGCAGGCTCAGAGGCCAGCCAGCCTGGTCCTGGGTGCTCAGCCTTGGCAAGTGACGGTGTCCAGCAGCCGCTGCCTCAAAAACCGGGCCTCCTTTCCCAGGGAGAACAGCCACCTCCAGCTCCTCCACCCCCGCCTCCGCCTCTGCCAGTCCAGGCCCCGCCTCCTCCCTCAGACCCTCCCTCTGCCCCGCCCCCCAGAAGCCCTCCACTGGCTTCTCTCTTGCACTCCCTTGGGCTCAGCATCTCGCTGTTCCGCTCTGGGGGTGCCACACCCACTTCCATCACACTCTTGGATTCCCCCTCCTCCTCCGAAGATGAGGTCCTGCTTATCCCGCTCTCTGATGATACTCCCTCAGAGGAAGATGTGCCTATGCTCACTTGAGCCCGCTTGTCATTCCCTCCAGCCCCAACTAAATTATCACCCCAATAGAGAGCACTGCAGGAATACTCAAATTTGGTCCACCTTGGTGTGGGTCTAGTGCCTTAATCTGATTGGGCTGTTTTTTATATAAGAAATGTATATTTTGTGATTCGTTGTATGAGTTTATTAACCTCCTGCGGAGACTGAACCGAATGGGGTTTTTTTTTGCGTGATGGTGTAGCAGAAAGTATGCTTGGCTTAGGTGAGAGTGATTATCACATGGCCGGTTTTGCACAGAGACAGTCTTGTCTTTGACCTCCTTTCTGGATCCAGTAATCTGTTCTTGGCATGGCTCGTGTCCCTGCCATCCTTGCATATATCTACAGTACTTTATCTTTTACATAGTCTGAGAACTGCTTATTTTTACAGAGGACCACTATCACACACCCAGTTTCACACAGTTTAGTTCCACACAGAGAACTAGCATGTAAATGGTAAAAGGCCCTATTTGTGAGTTCACTTCTCAGCCGTGTCCCTTTACATCATCACTAATCTCCTTGTAAGGCTCTTGTGCATCTCCTTTTGCCTTAGTCAGTGCGGAAACAGGCTGGCCAAAATGCACGCAAGACTAGGGGATCATCTTTGATTAAAGCGTCTTTCTGTGAAGCATCCGGTTCTGTGCTGTACGGGTTCCTGTCCCATCAGTTACTTGTTGCTGGCAATCAGCACTTTAAAATTGCACCGGTGCCACTGGCTTTTGGGCAGTAAACTGCAACGTGTGTGCTGGGGCAGTGTGAGAGTGAGAGTGTGTCCTGTGACTGAGAGCTTTGACATGGATGTTCGCCCAGATGCTCGAGTGCCTGAGTTCTTGACGTCCCACTATCGGAACACGCACCGTGAGGACACTGTCTTCCGGGGGTTGCAATGCTACCACAATCACTATGATGCAAACTTGAATCCTGTAGGCTTGCCTGCCTTCCCCATTCCACTGTAGTTAGGCTTTTAAACTTAGCTGCTGGACTTCTAGACTGTGCCAATTAATGTGCTGTTTTGCCTTTTTATCGTTCAGTTTTAAAAATGTGCTTTATGTTCCTGGTTTTACTGAATGTACTTTAAATGCAGACAGATTTGGCTTTTTGATGCTGATGCGAGAGTAAATTTTCACTGTATATTAATATTGGAGAAGCAGCAAAATCAAAGGAGATTAAATGAATTGCACTTTTCTTGTTTGAGTGTGTTTTTGTATCTGCCTGTTATCTGCCATAATTTATACACCCTGCTTAAATAAAGAAATTATACTGTTCTGTATATGACACTGCGTAAACACCATTCAGAACTACAGCAACGGTGATTTTTCAAGTTGAACTGAGTGCCGTGATGCGGACATGATAGGTGTACGGACTCGTTGCTGAGACGATGAGTGAGACGCTCTGTGTGTAAATTACGGGTCACGTGTCCACAGCACAAAACAGTGTCACAATGATGTGGTGTGAGGAATTGGCCGTGAAGGCGTAGAATTAATGGATTTCCTTTGAGAAAGAAGGCGGAGAGAGACCCAAGCAGGTGACATGAAGGAACTAGGTGTTAAAGGTATCGATTCACCTCCGGTCTTTTTTTGGGGGGTGGAAATTGATTGAGACTGAGATTTCGGAGCTCGCCTACTGCCGCCCTTCAATCACGCAAGGAACTGGACATCGCTGCCTTGACCGTCTTTTAGATGTGGAGGTATTTGCAACGGATCTTAGTCAGATCATCCGGTATTATTATTTTTTCCAGTTTAGACAAATATACAAACTTGTATGGATGAGACTTTGAATCATTTCTTAAACTAAAGGAGACAATAAAACTGGAACGGTGAGTACATAAAAAATTCCCTATTGCATTCATAATTTTATTTTAAAATACAAAATGCTATACAGAAAAGGCGAATGTTAGCCGGTAATAATGGTTTTTTAAATGATTATATATATTACTGATAGCTAATTATAGCAAGTGTAAGATTCGACACGAAAATTTATACTTTTTCGTTTTTAAAAACATTCCACCTTCCAATGCCAATAAGTGTAAAATCACTAAAGGAAAAATACAACTTTAAAAATCTGTATTCATAAATATCTCCCAGATCACCACTACGCTACAAAATATTTTGCAATATAAAGAAAGCGTAATGTATCGCATCCCATCCAACATGTCTCTGTGGGTCTCTTAAGAGGTAAAAATTGGTGGGGCCCAAATGGGTTTGGCCATCGTCTCCAAATGTGTTTTATTTATGTAATCTTACATCCAAAAATGACACCCAGGAGCGGTCATTCTCTTCCTAAATCATTTTTCAAAATATTAAATCAAAACACTGGCACACTGTAAATATGTTTCCTCCTGCTAATTAAAAATTCTTAACTGGTTACAAATGCACTTTTGAATCCCACACATACTTGGGCAAACTCATGCCCAAACCCAGTTCGAATCAATTACTTTTCCCATTTACAACAGAAACGAGCTCACATGGAAATATTGTCAGGGTCCTATATGGATGCAGTCAGGATAGCCCAAATGGGCCCCATTTCGAACCCATTTAGATCCCACCCTAAACCCACTTGGGCAAATGCAAATGGCCTTACCAGGTTGCCCCCTTGTACCCCTTATGTCCCCATACGGGCATGTTGGCTGGGATATTGAAACTTCAGCTTAGTATAATTGGTCCTAAAATTTTTCATAATCAATTTTATAATATATATATGTGTGTGTGTGTGTGTGTGTGTGAGAGAGAGAGGGAGAGAGATAGAGTGAGAGAGAGTCACTCCAAATGTAAGCCAGCTATCACCCTGTTTTCCTCCAGGACGATGAGGAAGATTTTCCGATGGCTGCTATTGCTCTGCCTTCCAAAGGCCTTTCAGCGGTGCATTTTTGATGATATCCAGCCATGGGTCAGAGCAGTGAGCCCACCGCCAAATCAGCCTACCTCTCCCAAACACACAGGAGACAATCAAACCAGGAACACTGATCCAAAGGCTCCTCCACGTACCAACAGAGTCCTGTCCCAGGAGCACCAGAGGATAATCAGGCAAATTACCGCAAAGACACAGAGTAATTCATCAGGCCTTCTGCCAATCAGAATAAGAACATGGATTCCACAGGAGAGCTTTGCCCTGTCACATGTGGAAAGAGAGCGACTGGAATTGGCCGCGTCCAAGGCTGTCAGAATTGTGTCTGACATCCTGTCAGGTACTGGGAACTAAAGTTTGTTAGATGTAAGAACTGGGCATATATCTATACTGCCATTTATCATGCAAGCATATTTAAGTTGGCGATGAGGTGTGGTGTAGTGATGCGGGATTGAAAAATTTTGGGGGAGACATTCAATCTGTAATTTTATTATCCGGGTACCTGCCTGGTCGGGACCAAACTGGATGGGGTTTAAAACTCACGATTTCACTACCTGACACTAATGACTGTACTAATGACTTGTGATCCTCATAGTGGACAGAATCCCTGGTCGGATGTTGCTCAGTAGAGACATCAACAAGTTCTGCAAGTTCATCTGGAAGGACGCTACTGTCACCAACTACAACAAGTCTGTGAGCCTATATTTTTGACCTTGATGAAATGTGTGCTTGACAGTTCGCGCGTTGCACAAAACATCTGTGTGTCAGGGTTATGAGAAATGTGTTTGTCTGCTGGCGCCTTTTAGGGAATCCTAGCTGGGTTGCTGTAACCTATCAGTAACCTTCTTCTTAATTAGGTGTGCGAGAGCCAATGAGAACTACAGAATGGAGAATTGCCTTGATGTCACTGTGAGTAGCATGGGAGGATTCATTCATCTGTTCACGTCACCCACACCGATGCCCCTAACTCTAGAGGGCGCCCTTTCTGACTGTCCTGCCCCCTTCCTGAATGGCAGATCCCAGATGACCACCTGAGTGGCTGTGGTGTTTATCTCCACCCAAACTCCCAAACCGTGCTGGTTCTCAGACCAGAGGGCAGGGGGCTGCCTGACACAGACTTTGTACTGTATCTCCACACCTGCAGTACTGACAAGTGCCATGCAGAAGTAAGAGACCATTTGTGGATTAACTTCTTTTTGTTGTAATGAAGTGGGTAGGTTTGGTTTCAAAATTGGTAGGGACCAGATGTGCCTCGAGCCCCCCGCTCCCCTAAACACACACGGAACTCCTACAATATTGGTAGGCACATATTCCTACCATTTGTACCCAAATCTATGCCCCTGGCTGTGATGTTTCTTCAAAATTCTCTCATCCCATCCAAACAAGGTGCCTCCTTCTTCATGGCCAGTGTCTTCTGAAATAGGGTACAAGATTTGGCCAGATCTGAGCAGACCTGCATTGGATAAGTGGATATGAAATACTGAGGGATGTTGTTTCATTCAAGTTGCACTTCTGTCCTCATACATCACCTCTGTCCTCATACATGGTGGCTTCTCATACTCTCCAACCCCACAGCCTGGTGTTCTAGCTTACGCAGCCCACTGTCAGACAGATCGACGTGGTCGGCCGCTGGCTGGAGTTGTCGTCATCTGTAGGAGTGCGTTTCATGGGGAAGGTTATAGCCATTCCCGCATGGTGCAGGTAACAGTGGTGCTCCCTTGCTGTTACTAGAAATAACATTACTCCTGTTACATCAGTACCACTGTCATACTCGTGCCGAGACTACTGGTAATACTTCTTATTACTTTTACTACTGTCATTAGTAAAGTGCATTAATTCTCTGGCTTTTTGTAGACCATCACGCACGAGCTGTTCCACGTGCTTGGATTTTCCAAAGAGCTTTTTGACACGTGGAAGGACTGCTCCCATTCACCCAGAAGTCTGTCACTGTCTGCGCTGCTGCCTTCTCTTACAGTCTTACACAGTTACTATTGGTTGCCTTGTTAAGCTTAGACCACCTTTTTGGTGCATGCTTCTGTTGTATTGAACTGTGACGCTAACCGGGATCATATCACTGAGGTGCTGGTTATGTGTGTATCGCTGTGTCATATAGTTGGGGAGGACTGCTTATCTCATGGTCAGGTGACGAACGTAGACGGGACTGGTCAGGTGAGGATCTACACCCCGTCTGTCATTCGTGCCATGCAGAAACATTCGGGGTCCTCTGAAGAAGAGCTGGGTGGCCCTCTGGAGAATGTGGTACTGGTTGCATTCACCAGCTTGTGCTCTGTGTTGACGTCTGCATGCTTTGTAACATTCACATGTCGCCTCAGGAATTTGATTGCGTATTCATCTCTTGATGTATAGTGATTGTGTCTTCAGTTTCTATGCCATTACTGTTAAATCAGAACTATCTATACTGTATGTTTTAATACTCATGTCATTTGGGCTGTCATGATGGCCTATACACTGTCACCCACTGCCAGACTCTGATCTGCATCTAGACCAAAACACAATTGACTCTAGACCCTGCAGTCGACGCCCCCCCCCCCTCCCCTCAAGCTGGCAAATTTTATCATGGGAGGATACCCCACCTCAGTTTCACACATTTTTGTGCTGCTGGTGGAAAAAAAATTGTTGTGGTCCTCAGTTATGCACTGACGAGTACTCACCTTGCACTGTTTATATGTACTTACTTGTACTCAGTTGTACTCACTTTCCACCTGTCCTTCTTTCCCTCAGGCAGCCAATGAGCCTTCATCGCACTGGGAGGCCCGGGTTCTGCAAGGGTCCATTATGGCAGCGGCACTGGACCGACCGGAACTGGTGCGTGTTGATCCACTCACTTTAGCTGCCTTGCAGGATACCGGCTGGTACTACGTCAACCAGAGTGCAGCTCAAAGGATGGAATGGGGAGAAGGTGAGGAGATGGGAGTCAGGAGAGCATGTGGAAAGGATGGTGATTGGAGAGAATGAGAGACTGAGGAGGGGAAAAGAGGAACTACTGCACCGATGATATACAAAGTGGCATGAACCGTTTTAGATGCAAAATGGAATATACATTATATTGAAATTGTTTTAAATCGAATTGAAGTTACCAAATTGCCCATAAGTGTGCATGTGTGAGTGAATGATGTGGGGTAGGCTCCAGACCCCCCAACCCTGAATAGGACAAGTGGGCATAGAACATGGAGGTATGTATGTATATTCTGTAAGCAATTGATATAACTCATATCTGTATTTAGGGTGACACTGTTTCAGCCGTTAGCTGAAAAGCTTCACAACTGGGAGTCTGAATCCTCCCCCCCTCCCCAGCATGTGTGGGGAGTTTACATATAATCCCCATGTTTGTGTGGGTTTCATTCAGGTTACCCCAGTTAGGTCCTGCAATCCAAAAGCAGACGTTATAGAGAACTGCCATTTTAAAATTGCCCGTAGTGTGTGACATATGGCTGGATTAGCCTTAAGACATTTGTTGTGAATGTTTGGAACAGATGTGGACAATCTTATCTGCAAAGGGCCGGTGTGTGTGCGGGTTTTTGCTGCAACTCCCTAATTAGATTACTAATGAGAGGACTGATTGGCTGAACCTGGGTTTGAGCAATTGACCTAAAGGTTATCCCAAAAACCTGCATATATACTGGCACTTGCCCACCTCTGCTTTGGAACATCTGTGAATATATCAGAAAGTGTAATGTGCGCCAGCGCCACTTAGTGGTTGTGTTCTGTACTGCATCTGTCTGCTGTGAGTAAGTCTGTGTTTACATCTACTTGAGGGCAAGGGTCACTGTTTGGGTCCTTGGCCACCTGTCATGACAACTCATCCACCTTCTTCTGCACAGGCAGGTAATATAATCACATTTTACATATGTATAAATTCTATGTAGAAGATATAAATTTGTGTTGTGAATCATTTTGGGCTGGTTTCCCGAAAAAGGATTAAGACTATTCATGGACTTAATTGCCGTTTCAATGGAGATTCACCATTGTAACTCAAAGCTAGTCTAGGCTTGGGCTTAATCCTTGACTGGGAAACTGGCCATTTATGTTTAGTCATGAAATGATTTAACCTCCACCATTCTTGCTCTCTCCTTTTGTGCTCCTCTAACAAGTGGATTAGGTTGTCATTACCTTCATCTCCACAAGGGGGTGTGCCAGAGTGACCAGTATTTGGACGGGTGTCGCATTTACAAGCCTCTGGTTAATGAGGTGTGCATCCTTTTGTTTATGTTTCAGTCTGTGTTTGATTTCAGTTTTTTAAGCTCATTTATGGATTTCACTACATCCCCGTCTGTGTTTTTCTGCGACTCTGCTCTTCCCCTTCTTGCAGAGCGAGTGCTCGAAGGAAAGGGACAACGAGACTAATAAGGCAGAGGAATGGAGTGGAGAAATCTATAGTCCAGAGAGCCGGTGCTTTTTCTCAAACCTGAGCAGAGAGGTCCGGTTCTTCATAGTGACTCTGCTATTTGTTTTTAAATGTTCTTTTTGATTATTACCTGTTTATCTACAACCCCAATTCCAATGAAGCTGGGATGCCGTGCAAATTGTAAATACAAGCAGAATGCAATTATATGGAAATCTCATAAACCCATATTTTATTCATAACAAAACATAGAAAACATGTCAAATGTTTAATCTGAGAAAATGTATCATTTTAAGGAAAAGATAAGGTAATTTTGAATGTCATGGCAACAACACGTCTTCGAAAAGTTGGGGCATGGCCATGTTCACCACTGGGTGGCGCCCCCTCTTCTTTTAAAAACGGGGGACTGAGGAGATCAGTTGGTTGACTTTTGGGAGAGGAATGTTGTCCCATTCTTGTCAGAGACAGGATTCTAGTTGCTGAACTGTCCTAGGTCTTCTGTGTCGTAATTTGCATTTTATGATGCGCCAAATGTTCTCAGTGAGTGAAAGATCTGGACCACTGGCCGGCTAATTCAGTACCCAGACCCTTCTTCTACGAATCCATTATGTTGTAATTGATGCAGTGTGTGGTTTGGTATTGTCATGTTAGAAAATGAAAGGTCTTCCCTGAAAGAGATGTCATCTGGAAGGCAGCATGTTTCTCTAGAACCTGGATATACCTTTCAGCATTGATGGTGCCTTTCCAGATATGCAAGCTGCCCATGCCATATGTACTAATGCACCCCCATACATCAGAGATGCTGGCTTTTGAATTGAGCGCTGATAACATGCTGAGTGGTCCTTCTCCTCTTTTTACAGCTTCTTCTTTGAATGACAGAGTTTTAACTGGCATCTTCGGATGGCACAGCAAATTGTGTTCACTGACAATGATTTCTGGAAATATCCCTCAGCCCATTTAGTTATTTCCATTGCAGAATCAGGCCTGTTTGTGAGGCAGTGCTGCCTAAGGGCCTGAAGATCATGGGCACCCAGAATACTTGTCCCTCACACACAGAGATTTCTCCAGAGTCTCGGAATCTTTTGATTATATTATTTACTGTAGATGATGATATTTTCGATCTCTTTGAAATTTTACACTGAGGAACTTTTTTCCTGAAATTGCTCCACTATTTGTCGAAGCAGTATAAGTGGGATTGGTGATCCTCTGTCCATCTTTACTTCTGAAACACACTGCCACTCTAAGACGCTCTTTTTATACCCAGTCATGTTACTGACTTGTTGCCAATTGACCAAATTATTTGCAAATTGTTCCTCCAGCTGTTGGGTTTTCCAACTTTTCCAGCCAACTTTTTTGAGACGTGTTGCTGTCATGAAATTCAAAATGAACCAATATTTTTCACTAAATAGCAAAATGTCTCACTTTAAACATTTTACATGTTTTATACATA
This sequence comes from Stomatorhinus ivindoensis, assembly GCA_019775895.2. Classification (NCBI taxonomy): domain Eukaryota; kingdom Metazoa; phylum Chordata; class Actinopteri; order Osteoglossiformes; family Mormyridae; genus Stomatorhinus; species Stomatorhinus ivindoensis. The sequence goes on along the minus strand of JABFEB020000016.1, from coordinate 16,462,308 downwards.
TTCTATTGTGAGTAAAATATCAGTTTATGAGATTACCATGTCATGGCATCCTGTTTTTATTTACAATTTGCACAACGTCCCAACTTCATTGGAATTGGGGTTGTATTATTGCATGTTTTATATACACTGCCTGGCCAATTTAAAACACGCTTTTTGGGGTATACTTCACTAGATTTGCATGCTCCAATGTTTGAAAAACACATAATTGTTCTTCATTCTGTCTATAACTTTCTGAAATGCTTAAAAACCCCACCCTGAAGAGCCCAGTGTGCTCTGATTGGTCAGCTTGCCCTACACGTTCTGCCCCTGTTGGAAAGTGTTGCTACACAGGCTGCAGGATTTCTGAGGGTGGGCCAAGCTTGCAGGCAGGCAGCCATTGTGTTACAAGGTGACCTCACCATGTCACGGAAGTAACAGCTGGAATTCCAGTGAGGCGTTTGAGGCAGATTACAGAATAGTGGTTTCAGTGATGAGAGTTACTCCCTTTGGGGTCTGCTTTGGGCCTTAATTCTTTGCAGACCGTTTACATTCACATAAAGCTATGTAACACGCTAAGGGAAAGGGAAAAACTGGAAAAGCGTAATGAGGCCCATTTACCATTTCACTGGATTACCTTTAGCTTTGATTACAGAGCACATCCGTCATGGCATTGTTTCCAAGAGCTTATGCCACATCACAAAATGTGTTTTCGTCCAAATTTGCATGAATTTTTCAGCAAGATCTTGTATTGGCAATGGGAGAGTCATATCACTGCATAGTCCTCTCCAGCACACCCTAAAGACTTTCAATAGGGTTAAAATCAGGACTCCATGGTGCCCAAATCATATGTGAAAATGATTCCTCAGGCTCCCTGCATAAATCACTCCTTCACGATGCGAACATTCTTGGCATCCTCCCCGTGAAATATGCCCGTTTCTTTAGGGAAGAAAAAATCCGTTGATGGTATAACCCGGCCATTCAGTGGATTCAGGTATTCAGCTGACTTCACTTTAATGCGACATAATATTGTCGAGCTGTAATGATGATTCAGTTGTTGGGTTTTAAGTACCTGCTGATTTAAATTCAAATGCTGTTTTTTTATTTTGGCCAGGCAGTGTGGTTATAGAACTGCATTTCAATTACATTTTGTGATAACTCCTGAATAACCATAATGATAGCAACGGAGTGCAAAGCCTCATAAAAATATAACACTGCTTTATTTTCATTCTGCCCACAGAATATTTCTCGTTCTGTAAGCGATTCACCAGAGGGTCGGTGTTACAGCCATCGCTGTACTGGGATAAACCAGTACGAAGTAAAGGTGTCTGGTTCTGAATGGATGGACTGTCCTGTCGGCACTTCTATTCAGGTAGCGAGGATAATGTACCCAGATAAGGGTTTTGGACATGCTTCTCATAGCCCTAGAGGAACGTGTGTGTCTCTGGGCTGTTTCACCATATGAATATGAGCATTGTGGATTCCAGCTCTTAGTTATGTTATTATACAATGCATGTGATGGATCTCCGTATTTCCGTTGTTTCAAAGGTACCAGGTTACCGTGGGGTTGTCTCCTGTCCTGATAAGAGGCTGTGTCTCTCCGCCCCGCCCCCACAGCAGGACAGCCCCTTCTATCCTGCCACTCGCATTCTTGGCTCCTTCGCCACTGACAGGTGTGTCTTCATTATCTTGTTCCGCCCTCCTCTATTTTGTAACTCTAATATAACAGTCTTCCGCTGTGACGCTATAATGATAATATTTGGGTGTTTGGTTTAGTGTAAACCTGCTGCTAAAGCCTTCCTGTTACTGTTCCTAGGCCGTCCACAGATGCACCCTCAGCCCTGGGCTCTTGGCCACTGACCTCCGACCCTGCTCCCCTTACTACGGGTTGTGCCGACGGCGCTGCACAGGTTCAGAGCGGCTCCCTTCCGGGCGTAGTGACTGCCCTGGTTCTTCTGGCTCTTCTCAGCATTCTTCTTTTGGTTTGCAGGAAACGGTGTTTTTATGGAGCAAGGGTGCATGCTGTCACATACATACCTCTTGCTCTGTAGCAGAATAGTTCAGCCCCTTAAACCAAGTTAGTAGTGTTAGGTATTACACTACACATGGCCATATTTTTAGCTACCTGAGTTCCTGTAGCTGTCCATGCAGTTCCTGGGAAGAACGACGTGAGTGAGACTGTACACCTGCTCTGTTTCCCCAGTAAAACAATGTTCATTTAATGTATAATTCTCCTCCTCATTTGGGGACCTATTAGAGTGTAAACAACAGAAGGGGGCGCTGTCTGCTTGTGATTGGAGGGCTGCTGGTTCGAGTCCAGCCTCAGTAGAATAGGCACATGTGTGGGCCCTTGAACGAGGCCCTGAACCTCCAGCTCCATGGTGTTGCTGCACTTAGCTGCCAAGCTTATTCTCACCTACACACGTCTGTGTGTCAGGCAGGGCAAGATGAGGCAGCGAAAAAGAGAGTTTCCCCACAGAGATCAGTAAAGTATAATCATTTAATTTTAAGTAGGGGAGATATAGATGGTGTAGTGCTAGAATATAATGGAAGAACTGTTCTCTTGTTCACATTGTTTTTTCCTTTATTTTCACACCTAATTAAAATGACCAGACTGTCACAGTGGGTTGAGCGTCCTTACTCTCCTCAATAAGATATGACATAATTATCTAATAAATGGTGTATTACATGTACTCTGAATTTTTTCATCCCACGCCCCCGGAAATAAGTGTCAGAGACTCGTCACCCAAGTTGTGCTTCCATCCTAGGTAGAATCCCAAATCGGTTTCAGTTACAATTAAAATGGAATTTGTTCACATTTCTAAATGGAAATCACAGCCCTCTTGCGATCTTTCTGGGCTTTGGAACTGCCACTTTGGGAACCACTGGTTTATTACACTGGGCACGGAGCATTTAGTTAAACCTGGGTGTCTTTGCGCTGTGGCAATATTGCAGCATATAGGGTTTAACTGAGTTGCAATTACTACCTGTTGAAAACTAAACCCAATCACCCACTAAGTTTATCTGAAAAATAATTGGCTTCAGCTATTTTTTGGTCTCCTTTGAGATTAATTTTAAAATGAGCAGTTTCCAAAAATACACTGATGGATACAGTCCCTGATCCATTTATTAGGCACACCTTGCTAATACCAGGTTGAGCACAATGTACTGTGCCGTATACATTTAGTAAGTGAGGGATTATTCTAAATATCTAAAATTTATATTATTAACCTGATAATATATTGTGATCCGAGTCTGTATTTAATTTGTATTATTTGGAATATGCGATATAACGATCTAAGTTGCCACCGAACTGCAGATGCCAGCTGTAAGATTGTGATAATTTACTGATTATATTTGTTTCTGTTGTAGACCACAGGCAGTTATATTCAGCAGACTAATCACGGCTGCCCATGTAACAGATCAGAATGGTAACCTTGTGTACGAGCTATCAATCTGCTTTCCTGTATTAAAGTGTACATAAGTCCGCTGCGCTCTCAGTGTTCCCTAACCGGAACCACCTTCCACCATTTCTTCACCTACTCAACCAGCGTTTCTCTGGGAGGCTCCCATAGCTCTCGTACAAATGTGTTATGGGAAAATCGGAAGCAGATTGAATATTTCCCTCCCGTGATATTAAACGCAACGTAACCCCTGCGCAGAGCCACAGATTTCAAATCAACACAGACCCTGGCGACGGTAAGTTCACCTGGAGCTGTGCCGTTTGTTATTGCATTTGGTTATAAAGCCTTCACACATACAGCTAACAAGCGAACGGCCACTTGCAAAGTGTATGGTGTCGGGATAAATGATGCCGGATCAATTACGGCCAACTTCATCAGGTACCTCAAAGCACACAAGGATAGGTCAGTCACTTGGTTAGGTGAAAGGGAAACTTATGGACAGATAACATTACTGCTGGAAAACTAATCAAACCACCGTTGTAGACTATACAGACTGCTTGCAGATTACAGCGTTATTGTTCCCGACCCATTTTATTTGATTAACATCTCACTACATTCTAGCCTAGGCTACCAGCAAGTAGCAGGCCAATAGTAGCCTTATACGCTGCTACCAGTAACCAGCTGGCTGCAGAGTATATATGGATGTAGTCTATTGATATAGCCTACTGTTAATCCTATGCATTAATTGCTGTTTAGAATTGCCGGCTGTTATGATATCAGTGCACCTGGTAAAACGCCATTCAGCTGCCCAAGTGTTTATTCAGGAAAAAATATTAAAACGTAACGTCAGTGAAGAAGAATTTCTTTCAGAACGTCTATCACAAAAATACTGTAGGCCTATTCCACTGCAGTATTGCTGTTAATAGTGCTCTAATATTTTGATACTGTAGCGTATATTAATAGATGATAGTACAGTACATGCCTTCAATCCAAAACATACAGCAATGCAGTATTATCTCAGATAGCATCTGATGAGAGCACGTTCATTTCAGTCATTTGAGAATTGAGACTTGACTTAGCATTGCCCCTCAAACACTTGAGACATGACTTGGCATTGCCCCTCAAACACTTGAGACATGACTTGGCATTGCTACTCAAACACTTGAGACATGACTTGGCATTGCTACTCAAACACTTGAGACTTGACTTGGCATTGCCCCTCAAACACTTGAGACATGACTTGGACTTGGAAAAAATGACTTGTGAACATCTCTGATTCATACTAAATGGAAGTAAGATACTTGTGTTCTCTACCCATGTACCCGTGTAAAATAATCATTAAACCCATTTACTATATCAATTTCATTTTCAATTATAAGGCCCTTACTATCCTGCAAATGAGTGATTTCAGCTTTTAGAGCTCTTTTGGAGTTAAAGTATTGGAAGAAACTTTTATTGTCATCCTTAGCCTCCAATGCAATTTTTCTTTCTACATCCCTCTTGGACAGTCTAATGTTATTTTTTAACTCTACCTGTAGACTTAGATACTCCTGCTTAATTTTGAAATCATTAGTTATTTTCCAGTTGTGGAACAGAGCCCTTTTCCTCCTGATTTTAATTTCCTTAGTAAACCACCTAGGTTGTTGTTTCCGAGATTTAGTTTTACTGGAAACGGGTATAAAGTCATCTTACACTTGCAACAATGTGCTTTTAAAAAATTCCCATGTCTCTTCAACAGTTTTGTATTTAATTCCATCCAGTTTATAGTTTCAGTCTCATACCATTAAAGTTAGCCTTCCTAAATTTGTATACTTTTGTTTTGGACTTTGATCTTCAGACACTAAAATTAACCTCAAATTTAACCATGTTATGATCACTACCGTCCAAAGGTTCTACAACGTCTAATTTTCCAATCCTGTCCTGGTTATTAGAGAAAACAAGATCAATAAGGGCTTCTCCACTGGTAGGGGTATTAACAAACTGAGTAAAAAAACAATCCTGTACTAATTCCACCATCTCTAGTTCATTTACAGAAGAGCCAGAGACTGTGTCCCACTGTATCCCAGGTAAATAAAATCACCCATAACCACCACATTGTTTTTATTACTCATAATCCTGATATCATCATATGACATTCTGCTTTCCTCTGCAGCTACATTAGGTGCTCTATAACAAATGCCAACAATTAGGCAATTTTAGTTTTTAGTATCTAGTCTTAAACATACAGCTTCTGTACTTTTACTTGTATCAGTGAGCTACCTTGCCTGCAAGCTTTCTTTTACATAAACTGCAACACCACCTCCCTTTTTGCCTATCCAGTCTCTACAGAACAACGTGTAACCATCCATATTATATTCTTCTCCATCGTTGTCACTCATCCATGTTTCAGTTATTCCTATAATGTAATAAGTGTCTGATAAAATTGAAGCCTCTAAGTCAATAATAATAACAGTGAATTCTTTATTTATCCCCATAGGGAAACTGATTTTACTTTACTCCTCTGGTGCTCTGTTTTGTAAAGCTGTCCACGAACGGCAGCCACCTGTAGAAGCACCCAGGGAGCTGGGGGTTAAGGGCCTTGCTCAAGGACCCACAGACATGCTGAGGCTGCGTTTGAACTGGTGACATTCTAATTACAGGGACACAGGCTTAGCCCACTGAGCCTAATACTCCAAGCATTAGAGCACATACTGCAAAAGATAGGCCTTTTACAGTGCCCATTTAAAATATTTATTGGGGCTTTTCTGTCTCCCCCCACCTATATTCCTAACTAACTTCCCTGCCCCCCCAGTTCCTAGTTTAAACATTCCTCAACTACTCTACACATGAGCCTCCCCAACACACTGGTTCCCCTCTGCATCAGAAGCAAACTGTACAGCTTGAACAGTTCACACCTATTCCAGAAGGTCTTCCAGTGCCCATGAAGCTAAACCCCTCATTCCTACACCACCATTTTAGCCGCGCGTTTTATCCCCATATCTCCGCTAACTTAGCCTGGCTTGCACGTGGTACATGAAGTATTCCAGAGAGTATCACTATGGATGTTCTGCTTCTAAGCTTATCCATGACTTCCATTAATTTATTCTGATAGAAGTAATGTTTAGATAAATCAGTAAAGTGCCGATATTCAATAAAACACCAAATTAACACTTTTATAAAAACGTTACTTTTTAATTGTCTGACACCGGCATAGATAATAATTTTCAAAATTATACCACTAAAATAAATTGATAGCATCCCTGTACCGCCTCAGTCTTGAATTTAGCACTAAACAACAACAAGACCACCACAGCCAGAAAACCAGGAGATAAGTGCACAGTGAAGTAGACAAAATCTTTTATTTTCACTTTAGTAACTGGTCTTTGAAAAGACCACCAAAACCTGCCAAAAATTAAAGCGCATCTTTCCAATCACATTGCGTGTTCGTTCGAGAAATAGACAAAATCTTTTATTTTCACATTAGTAACTGGTCTTTGAAAAGACCACCAAAAATTGCCAAAGCAACTGTATTTCAAGTTGTCATGGCGGGGTATTGGGTTAAGTTTTCAACCAGCAATAATCGCGCCTGAAGCAATAAAAGCAATAAAAAAAGCCAATAGGATGTTGGGGTATATATCCAGGTGTGTGGAGTTTAAGTCAAGGGAGGTAATGCTAAGACTATAC
>JABFEB020000016.1:16429266-16439786 GCA_019775895.2 Stomatorhinus ivindoensis | reverse complement strand
CATACTGTATAAGGCACTCAAAGGTCAGGTGCATGTGCTTACATACTGTATAAGGCACTCAAAGGTCAGGTGCATGTACTTACATACCGTATAAGGCACTCAAAGGTCAGGTGCATGTACTTACATACTGTATAAGGCACTCAAAGGTCAGGTGCATGTGCTTACATACAGTGTGTCTATGCATGTCCTGACCATCCTTGCTCTCAGGAAGAGTTTCTTCCACCAAGCCATCCACCCAAGATTCCGGCATATTTCTCATGATGTGCATAATAATAATACCTGTTTCTTTATGTGAGCAGTAATGTGTGAAAGTGTTTTAATCTTCACTGTGCTTGTGCACAACTCTTTACTCTTCCCTGTATACTGCTGTTCCTTGTATTTGATGCAGCTGTAGGGCTGTTGCAATGCATTTTTTGCACATTAAATTTTGACTTTCATTTTTCAGTTTTTGAAAGTGCTTTTCATGTAAGTCATGCATTCAGGGCATATCACCCAGGGTGTCCTTCGGTGTTAAAAAACAGGAAAACCACCATTGAACTGATGGTGTCATAAATTAGGCATGAAGGATTCAGATAATAAGTGGTAATTTAACTGTAGATTCTAAAAAAACACTCATTTTTCAGGTATTCAACCAGAGGCAAATGCGTGTCACTTTCTTCGGTGGGATCTGTGCAGTCTTTTCTACCAACAGCAGGTGTCGCTAATGGACCACAGCTTTGCTTTCCTGACTTGCTTTACTGAATAAGAGCTCTTAATGGCAGGCGATTGTCCATTATCAGTATTATCTCAGTTTAACTGTCTACATAAAAAAGCTATTCAAGCTATAATTTGCAGTGTTGTGCAGTTATGAACAAATAATCAATTGCCCTCCCTTTGTATCGGTAAAAATGTTTAGTAACCAACCATATTGTACAACAGCTCCAGACTAGAAAATATTACAGGGTGTAAGACCATTACATAAGAGAGAAATTTGATTTGAATCCTCATTTCTTAGTAACTTCCTGTGTGTTCTGTATGTCTTTCCATAATTCTTAGTCTTTCTCCAGATTGTCTTAATTGTACTGAAGGAATGAACAAGAGAGCGGATGCCTTCTGGGATAGAGGCCACTTAATTGGATAAGTGATTCCTGGAATGGGAGCCACTTAAATATGCTTACGTAATGGACATTTATTGCAGAAACGCACAGTTAGTATCGCTCCTGAGATAACCGTCCAAACATTTCTTAGAGCTTTCGATCTGAGTCTTATCCACTAAATTATCTGGATTCATGGCTAGATGTCTTGTAACATACAGTAAGAGCACAGACTCTGATAAGGAAAATGGTAACAGCATTTACACTTTATTAGTTACCCCTCACTAGGTAGGACCCAGTTTTTACCCCCTAGAACAGCTTCAAATGTGGATGAATTTTCCATTCATTGAAGAAACACGTCACTGTGGTACTGAGTTCTTCATTTTGTACTTGAGTCCTTTGTTTTGACAAATCTAGTTATTCTCTTCTAATCTCTCATTAAAACATTTTTGTTTGTTCACTGGAGGGCCATTGAGTGGATGTTTTTGTTCATCACATCATTCATTGTAAAGCCTAGATCAGGGGTCACCAACCTTTTTGAAACTGAGAGCTACTTCACGGGTCCTGAGCCATACCAAGGGCTACCAGTTTGAAACACCCTCCTAAACTTATCTAAACTTCATGTATAATAAGGATGTTTTCAATGCTTTTTTTTTAGATACTTTCAAATCTATATAAATGTAGATGTGATTAAAGAAGAATAACAACAGGAAAAAATTAAATTTTAGATGCTGCTCAATGGTGAGTTGTGCTATTTTTAGAACAGGTCCGCGGGCAACTCGTGCGGTCCTTGGGGGCATCCTGGTGCCCATGGACACCGTGTGGGTGACCCCTGGTCTGGATATTGTAGTGTGTGTGAATCACAGGAGGGTGGCTGTTTCTGAGATGCTGAAATCTCCACAGGGCACCACATTCAACCACAGTGCTTTGGTCATACGTATCCTAACGGAGAGTTTCCCAGTTTTGGGTGCGTAGGGCCAGAATCCATCATAGTTTACAGGTTTCCCTGCTCAAACATCTTAATCAGCTAATCACTGGGTTTGGTAGGCGTGTTTGAACAAGAAAATCTGTAAAGCGTGTTGGATTCTGGCCTTCCACATATTAGGGAACCCTGTTATACCCTTAGTTAAACAGTCCTATACCGACCCTATATGCTGTATATATTAAGTTGTAGCTATAGGATTCACCATTTAGAGAACCAATTAAAAATCAGGTGTGCATAATAAACTGGCTTTTTATGCCAATTTATGAGTTTATATTTGATTGGAGCAACAAGTGATACATTTATAGTGAGCACTTGTTTTGTGTGCTAAATGCCAGAAAATGTTGTCTTGGAAACATTTCTGAGTCCCTTCATAAATACTATTATTCATCGTTCAGCCAAAACATTAAAACCACTGAGAGGTGAAGTGAATAAAATTGATTATCTTGTTACAATGGTACCTGTCAAAGGCGCCATTATATATTAGGCGTGTGAACAGTTCATTCTTGAAGTTGATGTGTTGGAAGCAGGAAAAATGAGCAAGTGTTAGGATCTGAGGCACTTTGACAAGGCACAAATGACAATGGCTGGAAATATGGGTGACAGCATCTCCAAAACAGCAGGTCTAGTGGGATGTTCCCAGTATGCAGTGGTCAGCACCTACCAAAAGTGGTCCAAGGAAGTTGAACTGATGAACTGGGGACGGGGTCATGGGTGCCTGAGGATCACTGAAGGGGAGCGAAGCCTATCATGTCTGGTCCAGTCCTACAGGAGAGTTTCTGTAGCACAAATTGCTGAAAAAGTTAAGGCTGGCTATGATGGAAAGGTGTCAGAACACACAGTGCATCACAGCTTGCTGTGTGTGGGACCATGCAGCCGCAGACCGGTCAGAGTGGCCATGCTGACCCCTGTCCACCATCAAAAGTCACCAGAATGGGAACGTCAGAACCACAGAGCCGTGGAAGAAGGTCCCCTGGTCTGATGAGTCATGCTTTCTGTTACACCACGTGGCCAGTCGGGTGCATGTGCATCATTTAGCAGGGGAAGAGGTGGGACCAGTGTGCATTATGGGAAGAAGGCAAGCTGGCAGAGGCAGTGTTCAAGGTGTTAAGATGGTCTCCAAATTCCCCAGATCTCGAGCCCATCGAGCATCTGTGGGATGTGCTGGACAAACAAGTCCGACCTGGTAAAGGCCCACATGGTAACGTAAGAGACTTTAAAGGATCTGCTGCTAACATCTGGGGGCCGCATACAACAGGACACCTTCCCAGCTCTTGTGAGGTTCATGCCTCAATGGGTCAGAGCTATTTTGGCAGCATAACCAACATAATATTAGGCAAGTGCTTTGAATATTATGGCTCATCAGTGTATATTACTTTCATCCTGTAATAGAAGAATTATGATTTCATATTTTTTGTATGACAACCTGTTTACAAAATAAGTTTTGTACATGGAAAATGTCAGGGATGATAAGTGATATCACATCATATAACCTTTTTCAAAAGCAATAGTCTCCCATTTACCCATAATCTCAAAATGCTTCTCCAACGTAGGGCGATATGGATATTTAGTCATTTAAAGATTTTGTTAATAAGGCACCATCATCCTAGACAACTTAGATAATGAGCAATTTTATACGATATATTCATTTATACATCTCACTACTCTTAATCTCACTTGTATTGATCTACGTGTCCAGAATGATCTGCGGCCTCCTTGCATTGGAATTGGCTTCAGGCACATAGATATTTCCTTTATTTTATTATTATTTGTCTGATATACAAACACATTAAGCATTAAAATCCTCAGAAATGTCTTTTACTCTGGGCATTATACCTATGGTCAAAACAGAAGTCCGTGCAGTGAAACAAATACATTTCAATCTTTTTATCAAGGACGAAGACATCAACACAAGCAAACGCATAAGCAAAGATAAAGAGACAAAAGAAGGACAACGTCAACCACACGTATAGATATTTTTGGTACTGCCTCTGTGTATTTACTGTTGGTAAGCAACTGCAAAAAAAAAATAATTAATGAGCCTGTTGTGCTGTTCCTCAGAGGATAGGTGGTGATTTCAGACAGAGGACTTCGTCAGACCTGCGTCAGTGCCGATGAACTCACCTCGCAGGGGAAGACGTGCAGCCATACAGTCACACCGCAGCAAGCATCCGTGCCCGACGTGCCGAAGGTTTGCCTGAAAATCAGTACATCGTTAATGAAGCCTGAGACATATTCGAATAATTCAGATAATTAAAGCAGGGGGGTCCGCAGCCATACATAGCAGCGGCGTGTAATTGCCGTGAGATCGAGGAGCAGGGAAAGTTAAAAGTCGAACTAGCGGAGCATCGTTTCAGCACCTCGGACAGAGCGCGGCGGATCATGGCTCCTGCGTCGCCGGAGGAAGCGCACTTCGGTGAGCTGTCTTCAAAAATAAATATAATTAAACGGCACTTCATTTCAGAATCATTTCTATGGCTGGGCTGTGTGTTGCTATCATGTGGATGTTTTTCTGATGCTTTGTAGCAGGATCAATTCCTGTTGTCACTATTGCTACTCTTATTTTTTACCAGGCACTATGCGTTGCATTCAATGTAATGGTGTAGTTACATGTACGGGAATTATATTATCAGTAGTAATAAGCCAGGGAGCTCAGTTACATAATTTATGATTTTCTGAGCGTAGTATTTGCTACATTTGTGAACTCTCTACCCACTACGTACGTGCAGCGTCATCGATTATGAATATATAGCTAGATTTAAAGGCGTATATGCACCCTGCTCAGCTGTTTTGTGTTTTATCAGTCGATCACCGGCGTGATTAATATGGCAGGAGTCCATCCTGGCTCCCTCTTGGGTACAGCCCGTGCCGGCCCGCGTACCAGCAATGCGAACGGCGGCGTTGGCAGCGATGGCGGGGCGCAGTTCTGACTCACCCCCGGCTCGGGCTCCGCCACATTGCTGTGTGCTCCGGGGGGGCGGGGGTGCGCTTGGGAGTAAGGCGGCGAACGCCCACTGGAAATTTCCAGGATTTTAAAACCGCGAATAAATCACCGCAAATACCCAGCAATAAGGCGAAGCATGACCAAACAGGCGAAGCTGTGCAATAAGAACTAAAGCGATATAAAATTGCCCTTTCTTTGATTTTTCAGATTATATGACGTAATTAGCGGGCCATTGCTCTGCAACCGATTGTGTACATATAGTTTGAAATAAATATTTTATTTGCAATTTAAGCAATAATTCAAATATCAAATTGTGATCAAATTAATGAGCGATGTCTTAAAATTAAAACCTCTTTTGTTAAATGGTTTTAAAACATAGTTCTGTTATTATGGTTATTACGAATATACCTGTTTTATATTTGTAGCAAAATATTAGACGTTGTCATGATTCTGCATGGAATATAGATGGGTGGAAGATCAGATGTTAATTATACACAATTAGTTTAAGAAGAAAGGACTGCAATAATTTTCCGGTCTACTAGAGAGCTTAAACGGTTTAACAGCTGAACGGCTTTTGAGAGAGCATGTGTAAAGTGCTTTTTAAATTCAAAGGAAGATTTTGCAAACACAATTAGGTTGTGAAAGGCCTGCAGAGCCCCCATGCTTTAAAATTCATACAATATGCTTGGCCTCTTAGGCATAGTTTAGACCAGGGGTGGCCAATTTTATTCGCAAAAGGCCAGTGTGTATGCAGGATTTTGGGATAACCTGTAGGTCAGCTGTTCAGACCCAAGCATAAGGACTCTTCAGCCAATCAGTCCTCTAATTAGTAATGTAGTTAGGGAGTTGCACTGAAAAAATGTTGGCCACCCGGTTCAGATGAAAGCTATCTCCAGGCCTCATGAGGTACTACAGGGGGAAGCAAAGACTTTTATATAACCAAGATCGTAGAAAGACTTAAACAATGAAATTAAGATCCCTCAGATCTGTTTGATACTCAAAGGTTTATGCACAGAAATGTGTATAATCTGTGACTAGAAACCTCTGCATTAACTAAACCCAACAAAAATATATCCATGTATATTCTGATAAAACTAAAAGAAAATGCTTAAGTTTTATGCTTATATTCTATGTAATAGCTTAGAAAAACATTTTATGGGCTTTTAAACTGCTTTGCATTTTTGGTGTAGTTGTGAAAATTCACAAAACAAAGTAGCAGATGAGGCAGTATATTGTGAATACTTGTGAATACTTGTGAACTGTGATTGATGTGTACTGTGCTTCATCCCACAGCTGAGGTACCAGTCACAGTCGGCGTAATCAGCATCTTAGGTCTGGTCTTCAGTGTCTCCCTCTTTTCATGGATCTGCTGCCAGCGCAAGTCAACCAAGGCCAACAAAACACCCCCTTACAAATTTGTGCATATGCTTAAGGGTGTAGACATTTATCCAGAAAGCCTTAGTGGCAAAAAGAAGTTTGGGGCAACTGAGAAGACAGACACAAGCACTAAACAAGGATCTGGTCTTGCCACAGGCAGGGCCTCGCTCCACCTGGACCTGGAGAAGCGAGATCTCAATGGAAATTTCACTAAGTCCCCCAATACCAAGGTTCGGAGTTCACCAGATCTGGACCTATCATCGCCCCACCCAGGTTTAAGTCATGGAGGAAAGGATGTGAGTTCCCCCAAAAGTGGTCTCTCTAGTCATGCCATGACTCCAGCTGACAAAGGCAATGACAAGGACGGTGGCCTTGGTACCCTTTTCTTCTCCCTTGAGTACAACTTCGAGAAGAAGGCCTTCATCGTGCACATCAAAGAGGCTCATGGACTCTCTGCCATGGATGAGCAGTCCCTGACCTCAGACCCCTACATCAAGCTAACCCTCCTGCCAGAGAAGAAGCACAAAGTGAAGACCCGCGTCCTGAGGAAGACGCTGGACCCGGCCTTCGACGAGACTTTCAGCTTTTACGGCATCCCGTACGGCCACATCCCAGAGCTCTCCCTTCATTTCATGGTGCTCAGCTTCGACCGCTTTTCTCGCGATGAGGTCATCGGTGAGACGCTGGTACCGTTAGCTGGCATTGACCTTTCTGAGGGGCGCATCCTTATGAACCGGGAGATCATCAAGCGTAACACTAGGGTAAGCACTCCCGAAACGCCTTACCATCCATTCCCTTTATAGATTGGTAATGGAGCGATAACAGCAGCATAAGTAACTATAGTCCTTGAAACCTGCAAGAACTACATTAAAACAGGAAATTAAAGTGAAGTAATACATTTGTAGCGGCAGTAACATGAGTAAAGTGTATTTGGAAGTGATAGTAGTAATGCTACACTATATATACATTTTTGTTTTAGTATTTTTTATTAATTTTTCACATTACTGTCCCCGCTTTTGCTGGCATCTGCATGACAAACATGGAGCTTAATAGTTTTCTTACAGTGTGCTAGTGGGAGGGGAGTATGAGGGACTCGGCAATGTGATGGAATTTCAGTCATGAAAAGGGTCATAATATTAATTTCTTACCCACCTGCAATTTTAGACAGTTCAGCCGTGGGAGGAATATTTCCTCTCCGCTCTGTAAAATGCGCCGGGGCCTTTGGTCTCATAGCATTGATTTTGAGACAGGCACCATGACATGTATTGATTTTTTTCTTTGATTTTTTTTGTTAATGGATACATTTCCTGTTAGAGTTGATATTATGTGGCCAACAGTAATTTGCAGTGTCATTGTATTACATGTGAGAGGAAATGGGCAAGACTTAATTGTACTGTGAAGAGAATATGATTTTTAATAGGAAGCCAGTGCATTAAACCTATGAGCTTATTCTGCTTATTCCTACTTAATACTGGCATGCGTTATGGAGTTTGTCACCATACTGTTTAATCCAAGGTTCACCTGCATAGTGAAATGTGTAATACAGCTGGTTACTTTATAGCTGTTGAAGTAGTTTATGGCATTTTTATTGTGCCCTTTAAATTTTTATTGAAAAACGTTGCGTTGATTCTTCCCCTCTTCATTCTTTTGTTACTCCTCGATCTGTCATTGAAGAGGAACGCGGGAAGAGCGGAACTCTTGGTGTCTCTCTGCTATCAGTCCCCCACCAGCACTCTGACGGTGGTGGTTCTGAAGGCCCGCCACTTGCCCAAAGCTGAGACCAACATGCCCTCAGGTGGGTCTCAGAGGTGGTCGTGTATATGCTTTGCAGAAACGCTTCACGTTCTATAATCCGACAGAATCCTGTATGTTAAAAACATTTCAGTATACTTTAGAAAAATTGTAAAAATATGCTAATAAGTTTAAATTATTTTTGTTAATTCCTGCTGGAGAAAAGAACATCTATATTCATTGCAATGTGGACATATTAGAGGATGCTGACAGATCAAATTTTCCAAGGTACATTACAAAACTGATATCTCATAGAACTGCCCCAGTATGGATCTTTGCTCAGAATGGATTTTCATGAACGCCAACTCAAGTTCTGGTTTGCTTTGCCATTTCTAAAGGAGAAATCATTAACCATTCCGTTTCTCCTTTCTCTGACTTAGACCCTTACGTGAAGGTCAACCTGTACCATGGCAAAAAGAGGGTGTGCAAGAAGAAGTCCCATGTAAAGAAGTCCTCCCCAAACCCTGTCTTCAATGAGCTGTTCGTGTTCGACGTTCCATCGGAGAAGGGTCTGCAGGACACCAGCGTGGAGCTCCTGCTGCAGGACTCGGCCAGGAATGGCCAGAACCCTGTCATTGGACGGCTCCTGCTGGGCACTGCCTCTCCGGGGACCCCAGGTGAACACTGGCGTGAGATCTGCGACCACCCCCGCAGACAGATCGCCAAGTGGCACGCGCTGGTCGAAGACTAGCTCCACCCCTGGCAACAGTTGCCAAAGGAACTGTCACTGCAAATGGGGGTGGGTGGGGAGTAAATGGGGAGGGATTCATTCCAAACGATGTCACCAGTCAGTAAGTTGATCGAGTTAATGGGCTTGGCCTCCGAAAAGGGGGAGAGAGGCCAAGAATCCCAACTATTAAAAATTCCAAAGAAAACCACTGAATTCCCAGTAATGCTACTTTCCATATTAAACAGTCTCAGTCTTGTTGAGTGCAGCAGAGTATCATTACTGTCTCTATCACTGCTATTCCTCTATTCCTGTCTTATTACTATTGTTACTATTATTCAATTGTGAAATGTTCTCTACAGTAAACAAGAAAGATCGAACACTGTTAATATGACATTGTAAAAAAAATGTGGATTCTTTTTATTTTTTAAAGACACGATGTTTTACTTAATGAATACTTGGTTTATTTTTTTCTTTTTGTACTTCTACAATTGTTCTTGTTTCTCTTGAGTATGTTTTGTAAGTAAAAGTGGTATTTCATATCTCATCGCATTAGATTGAGAGCAGCCTAAATTAGGCAAAACCTGTAACCAGGCGAGTTGTATTATAGTATGACAGGTGGCGGCAAAGTCACTGCAGGGTGGGAGGTGTGAGGTGTGTGTGTATCCTGTCCAGAGGGGTGTGAGAGACAGGCACAGTCTCTGTCCTCTACTGTGAGCACAAGGACAGTCTAGTTACATGTACCTTAATATAAACATGTCACGGTCTGAGAAAAAAATGGAGTAGTATTGTGTGTATTTTATTTTTTTTATTAATTACGTTTGTAAGTGTGTGCATGTTTTCCCCGCTGCTCTGGGTTCCTCCTGCAGTGGAAAGACGTGAAGTTGGGTTAACTGGTGTCTTTGAATTGCCTGTAGTGTGTGATTGTCAGTGTGAGAGTACGTGTGTATGTGCTCAGAGATATGAACTAATACTCCATATAGGGGTGCCCACCCCCGCCTTACCATGTGCCTGGGGGGGGGGGATTCAGGTCCCCCCATGGCCTCTGAATGAGCAGCTAGAAAATAGATGGAGGGATGAAAGCTTGTGAACAGCAACAACATGATTATATCTGAAGGTATTATTATTTTGTTGAGCCAGGAAATCAGTATGTCATATAAACAATACGTGCCATTCTATTTTCCTGAAGTCACTGAGGGCAAAAAACATTCAGGTATAAATAGTGTTTATTTTTCTATTGGTAAGACCACTGAAAGAAATAACTTTAGTGATCAGACTCTTGGACTCACTGCTGTCAGGGCATATAATCTGCATACTGCTAAGCTGCAGGCGGTGGGAAGACTCATCATACGTCGTTTCACATCACTGTGATCTTTCGGAGAAGTCTGTAAAACATCCGGACAGTTCCCTGAGTCTCAGTTCATTTTGAGGAGTTTCACTTGTTCTACATAAGGTGTTTTCCCAGTGAAGATCAGGAACCTGGTTTGAAGTTGTCTCGACCGGGAACTTTTGTAGTTCCTGTCCATTTTGGTCATTTTTCATTGCGCAACAGTAACTGTGACCTTCATGCAAAATAAGCACAAAACGTTCATAGGTTAAACTTCACATGTAACTTTATTCACGATGAGACCACACGGACACCCCAAGACAGTGGAGGATGAACAAGTCATTTTGTTAGTCATTGGG
>JABFEB020000016.1:16401074-16423383 GCA_019775895.2 Stomatorhinus ivindoensis | reverse complement strand
GGTCAGAAGGAACCGGGACTCGAACCTGCAACCCTACATTTGCCGAACGATACTGCTACCTCCTGCGCCTCCATCTTCCCTTCTGGTATTATACTCTGAGCTCTTTTCCTAAAAAAAAAAAAAAAAAAAAACCTGCACTTTACCAACAGAGTATTATGTCGATGGTATGCATAGCCTTGGTTATATTGAGCTAGTATCGGGAGGTCTGGCTAAGGGCGTCTGCCAAATGCTGTAAATGTAAATGTAAATAGCACAGAAGTTGGCCAGTCGAGGGACAGTGAGGTGTTGGATTTAATAAGTATTTGGGGAGATAAATGTGTTTGGGCAAAACTGGAAGGCTGATACCGTAACCGGGCAGTTTTCGAATCAATAAAGTAACGTCTTTGCTTTTGCACCTGCGCGTCGTTGCGTCTTTGTTCTTTAGTATTCAGTTTAGGGAACTGTTCACATTGAAATCTGATATTGCCCACACTAAAAAGAGAAATGTGAACAGGCAAACAAAAAACCTGATCTGAGCAGAAAATCTGAATTAAGCATTGAGGCCTGCAGTGCGAAAGTAGCCTTAGAGATCGGGGGAGTTTGGATATCCGGGAGAGTCTCAGAGTAGAATTGTCGCTCCTCCACATCGGAAGGAGCCAGTTGGGGTGGTTTGGACACCTGGTGCGGATGCCTCCTGGGCGGCTACCTGGAGAGGCACGTCCCACTGGGAGGAGGCCCCGGGGCAGACCCAGGACACGCTGGAGAGACTATGTCTCCTGGCTGGCCTGGTAACGCCTTGGGATTCCCTGGGCGGAGTTGGACGGAGTGGTCGGGGAGTGGAAAGTCTGGGTTACTCTGCATATGTAAAGCCCTCTTAATAAGTGTGTGGACCATAGCCAAGCAGTCTCAGACATCAGTGAGACACTACTGAATTGCTTGACTAAGCTGTTCCAGTCCATCATTTTCTAAAGTAAAGAAATATTTATTTTTCCTGCCATTGAATTTATTTGTGATCCAGCTCTATAATGACAATGGTGGTGTTGTCACACCGGGAAATATTTGGGGTATAAGGAATATCCCTGAAAGGAAATTAAGCCCTATTGATGGTCTCTGGTGCTGGGTCTGCAATTGCTCTGGTGTCTGACCTTCATGGTGACAAATGCTGATATTCACAGCCTGAAGCGCAAGCAAAGAGGAGTAAAGCTTTGTGACTAATGAAGAGTCCTGGCCTTCAGCAGGCAGTTAAACAGTCACCCAAAGGCATTTTAAAATACTCCCACGCATCTGAAGTGTTTATAGGTGTGGTCTGCCTCGGGGCATCCTCTAGCCAGGAGAAGCTCCCCTTCTGTTTATCCTGTCACTGCATTAGACAGGTTCCATGCCCTTGCCCTGTGGTATTCGAGCCGCAATGGGAAGATGAGCAAACGCATTTCCTCTGATCATTTGGAAACAGGGAACAGCCTCAAACCTTGAGCCACTGGCAGTTTAATCGTGTGTGAAAGAGATTTTCAACAGCTAGACACGGGTCCTCGGCACGTTTTTATCACCGTCGCTTTCCCTGCCGCACAGCTCTGCCAATCAGACCACAGGATTCGGCACTGTGAATCAACAGGAACAGGAGAGAGCGTGAAAATCAGAGAGAAAGAGATTGAGTGACTTCTGTGGTTACTATGGTTGCAGGCTGCATCCGTCTTTTATCTGGCTTTCGTTTTCAAAAACAGAACTGGCTTCATTTTGGGGCTGGGTTATAAAATTAGTGAGTAGATGGCAGCTCAGCTCAGTAAGTAGCACTCACACGTCCTGGGCTGAGGGTCTGATTCCCACCCCCACTGTGTGTGCGTGCGTGTGTGTGTGTGCGTGTGTGTGCGTGCGTGTGTGTGTGTGCGTGCGTGCGTGTGCGTGCGCGTGTGCAGTCCACATGCTCTCTCACTGCTCTCCCTGTGTTCCTCATGGTTCTTCTGTGTCCTCGAAAATCAAACAGCTAAGCTAATTGGCGTCTTCAAATTGTCCCTGGTGTGTATATGAGTGCATGTGTGCATACGCCCAGCGACAGACATACATTATGGAATTTGGAGTACAGATGTTCTCCAGTTCACAGTGGTCCATGTGATGGTACAGTAAATATTTTTCACTTTCAGCACAGAATTCAATAAATAATACATGAGATATGAAACATTTTATTATAAAATAACCTTAGCGTTAATGATTTTGCCCAGCTGTAGGCTAATTTAATGTTCTAAGCATGTTTTTAAGGTAGGCTGGGCTATGTTTGTAGGTTAGGTGTACTGTATTAAATTGCATTTTCGCCTTGCGGTAGGTTTTTTGGAACGTAACCTCATCGTAACCCATGTAGAGGCTGTATAGGAGTCCTTGTGTTTAAGAAATGATCCAATGAAATGTGCAAGACTCTAGCACTGAAGTTACTGATAAACAAAAAATGTGCAGTAGAAAAAAAATCAGTCAACGCCATATTTCTTCAAAATTCCAGGATCAAGGAAGAATATGACAGCTGAGGCTTAAAGTAAGTCAAGGCCTAATTAAAGTCTTCAGCGGAGTTTGAGAGTGGTCCATCAAATGGAGCTGGGAGCTGGTTGTATCACACAAAACTAGAACTTTTTATAACTTAAGTGATACCTTCAGCGTATACGGGGCCCTCAGGTTTCCTCCCACAGACAAAGATGTGGTTTAGGAGGACCAGTGTTACTAAATGGTCCTGTGATGGATTGGCATCCTGTCATGAATGTGCTGGAATAGGCTCCTGGGTCACTTTGCCCCTCTGTATGATAAGTGGGTTTAGAAGGTGAATGAAAAGTGTTTCCTCCTGATCAATTAGACTGACTGTATGTTGCATATATTACAATTCAGGGTGTTGTTGATGTTTTTTTCTATATTTCTAAATTGCTAAATTGCTTCAAGCCTCTGTCCATCAACACCTAAGATAATCCTTAGAGTAACACAATCTGTATGAAAATCCAACCGAGAGTACATCTTTGATTTTTAAAAAGCGCTCTAACATTTTCACAAATAGAACTGCGTGGTTATTCCGAATATTTCAGCTCACGTGGCGCAATTCTTGTACTGCGATGAGGCATCATCGAGTTTTAAATTCCTGGTTCATTCTCACGTGAAGCCGGCAGTGTCACTGGCCCAATGGGAACCTTATACCCTGAGCTCAAACTCAGGAAGTGCTGGACAAAAATCCGATGGCAAGTTTGGTTAAAAAGTATGTGATATTATACAAGTATATTATACAAGCACAGTGACAGAACTAAGGACTCAATACATGGGCAGCATAAAAACTGTACATAGACGATCTTATAATTATGCAGCGTACATAAAGAACACAGATCAACACAGAAAGTGCAGCAATTAGTGCTATCATGTTCAGAGAGGACCTAGTGACTGAGGGAGCCATTTAGTCCCCAGAAGGGCTGTGTTTATATACGGTGTAGGTAGGATAGTGGGGGGCGGTGGAGACAGACGGGAAGTCTGTGGTGTTCCGGCTGCCCTCGGTGCTGGCCAGTCCGTGGTGGTTGTGGTGTCTTCATGCACACCGCGTGGGGAGAGTCGGGCATGTAGGCAACCTTCGCTCTCGGTCACACGCTGAGTCCACCTCTCCTCCTTCCCTTTGCTGGGGTGGGGCTCTTTAAGGGCTCGGGGACAGCCGAGTTAATTGTCTCCACCTGGCAATAATAACTAACTGCCAGCTAGGGGCCGTTGACACATTGTCACCAGCCGTGCCTGCTGGGATGTGTTCCCTCTGTGCCTCGGTCCACTGGCGATGCCTCTGTGTCTTACAGAAATCTCTCGCGTCACGAAACAAGTCTTGTGCCATTTCCTGGAAGAAGTCTTTGACACCAATCATTTCCACAACAGCCAGACATCCTGGAGATTCGGGCTTTGTTGCAGCGTTCTCTTAGCGGGTAGCAGATGCAGGAGACACAGGGTATCCAGGCCAAGATGCCATCAGATGTGCCGATCCTGTTGGTCCTCCTTCATCTTCTCCATCATCTTCGCAGATGAACATTTTTCAAATTAAGTAGTTAATTGCTTGCGATTTTACACCAAGGACATTGGCCTCTGCCTAATTACCATACTGCCATTTTCATAGCTCCCATTTTAGAAAGCAGTGCGTTTGTAGAGTGTGTGTGTGTGTGTGTATGTGCATTTTAATGGGATAGTGTGCAAATTATTCTTTCTGAGTTATACATATTAAGATTAACAAGCCTTTCTTGTTTTATGGTAAATACATAGGCTAGCAAAAATTGGTGAGATATCTGAAATATGGCATAGATAATTGAATCAGCCATTTATATGACATTTGTTCCAGGCTTACAAAGCATGTTTTATCGCCTAACCTCTCAACTTTAAATAGTATATTCCAATTATCATCAATGCTCAAATGTCTTAGATATTCATAATGAGGCAGCCTTACTCACCCAATCAGAGAATAAGCTTGTTGCCACAAAAAGGGAGGGGCCAAGTGGAGGCAAATGACAGAAACCTTATTCTGCTCAGCTTAGGACAGGGTCAGTGTCCACATTCATCAGCAGGAAAATGGCAGAAAGTAGGAGGCTAAAACTGCTCTTCAAAGACTAAAGAGCACTCAAGTGAATGTCTTTGACTAGCCCCTTGATTAGACTCCTACTGAGAGTCTAATTGCTTAGCGATCCCTGGGGTTCTTGAACAAATACACCGAAACCCTGCAAAACCTGCACCAGACAAATGGCCAAGGGGTCAGAGATCGACCAAATATCATTACACTTGTTATTTTTGGTACTATTTGTCCCAGAAATAAGTCTTTGATTTGAAAACATCCATAATATTCATGCATAGATCGATCCATTTTCCGTAACGCTCATTCGGGACTGCGGTACGTCACGGTAACATACATGCTTGGTTTTGCACAAATTTTATATAATGTAGGAAGTTTGTTTACTTTTGCAAGGGAATTTATAAATGACGTTATTATAAAGTCCTCCCTGGACAAGCCTTTGATCAACCTTGGCAGGATTTAGGAGGAAGTACAGAGTATGAAGTGCCTTCATCGCCCCAGTTCTTGGCTTTTGTAGGACAGTCCAGGGAACGTTTCAGGCCCTCAGGCTAAGCTTTGCAATCTGACACCGAGGCATTCACTGCTAAAAAAGCCAAGCTTCTCAAGTTTTTGCATGTTGTAGCTGGTTAGTTAATAGCAAGATAAGGTATTTGCAATGATATTTTGTTAATTCACAGAACTGCCCTCTGGTGCACACTGTAGAATAATGTGGCGTCTTTCCCACCCGCAGGCAAATCACAGCCGGGACAATTTTTCAAGTATCAGTCCCCGGCTTGTCCTAATTAAAAAAAGTGGAGCATGTGTACGGTCACACTATCCTCTAAAGCTACCTGGCAACTTGTCACCACAGAGATTGCCCCAGGAAAATGTCATGCAGTCAGTCATGACTGAAAGGGGACCATTTCACTTATAATAGTATGTAGAACATGTGATACAAAAAACTTATTTCACTGTGACTTTGGCTCCTGTATTTCTTTGTCAAAGAAGTCAAAGTTTTGGGTACCTTTAAATGTTATCATTTTTAGATAAAAGTGTGATCCATCCATACTCCATACCACTTATTTGACATGGCATTTCAGTGTTGGCAGGTTTTGTTAGTCCACCGGGGGGGTCCCAGAATGAACAGGGCAAAATCAAGGCTGGGGGGCACCCGGGTCAGGATGCCAGTGCTTCACAGGGTATAATCGAGGCTGGGAAGAACAGGAAAGAAGTTATAGGAATATATTGATATAATATCCGACGGCAAGTTGACTTTTTTCAAGAAAGTACTGAGCTGTGTAAAGGACAGTGATGTAGCTCCCAGTCCTAGTGAGTCACCTCAGCAATTGAAGGTGGTGACAGTCTATGAAGTAGTGAGCTTCATATACAGCTTACAGCTAAAATGAGAAGGCTGATGTGCTTTACATATAACACGTTCCTTTACTCTTTAAAGACTGTCCATATCCCCACCAGTCCTGATCGTTGGCTTGTGTTAGGGAGGGTCTAGTTTAAAAACTTATACATTTGGTAAAATGTAAAAATGCACCCCCCAGAAATTAACATTAACAACCACAGAAAAGAAGCAATCTGTCCCTGTGTGATATATTTTTAAAGGACAATTGTCAATTAGTGAAGCCATTCAGTTGACCAAGACAGAAGGAACAAATAAGCTAAGAATATATTAGTGGTTTCCCATCAAATGATTTTCAAACAATGCAAGCAGAGCATTGTTAGCAGAGAATGGCTTGCAGTGCGATAATTGCATTTATGGCATGGGCTGCTACCTTAATGAAAGTCATCTGAAATAAGCAAGCTAAAAGCTAATCAAATTAGCAGGTATTTGGCTTATATTGTGTGTATATGTCTAACTTAGTGTTCATGTACTATACAAGCACTGCATGTATGCAGAGTATGCGGGGGAGAGGGGGGGGGGCTGCGGAGATGGGGTGCATAAGAGAAAGGGGTTTAATGCTATGAACCAAAGCGGGTGAAATGAAAGGCAAAAACAGGGGCAAAAGACAGGTGGGAGTTAAAAGTGGAAGGCAGATGATGGAAGGGATCAATGCATAAGGCATACATGTAGTTAGTCAAGAACAGGCAAAAATCAAAAATGAGCAGGCGAAAGGGCTATAGGCAGAATCAAGAGCAAAATGCCATGCAAAGGTAAAAAACAAAACGACAAAAATAAACACTCAAATGCAGGTATGACACTGACAATCTCACAAGGAAGGACTGGGTAGGTAGAGGCTAAATAAAGCTGGGAAGCAAGACACAACTGAGCAAAATAAAACAATCAAGGTAAACAAGGGAACAGAAACGGGTCGGTATCAAAATGGGGAACAGAAAGAGGCCACAAGGCATTATGGGAATTGGAGTCTGCTATATGTGGGCTATGATATGGGGACAGTAGGACAAAGGGAAGCAACCATATCATAAATAGGTTGCCTCTTAATGAAGCTCTTAGAATCACTATAATAGCTGCCCCTACCGAAACTTTGTTATCGGACTTCTGTGTGAGTCAAGGACTGTCCATGTTCACATAAGGGCGCTCACATGGTACCAAAACACTCAGAGATCAATAGTTCACTTTGCAGTTCTGTCATGTAAATTGAGGCGATGTGCATGAGACACTCAGGTGAAGGATGGGGCTGCACTATCAGTTGGTAGAGAGTTGGATTCAGAACATGCGGAGGAGGCCAGATTGGCCAGGATGACCTGGAAGAGCAGCCAAGGTTTCGCTCAGAACCTTTGGCTGAAGCTTCCATGTGAGATAAATTCAACCCACACCTTGGTGTCGTCCCAAAAGCAGGCAGAAATAGCAGGATCAGCTGTGATCTAGCGACAAGTACAAAGTTAGAACAAGGTACCCTTGAGGACAGTCATAATGGTGTCGTTTCACAGTTTGTTATTCAGCCCAATGAACTCTTCACTGAAAGCAACTTTGTCCCAGGAAAGATCACAGGACTACCTTATTTACATTTTATTGTATATAGCTTGTATATTGTGTATCGTCTATAAATTATATCTTATTTGCCTGTATATTGTCTGTATGCTGTCAGTATAGTTTGAGAGATACAACTGGCCGCAATCATAAACATATGTAATCAGTAAATCTGATTCCAATTCTGATTCGGGTTGATTGGCTGGACCAGTTGCAAGCAGAGGATTGGTCAGAATGGTAAGACACATTTTATAAAGGAATAAAAAAGTAATGTCTGTCATTTTCAAACATTTATTAGACATGATGCATGCCCCCTAGACCAGCACATTGATGGGAAAAAAACCCAACAGAAGACAAGCATGTTTCTTTCTGAAGTAAGACAAACATATTTCTTCCTTGGATGTTGAAATGTCAGAGCATTTGTGACATCTTGTGGCATGTAGTTGAACTGCCCTGAGGGATTATAGCAGCTGTCTCCTGTCGTCTTTCTGTTTGGGGATAGTCTGCCTTGAGGGCCCCTATACATTTTTAAAAAGAGGGTACAGAAGATTTCCTCAATGTCATGTAGGTTTAACAAATATAAACCACAAGGAGTCCAGTCTTAGTTTTCTATTCAGAACTTGCCAGTATACACACACAAATCTCACAGATGTTACCAGCATCTCACAGGTCTCTCACATGTTGTTCAACCAGCCTTTTCACAATAATAAATGGATCAGGAAGGCTCAGCTAAAGGTGTCCATTATTTGGTGATCTTGTTATGCTGCTAAGCATCTCCATACTAAGACTTCCAGATGATAGTCACTGTTCTGCAATTTCATTTCTCTACTCTTCAGTAAGGAAAGCCTTCAAAGGAGAATGATTGGCCATCAAACCCAATTACTGGAAGGCACATAACAAGCAACTTCCTCCATTTTCAACAGCATTGCACATTTCAACTTAGAGTATTGGTGGTAGGTCTATTAAATAAAAAAAAATGATTTCCAGATCTTTTGAAATTACGTAAATTGATACTTCCATGCAATATAAAAGGTGATTTATTATTTCAATAAAATATCCGACACACTGTAAACCTGTGAAACTGTGTCTAAAGGGTGAATACTATACAACACAAAGAGTGACTGTATAGCAATTTGCTGGTGATTATGGTTCTCTATCCTGACAGCAAGCCTTGTCATTATTCATTTTGTAGTGTTCCTTGCGTTCGCTGTTACTTGTATGTCATCAGGCTTGCAGCTGTATTGGGAATAATATATGTCTGGATTAAAGAAGGTACAGTGTATAGGTTGATTGCAATGAGACTCATGTTATTCTCTGAGATATAGGTCTTTCTTATGAAAACTTATGAAAGCAGGAGTCCTAGGATTAAACACCCAGGAAGACAGTCCAATCAAATTTCAGTCACTACCCAACCAACAGCATACTTCATCAAAGCAAAGGGGAGATCAGTCATTTAAACACACACGCAGACATCTCCGGTCCACTTGACAACAGAGGTTTGGTGCAACACGAAGTTTGGAGCTACGTATTGAGTGCAGGATACACTTTAGCTATATTGGCTGACCATCCATCTGATTTTCATATTGTTTATCTAGTGCAAGGTGAGCCGGAACCTCAGGGTTCACACTGGACACATGGCAGGACACACCCGGCAAATATGATGGAGATACCTTACTAATCCCCATGGGGAATTCCTGGAATTCCCTTTCTGCCTTCCCCACCTTGCTCTCCATGAGACACACCTACAAGTGTAAGCAAGCTTGGGGGTGGGGGGGGGTCACAGCTCAGGGTCAGCCAGCATGCAGCAGCCCTGCAGCTGGGGGTTAAGGGCTCATGGGCCTAATGGCGCCATCATTATCCAGGCCTTCGGATTTGAACCCACTGAGCTACACACCACATTCCCGACTGAAATGCCAGCCCATCGCAGTACGCATCACATTCCTGACTGAAATGCCAGCCCATCGTAGTAGCACCACATTCCAGACTGAAATGCCAGCCCATCGCAGTACACACCACATTCCAGACTGAAATACCAGGCCATCGCAGTACACACCACGTTCCCGGATGAAATACAGCCCGTGGCAGTACACACCACGTTCCTGACTGAAATGCCAGCCCGTCGCAGTACACACCACGTTCCCGACTGAAATACAGCCCGTCGCAGTACACACCACGTTCCCGACTGAAATGCCAGTCCGTCGCAGTACACACCACGTTCCCGACTGAAATGCCAGCCCATCGCAGTACACACCACGTTCCCGACTGAAATGCCAGGCCATCACAGTACACACCACGTTCCCGACTGAAATGCCAGCCTGTCGCAGTACACACACCACGTTCCCGACTGAAATGCTAGCCCGTCGCAGTACACACTACGTTCCCGACTGAAATGCCAGCCCGTCACAGTACACACCACGTTCCCGACTGAAATGCCAGCCTGTCGCAGTACACACACCACGTTCCCGACTGAAATGCCAGCCCGTCGCAGTACACACCACGTTTCCGACTGAAATGCTAGCCCGTCGCAGTACACACACACACAGTCGTATACACTGTGGCCAATTCAGTTTACATAACTATATGCCTTTTGACTGCGGGAGGAATTTGGTACCCAGAGGAAACCCACGCAACAATGTGAGAACATGCAAACTCCGCACACAGAGAACAAGGTCAGGATTTAAACTCGCAGCTTTGAAAGTGTGAGTCTCCCTTTTGCCCACAGAGCCACCATGATGTGGTGCATACTGATCTCCATCTAAGCACTGGTATTATTGGTAATAAGAACAGTCTCATTTAACTGCTGCCTAAACTTCAGCATTTCAATATGTGATTTCATCAGGATTTTAACATTTTTTGTTGTCTCAGTAGAAATAACGGTACTTTTAATAATACTTGTTGATCTGTATTTTATTTTTACTCCCGCAGAATGTGTTTGTCAGTGTTAAACATCTTCTAATTGAAATCCTATGTCATGTCTTACATCACCTGTGTAGGAACCCAGGGGAGTAACCTGGTCCCCTGACAAAATGTCACCGTAGGGCCACCCTCCTGGCGTTATATAATTTTACATATTCATGGGCCTCTGTAAAATGTTGGGCCCCCTAAATCTGTCAGGGCTTTCATGGGCCTCGGACACCCTCCTGCAGGAACCGCCTTTGGCAGTTAAAGATATGTGATGGTTGCTTTCTTAGTTCCGGATTGATTTTTTTCTTCCTTCTAGAACCTTCCCCTGTCGCAATTGACATTATTGCCTCAGAATTTTTGCATTAGTCAGCAGTACTTTTAATAAACGCCTGTGCTAAACTATCGCAACACTTCCTCTTGTAGTGCTGGAAGAATGACCTTCACCTCGATATCGGCAAGACGAAGGAGCTGGTAGCTGATCATCTGGCGAACCTGGGAGCCCCCCGAGATAAGTCACCATCCAGAGGGAGGAAGTCAAAGTGGCGCAGGGTCACAAAATACCTGGGGGGGTGCACTTGGATAGCAAACCAGACAGGGCCTCCGTAAATGAACGGCCGGAGGAGACCCTCTGATGAAGCTTCAGTCTTTTGACATGTGTTTTCCCAGTCAGCTTCATCACAGATTGACCCCCCTCCCCAGCCCCCCCAGAGACTGACTTTGCAGAGAAGAGGGTGGCGGCCAGACCAAAGAGCTAACGGTTTTGCCCTCCTGGCCTACGGTGTGCTGCGTCTCGTTCCACCACGCGGTGCTAAGATGCGTCCCACCGCCCCCGCAGGCACGCCACATGTCAACACGGCATTTCATTTATAAAAAGCCTTTGAATTACACATACATCAACCATTAACTTTATATGCCGCACAGGATTGTTTGCACTGCATTGTGTTGGCCATATTTTGTTGAGCAGTGTTTATCTCTGTGGTTTACATGCCCCACCAGTTAATGTAAATTTTCCCCTAGAGATCAAAGGGTATCATCTCTTTATTGCCTTTTCCTGAATCCATTGTCCCGCTGCTTTGCCGCAACAAAATGTTTAATAGCAGCCCAGTCTGACAGATAATTTTTTCAGTCTGAATCATACTGCCTTTGTAATGCTACTCTCAACGTGAGTCAGCCAGACTAATTAAGCATGCTCTAACCTCTCGCATTGTCTTCTGTGTCTGGGCGCAGCCAGGATTTTTAATGTCAGCCCAATCATTAATCATTCTCTAATGACCAAACACAACTAACACAACCCTATGAAAGGGTGATTCCTGTATTGAGTTTCTCTATTGGCTTTTTTTTTTTGCATTTTATGTTCATAAGTGGTCATAAATCATCTATTCTCCTTGAATGTCTCTAAAGCATCTTAATGCTTTACAGTGTTATCCACAACACAAGGATCACCCCACATATTAGACATCTTTTGTTCATTTGCGAAAGAAAACATTACACAAGATGAATTTAGCCTGTAAGCTGGCTTCCCTGAATCCCTTTTCTACATGTCGACTTTGCCGCTCTTACATTTCCACTTTTATTGCTCCTGTAGAAAGGAATAGCTGTTTGGCACTGACTGGAAGAATTACTTCAGGGCTTGAAATATGAGGAAGCTGACCATTAGCCAGCTTGTGCTTGCATCACGCGTGATTATGATTACTCTGTAAGTACATCTTCTGTATCACATTTAATGATACAGAATCATGACATTTGGCTCATGTCTGCAGAATATATTTGAAACAAGAAACCTGATACACCACCAGTCAAAGGATTTTGCACACAATGAGATTTTCTATATTTGCATGTTATACTTAATATTTAGCAAAAATACATTCAAAATGCTTTGCTAACGAATATATTTACAGTATGTTTGAGTACCATTTGAGTACCTTTATTAGTAAGAAAATGTCATCACTATGATTCATCAAAGTTACCTGTTATAAAAGCAGAAAAAATTCAAGGCATTCTTCGTACAAGGGACATTAAATACTGCTCTGTTTTATGGGACGGGACAGCTGACTATTGCATTTACAGTTAAAGAACAGCCTAGAATTTGACCACACCATCGCCACACAACCAGCTAATAGGATGTCAGACATGCGCTGTTACATAATCTTTCCATGTTATAAAGGAAACGTGTTATATTTGACATATTTTCATTTATAGTTGTTCACTCAACTTTCCAATGCTTAAAAAGATTTTTAAATCTGTAGCTAACGAAAATAAATGGAGAAGCGGTAAAAACCAGCGCTGTGGAAAAAAAAAAGTTGGTAGCGTATGTTCAGTATATGTGATTTTGAGACAGTTCTACTTCTTTTTTGTTACTGTTTACACAGATGAGCTAAAACATTGTGACCAGCCTCACATGAAGCAAATAACATTGATAACATAAAATACTGCTTGCGAAAGTGGGTGAGCAAGCACTTGGTTCTCGCCAACATGCTGAATGCAGAAGAAATGTACAGGGGTGAAGATCTGAATGACTTTGAAAAGGGGCAAATTATTATGCCCCAGCGCAATTCTTCCAGCGCTCCTGGATCCCGGAGTTCTAAACTGGTTTTCCCTCTCTCCCAGTGTGTTTCCCCATTACAGCTCGCCTGATCTGTCCTGGTGTGTTCCACCCATTTAGCATCTCCTCTTTGCTAAACCCGGTGCCTCTTTGTTCTTGCCATTGAGAATTCTGGCCTTGCCTCACCTGTGCGCTTCCTTCCCTCTTTGATCCACCTCAGTTTGCGTCGCGTTCTCTGTTGGGGACTGTGCCAGCTGGCTCGTATCTGTTTGTTTGCATGATTGAACCTCAACATTTGCACTCGCTTCCTGCCCCCAGGGATCGCCGCTTGCAGCGCACATGTATGTCATAAGAACGGAATAAGTGAAACAAAAGTTTAATATCATGTACTCCATATGGTTAATTTTTGTGTAGGCAGCAGTACATGCATGTGTATTTATGGAAAGAAAGTCAGATCCTCTTAGTGATTGGAAATATGATGAAGGTGTACATTGGGCTAGTGGCTATTCGGAAATCAGGAATATAAACTGAATATAAATCAGTCAATAGAAACACATCACATAGAGACGGGCTGAGTGGCCATCAGGGAGATTTCACGATGGCGTTTCTGGGCCACTCGATTGGCCTTACACATCGTTTCAAATTCTCAGAAATAAATGCACATGCTTGTAGTAAGTCAACGAAAAGACGCCCCCTCCCCAATGGTACGACCCAACTGTGTCATGTAAACCTTCATGGCCATGTAAACCTGCTTTACATGAAACTAAACTGCATTTTGCAGTCGATGGAAAATTGAAAAGAATTGGGGAAAGGTGGTGTTAAAAAGGGGGGGGGGGGCTGAAGGAGGATGATTTCAGCTTTATTTACAATAAGTAAAAGTTGTAGTTGGTTAGTTTCACAGAATTGCCTTGGGTCACAACTTCAGTAGCAGTAGGTGAGAGCGAAATAGCTGCTTAGCACATGTGACTAGGCCTGATGTATGTCATATGGCTTAAAACGCACTGGGTTTCTAGTGTTACTCACATGTTATTCCTAGCTGAAAAAATAAAAAAGAAAGTAAATTAGCGCTCCGCACCACTTTCCAAAGCTGACAGTTACATGTTTTGCTTCACCAACTTATGCAGTACGCTTACTCTTGTTTCAAAAAGGTATAATATTTATCTGACATCCTTAGTTTTTCAGCCCACACAATTATTAGAAATAGCAGGATATTATTTTTTTCTGATCCAATATCAAAACTCTGAGTGTCTGTCAACACCGATACCAATCGATATTTTTTATCCTATATCAAATACTAATGCATGACATATTTGCATCAATACATTTCAATTAACTACAGAGGATTCCCCCCATCCAACCCCACCTGGGCCTGTATCACGTCACTCCACGGCTGGGAGAGAGTTACAGGAGGAATATTTCCGAGAAGCAACGTTCATAAAGATAAGCAGGCTGAGAATCGCTTGAAGTTTCTTGAAGTCATCTGTGCAAATTCTCTCTGCGCTTCGGCTGTTCCCCAGAGTCAGCAGTAGTAACTGCTAGTGGTACGGCAGACATTAGACAAAGACACTTCCACATGTGTTCAACTTACACAAATCCACGCATCTCCTTGATCTCTGCCCACCACTCTGTCTTTTCTAGCAAACATTTCCCTCAAGCAGGAAACTAATCTAGGACGAGTATTCCCTATTGATTTTTTCCCTTGATCTAATCGCTTCATTTTCCTTGCACTTTTTTCATTTTTTTTTCTCTCCTGTCACTTCTAAAACCTAATTTGTTCTAATAATATGAAGTGGCAAAGACCTCAGCAAGGATATAGCAGCATCAGTAATTTACTATGACAGGCATAGCAGATTAGAACACAACAGAACAGATACAAATGTTATGCAGTGGTATCAATCAAAAGAGAAATAATTTAGCATAATTATTAGTAAAACTGTGGCAAACTATCTTCTCTGAATGAAAGAATATAAAAATGTTCCCAATACTGGAACCCTTTTCCAGGTTTTCATTACAAAAAAATGATTAAGCACTTTTGAAACAACTTGGTTATAATAACATTTAATGCTAAATGTATCTGATTTAATGAAATTCAAGCAATTAGAAAATTCTCTTCTCGATTAAATGATTATTGCTGCCACCGGTCATTTGTAATTAGTAGCAGAAAATGAGTTGGAGATTAAGTATAGATACGATGCTAGACATGATGCTTGTGAATTGCACAAAGATTGTTGCTGACCCTTTCTGGGAGAGGACTATTAAATTAGATTAATTTTGGTGTCACGATAAGGTGTCATGAAAAGAAAGTGATCAAAAACTGGCGACTGATGTTCAGTCAATAAAACTGAATGTATGGCATTTTGCAGACCCCCTCCAAAGGAACTTTAAACCCTTGCGTATTTCTGCAGCTGTTGCCTAAAGCAGGGTGGGTGTGGGATTTTCAGCTGACCACTCAATCAGCCAATCACAGTGGGTGCCCAGGACAGGAACGTCTGTACATGGCTGCCTCTCTTTTGTGAGGCTCAGTCTCACTGCCGTCTGGTATCACCACATGCCCTAGAAATGCCACGAAGAATCACACTGAGTCGAGATGGGTGAGAATAGCTTGTGCTCGTGGTGCCTCTTCTCAGAACTGGGGTACACCACAATATTGTCAATGCTAACAAACCAGTATTTACCTTTAAATGTCACTCAGTTCTCCTTCTATGAGGTGTTGTGAAGTTCGCCCCAAAGTTCTGTCGCACTCTCCTGCAGGGTGATCTTTACATATTCAATAAAGCAGACGTGGCTATAGACTGTAGCTGAAGAGAATCAGAACTTTGGAGCAGGCTTATAAAAAAATGATATCTGACATTTACATTTCAGTAATTCTTGGTACCAAAAATTATTAAATGATCCAAAAAAGTAGTGGGATGAGGATAAGGGAGATAATATCACTGATAAAAGGTAAATGTCTGTCAAGGCATTTAAAGGTGAGGAAAATATTAATTTGAACTGTAAACTTGGCAGTACTTCTGTGTTCATGATCCAATATCTGCAGGTAGATTGTGCAGTAGCTGGAGATGCTTCAGGACAATGGTCCTTCTAGCTGAATGGTAGCCTGCTCAGCTCACAAAGTGCCATCAGGTCCCCCACAAGGTGACACGATGTCATTGACACGACATGCGAACGAGTGATAGAAAACCGATGGCGCAAATGTCAAAACCGATTTTTTTTTTTTGAGTGACGCCCCCGGTGAGATGCTGCCCGGTACGGCTGCCAGATTCTCATTCCATTGTTTAGATGAAGTGAGGTTCTGTAATGTATGAAGTGCATTTGTAATAATTCTATCAGCATACTAGTACCTTGAAAACCTTTTGGATTTGGCTTAAATCTTGATGCTGAGAAGTACTAACTGTACTACTAACACTACTAAGTACTGCTAACTAATTTTTATTTATTTTATTTTTACAGGAGTATCATAAACCTATAAGCCTCCAATCCTTGGTATATGACTGTATAGCTACCAGCCTGGGCTTCTGCAAAATGTGTCGTATTGCAGGAACCAGAGCTCATTCCCTGCTGTGCTGCACTGGCTATTTGTGGCACGGAGGCCTAGGAATTACAGTCTGGCTTGTATTTGACCAGGTACAGTAGAGGCGTCAGGCAGAATATCACCAGTCTTGGTGGCTGTATTCCAGTGGACATTTCCATGGAGATTCAGGGTAAACTTGTTCTGTTTGCGTGATAAACAGAAAACAGATTTCCACTAACAACCGCGAAATGTATCACCATCCTCCCCTGTCCATATTACTAAGCTTGGTCATGTTCATATACACATAAACAATGGGGTCAGGCTAACAACAGACTGTAGACTTTATGAAACATTGAGTGACGTGATGATTTATTTGCCATTCGCACAAGTACAAGTATGCCTACAGTCACGACTCCGTTAACAGCGTCCCAAGTAACGGCATCGCACTGAGATACAATAGATGAAGTCGAATACCATCTAAATGCCGCTGTAAGCAGTCGTAAAACATATTTAAAATTTAAAATATTCATTTTAATATTCGATACATTTTTAATAGTTTAATATTTTACATTTAAATCACATTAAGAATATGAAAATGTAAAGAGAAATTTTGTAGTGAATTACAGCACAGTACTGAATTAACTTTATATGAATGATTTTGGAAGTCCCAGTGCCCCTGAATCGGAAAATGGATGGATTTTGAAGGCAATACTGGGAGGTGGGAGGAAGCAAAAACATCTGGGAGGTGAGAGGAAGCAAAAACATAAACTGTCTGAGGCCCCCGAGGACCGGAGTGGGAAACATTGCTTTGTTGTGACGGTGTTGAGTCTTAAATGTCCCTCTGTCTCTCTTCACAAGACAAGAGAACATCAAAGCTCAGCTCCATGAGGCAGTTGGTAAATACAGTTCATTACAGTATAATTATATTTCCAGCTTTACACCATTTATATTGTTATTAATGTGTTATTATTACTGTATAAGTAATAAATGTTAATTTATGTGATGTATGTATGTATGGTAATGTTATGTCTAGGTTATTTGGGGTTAGGTTAGCAAAGGGTAGCTTGTGTCAGGTCAGGTGCATACGTCAACTCACTTAACAGCAAAATCGACTGA
The DNA here is from genome assembly GCA_019775895.2 of Stomatorhinus ivindoensis. Taxonomy (NCBI): domain Eukaryota; kingdom Metazoa; phylum Chordata; class Actinopteri; order Osteoglossiformes; family Mormyridae; genus Stomatorhinus; species Stomatorhinus ivindoensis. The sequence goes on along the minus strand of JABFEB020000016.1, from coordinate 16,405,856 downwards.
CAACACTCTGCTCGGAACCATATGCAGATGAAAAGCAGGACGCGACTGTACATGGGAATTTACACATATGGCCTCCTGCTCTACTTTGAGACGTACAAACATGTAGAGGTGAATGCAAAGTATGGGGTCGGAGCACAGGGTTAGCCATTAAAATATATATTACACACACACACACTCACACACACACACACACACACACTGTGTGTGTGTGTATATATATATATATATATATATATTAAAATATATTAAATTATCGAGATATAAAATGTATATTATCACATACATCTAAATTATGCACGTGAGGCCTGCAGGTCCGAAGGTTGGGGGGGTGGCGGGTTCCTCTTAGCCAGTAATGTTGGCTCTCGCCCTGGGCAGCTACAGGGTGGAGTTCAGTGAATGAGGCTAAATGAAGCTCGCCGCCCGCTTGCTGAAAGAAGCAGGTATCCGACAGGGCAAACGCATCTTGAGCCTTTTAAACCCCTGCTGATAAAAACAGCTAAAAACCAGCACACTGGTATTAGCTAGTCTAAGATGGTCCTTAGATGGTCATGTCCCATGTATTATATGACCATCATAAACTAGCATGACCAGCTAAACTATCAAAAATCAGGTGAAATCTTAAGCTGGTCAACCATCAGGGGTGGGATTGTACGCAGTTCAGAGCGCCGCTTGATTCTGCCCAGATGCGTGTGACTCTCCGGTAGGTGTGATAAGAGCCACCCGGGAGTCTGTGCTGAAACAGCCTCGTGATGAATCCCTCAGAGCCTGCGATGTTACCAAAGCGCTGAGAAAAATCCAGATAATCTGCTAAATAATTTATGTCACTCTCTACAAATACCTAACACGATTCAAGCTACTCGTTGGATGCGTATTTAATGAAATAAATCACATGCCTAAGCGGATGGATGCTGGGAAGCTGGATTTCTTATGATACCTACATGAGCGGCATACTGTAGTAAGGCAGTGAATGACAGACATGGGCACTCTGCTCCTCTGTTTGTTCTATTATTTAAATGTTGCCCTAATGCCACGTATTCAGCGGGGGAGACTGAAGTGCTGCAGAAGAAACAATTTACAGATAAGTCTCCCCGACGTGTCTCATCCTGTGGTGGATGAGAGCAGTGAAAAGGTAGCACAGAAACCAGAATCACACTCAGCCATTTATATACTGCCTCTGAATTACAGACAGTTCAACAGGCTGCCCTCTGCAGGAATATGTGGCCAAGTTGCGAAAGCTATTTAAAGTGAGAATTTACCCATGTAGTTAAGGACGGAATAAAGTGACGCATTCAAAGGAGCCGTTTGCTGTGTTTGTCATGACTGCTCCTCAGGATTCGTGCGGTTCCACCCTCCGCTGTTGGCTTCCATTCACACCACCATCCATTACCAAGACTACAGAGTCCATCATTTATCCAACCTCCAGCTGTTGGTCTTGGTCAGAATCCCTGAAGGGCCTGCAGCCCATCTGCAGCCGGGGCTACAGCCTCAATGGGAAGCCAGTCCCTCACACATGCACAGGCTACTGGCAATTTAGGATTACTAATTCATCTAACTACATGTTTTTGGACTGTGAGAGCAAACCCATGTGACACGTAAAGAACGTGCAGATGCAACTTACAGAGCAGGACTGGCCTGCAGGCCTCTAACCCGAATACCATCTCAATATTAACTTAAGATGATTTTTTTCCTTAGATCTAAACAAACCCGCAACCCTATCTAGGTTGTCCCCTGCCTTTGCCCTGTGATTCCTGGGATCTGGTGTTGAGAAAGGGTTTATGGGAGGGTGGATGGATGGATGGATAAACCTTTTGATGCTCAACATTCTCTCCTCACTGTTTTTCATTCTCACAACCCTTTCAGGCTCCCCAGTTTGTCTTTTGCAGGAGGGCAAGGGCGTAGATTTGGCTCTGTACAGCAGGATCATGCCCCTACCAATACCGCGGGAGTACCGTGTGTGTTTAGTGGGGCATCCTGGGTCGCAGTGACAGCCGGGGCCCTGCTGGGATACGCCTACCTTCAGCAGCCCTGTTAAAGTGGCTAACACAATAAAACACAGAGTCCTGATGAAACATTAAACTGCCCAGTTTTCCCTGCCTGCTCTTGAATTTACATTCCATGTCAGTTTGCCGCTCAAGCTGCACGCCCCACCATAACACGGTGAGACGGATGGGCCCGGAGCCTTTCCTTCCTCTACAGAAAGTGCGCCATTAATCAGAACAATGAGGAGTAATCAGATGCTGCTGGCAGTGGGGCTGACGGTCGGAATCTGACTGACATCACATACATCTAATTAGATTCTGTCCTGGCGTCTGTGACTGGTATACCAATCCACCACGCCTGCTATCCCCCAAACCCCCTGCCAGGACCAACAGAACATTCAAAATATAGCCATTCTGTCTTTTATCTGCCACAGTAAAGTTATACAATTATTTACACTGTTACGATCCCCAGTCTAGGGTTGGGGATCTCCAGAAAGGAATATGTGAGGGAAAGGGGAAGACGGGAGAAATCGGTGTTGGGAAAGGGGAACACAGGACACAACGGGATCTTTTTTTGTAATTTTCTTTTTTTATTCGCAAAGACGTTACAACACAAAAAGGGCAACAGACTTCGGGAGTGACTAGGGCCAAAACAACAACCAAAACAACTAACGCAGGCGTCCCAAACTAAACTAATACTAACGGCAACAAAAATAACGGAAAACGAAATGACAATGACTACTCCTAACTCCCTAACCAAAACAACAATAAATGCCACGGACGCAGAAACAAAACAGCAGTCACTCCCTACGTAGATCATACACATGAACCTACACACACACATAAGCCAGAATACAGTATCCTAAAGGGCTAAGCCAAAAGAGTAGTCCGAAATACAAAAGCCAAAGTCATACACAAGTAAATGAGAAAGTACAGAGTCACACAATCAAGCAAACCAAAAGCAAGCAAGAGAGCTCCCGAATATTCGAAGTGCTGCTTCTTCATGGCGGCGGACCGGATGTGACGAACCGGGCATCAGAGGGGATGTGGGCGGGGCCGAGATGGATGGGCGGAGTCTGGCCGGGAGGAGGAGCCAAGATGTAGCCGGGGAATGACGATGAGGGAGGGAGCACCGGAAAAACGGGTCCGAACTTACGGCACGTAACAACACAGTATCCTTTTCCATCACCCTTGAACATGTCTAAATAGACATCAACAGCTCGACTAACATCAAGGGAGACGGTGCACAAGGTGTTTGTGCAGCTCTACAAAATGTACCTCCACTGTGCTGGCGACGATTTAACTTAAAATGGAACGGAAGATATGTATGGCTCCACTGTAGAGGAAATAGTCCATGCCAGTGACAAGCAAGGCGATTATTCACACAGAGGAGCGTCGCCGTAGAGGTGGACAGTCCTGATTCTCCCTCTCCCCTTGTTATAGGAAGGGTTCTGGCGTTTGGGTTAGACTGCACATGGAACACAGGACATGAGTTCTACAGGACACAGCACACGGCACCATGTTAGTCCTTTTAATCAAAACCAGTGTAAGCAGGAGAAGGATTCATCATCGGGGGCTGCATGGGGGGTGCATTTTCCACCGGACCACGCTCACTCACCATGTGGCAAACTGAACTTTGTATGTAATGAGGAGAAGGCCAGTCAACGTGCATCAGCATTCTCTACATACGCACAGTGCCACCTCCTGGTAGATTCAGAGCGGAGCCGTACGCATGCGCACCTTCGCTCACTGAGCAAGTGCATCCCCACTTCTTCCTGTTTTTCTAAACAGCCTCCCTCGGTGGAAATTCACAGGAAATCTCATCTCTCGTGTCCATTGCGGTACTCAGCTCTTCTCCACTGACTTTTTTTTCATGGTGGTGGAGGCTGTGGGTATGATATTGAAATATTATTAGGTGGAGAAGTGGTGTTTTATAATACATTTAGGTGTCTGTAGAGAAGCACTGTTTTGCTTGACCCAGGATACGTGGTTGCTTGCCCCAGTTCCAATTTTCTGAGGTAACCTCGACGCTACTCACAGACTACACCCATTAATACCTGGTGTTGGGTGGGAGGAATCCAAAACACCTAGAAACATCTCACATGAGCTCTTACCCGCACCCCCGCCCTGAGCATAGCAAAGGCACAGGCTGGCAGTTAGGTGAAGGGGGGGGGGGAGTGAGGGAGCTCTAATTAATCACGTCAAGAGGGCAAACGGGTGTCACATACAATACTACCGTCATTTAATGTAACTATGGAAACCATGTGTATTTCTATCAGGCTATTCTCCCTGACTTGGTAAGATTCCTTTGTGGATGTATACCGTGTGAATCATGAGAAATTAATTAGCATGTCAAAAAAAAAACTACGTCATTTTGTTTCGTGCTTTGAAAGAAATCACATATGGGCAATTAGCAGTCTGACGAGTTTTCTTTATAATAAGGGTTTTAGGGAACCAGAACCAGAACCAGAATAACAAGTAAAGAAAACCACAGCAATGTGTGTCAAGTGTCATGGAAAGGCAATACAAGTGTGTAATATCTCGATAGGGATTTGATCACGTCAGACACAGCACGTGTGATGTTATCCACTCTGTAATCACGGGTTTATAAACAGAATACCCCAGTGCCTTCATCATTATCACAGGAGATTCTAACCGTGTTTCCTTCTCCTCCAAACTTCTCACTTTCTACCAGATTATTAAATGCAATTCAAGAGGAAACAGGATGTTAGAAATATTAAGAAATTGTTTTATTGTCATTTATGTTTTGTTTCCCTAGATGTGTAAAAGACCACATACAAGC
>JABFEB020000016.1:16357500-16373421 GCA_019775895.2 Stomatorhinus ivindoensis | reverse complement strand
ATGTGTATATATATATATATGGAGGCAGCTTGTAGCTCAAATGTATTTTTACTGTATAAATATATGTCTTCAGCTAGTGTAAACATGCACAATTCTATGACGGTGAATGCGAGGCTGAGACCGAAGCTTTACCCTTTGTTTCCACTGAGAGACGTTCCGCGTGACTCATTTCCTCCTGCTTACAAGTTATCTTCGGTCGGTTATTTCTCACCCCTTCTTTTGTTCGGCTCTGCGGTCGTCTGCCCTTCACTCTCCTCTTCACTACTGCTGTGCTGACGAGCAGCGCGAATGTGGTCACAACTCAGCTGGCTATAATATGTAAATCGGAGAAAATGTAATCATTTTTACGAAGACCTGGGAAGGCGTGGTGACGATTTACTACAAAAAGTATATGAAAGAATTAGAATTAAATGTTGAAGCATACATCCAATTTCAGGTACTAAAGAAAAGCATAGCATTTGACTGGAGACAAACTCTTGTCACAGAGAATGACTTTGAGGAAGATGTAATTGATGCCATTTAAACATCACAGAAGCATGTGATGGACCACCTCATTCACATATAGCTAAAGAAATATCTAAATGAAAAATAATATTAACCCATAAATAATTTCTTTATGAAAGTATTATAATTATGTTAAGACATGAAAATGTGAATGCGGCTATCATTCAGAGAAGAGCTGCAGTCACATGGTCAAAGAGCCGCAGTCACATGGGCAAATAGCCGCAGTGATATGGTCAAAGAGCTGCAGGTGGCTGGCCAGCCACAGGTTGCCGACTCCTGTCCTATAGCAACACATCTATGCAACAGAATTAGTAAGAACTTCTTGATAAATATTTTATTTCCATTGTAGAAAGAATGCTATGTATGTGTCTGGCTGTTAAACTAGCAAAACATGGTTACTTTGAGTCTAAAATTTTTATTAAAATAATAAGGTAAATGATATCTTGACTTTTGCTTTCTATTATTTGTTTGTTCTCTTGCATATATTTACATAAAACTAGAAAAAAAATGGAAAAACTGATGTGGTCTAAAACTATATACTGGTTGTGTGTGTGTGTGTGTGTGGACAAAAGTATTGAGACACACCTCTCAATCATTGAATTCGGGTTTTTCATTCCGACCCAATACACAGTAGATGTGCCAGTGTTAAATTTACACTGCATGCTTTTTATATGGGTCTACACCATTCAGTGTTACCTTTAACACTTTACAGTGTGCACTGAGTGTTGTTTTTACAGTGTTAATATTTCTTAAATCTTATAGTGTTCAATTTACACCATAGGGTGTTAAGTCAATGTGTCTCCACCTCTTCCCAAATTCCCAAATGGGTTGGCCATATCTGCCCCATTTTAATGTACTCTCATGACATGGTTGGGTGAGTTTGGTGACTGGCCTGCACAGAGCCCTGACATCAACCCCATCAAACACATTTGGGATGAATTAGAACGGGGACTGTGAGCCAAGCTTTCAGGTTCAATATCATTGTCTGCCCTAACAAATGCTCTTCTGGTAGAATGGGCAATAATTCCCACAGATACACATGTTGTGGAAAGCCTCCCCAGAAGAGTGGCTGTTGTTATAGCTGCAAAAGAGGGACCAACTCTATATTGATGCCTATGGATTTAGAATGGGATGTCATAAAAGGTCCTGTAGGTGTAATGGCCAGGTGTCCCAATACTTTTGTGTATATACAGTGGACCATCAAACTTCGAATAGTTTGACGATCAAACAACTCTGAAAATTTGAGGAAAAAGAAGTTTGACTTCTGAATTTTTGAGTTTCAAACAAAATCTGATCTCCTGCTTGATCATATGAATGGCCACTCGGTCATTTCTCCTGCGACTGTGGTTCAGTGAGCATCTCACAAATTCAGTCTTTTTTTTAAGTGTTTTTTTTTAATTATTTCATTGTGGTATTTTTATATAATCTTTAATAATACCCATTCATAATTGTACCAAAGAAAACTACCAGTGGTGAAATGCTTAAGAGGACACTTATAAGTTCTCTGGTAGAAATGAATAAGAAACTTACCACTAAATGGGAAAATAGTACACATTTTCAGTTACTGGAATTAAATATACATGTTTTATTATTATGTTCCAATATTATCTTTTAAAACTGGCACTTCAAGTGTTTTATATTGGGCAAATTTGGGGTGTTTGGATTAATTCAATTAACATTATTTCTTATGGGATAATTTAACTAGAAAGTGAAACAACTTGTCGAACCATCTCCTGGAACGGATTGTGTTCAAAGTTCAAGGGTCCTCTGTAGTGTAGTAACACATACATACAGACAGCCCCTGAGTTAAGAATATCTGACTTACGGACAGCTTATTCTTATGAACGGACGGCCATAAAGCCTATTATATAAAACATTCCTATGAAACACGGATAGATCGTAATAATGGACACACACACTACTTTGTGATGCTCGTACAGAGGTGGAAAGTTCAGGCTCAGAAATTACAATTTCAAACAAAGGTTTGTTTGAATCAACCAGTTGAGTATTCTGTGACAGTCAGCCTTTATGTTTATCTGGCTGTTTGAAACAAAATCTTGGTCTGGATTTGTACTTTCTGAACATGAACTTTCCACCTCTGCACTGTGCAAAAACATACAGCTTTAGCGGTTTGCTGACTCAGGGTCCAGTACCTTACAAAGAGTAGTTATTTTTATTATTGCTGTAAATGAATAATAATGTGCTGTATTATTTTCCCTGCTTAGCTACAAATTCTACATGAAGACAGACTTGGGGAATGGCTCTCATTTATAACCTGTGGACTGCCAATTATATAATATGTACATGTGTGTATAACATATATTTTTGTATGTATAAACACTGTATAAATGCATACAAGTGTTTTTTGTTAGGTTGTACACCATGCATCTGTATAAAGTATATTTAGTGAGTACTGTAAAACGCAAGTGGAATACAATAATGTGAAACACTGCAGTAAGTATACAGTATTACGGTGCAGTGCACACTGTTGGATTACATACATACCTGTTGTCTCCACAATTGTGGCCTTTATTTCTTGGCTTCTTCTGCCTCTTAAGAACATAAGAAATTTACAAACGAGAGGAGGCCATTTGGCCCATCAAGCTCGTATGGGGAGAACTAAACTAATCCCTCAGTTGTTAAAATCTTATCTAGCTCTGATTTAAAGGAACAGAGGGTTTTAGCTTGCGCTCCACTAGTAGGAAGACTATTCCATACTCTACATGCTGCGTAAAGAAGTGCTTAATCAAATTCGTTTTAAAATGTTCTCCCGCTAATTTTAAGATTTCGAGATATTTCTCGTAATCAGCTACCTTTATTTCAGTGGAACCCGTAAAATATCTGTACTTCATATTTTTGCTCCCTGCATGGATTACCTTACATTTATCAATGTTAAACTGTCCTCTGTTTTGCCTTCCTGCAGCCTTACTCCTCTTCTTATTGCCAACTATTCATTCTGTTCATTTCCTTATTCTCTCATTGTCATAAACTGTAACCCTCTGTCAATATATGCTTGCCAGTTGAAGATTCATGATGCATCTCTCAGATATTTTAGAGAACTGGTTGAGTATTGGTTGATCTAACATTTCAAAAATTCCCTCCATTAGTGAAAGTCAAGATTCATCTGAGAGCAATTCATCAATTCAGGACACACATATATAAAAAGTCTAATACATATGTATGGAAAATATGTTTGACAGATTATGACAGATGGTTTAACCATTTTCCATGCAATTATCTAACGCCTAGATGTTTTTGGTGGTATGACAGAGAGCCAGTATAATGATTTTTGATCCACATGACCTAAGCAGTTGGTAATGTAGGAAACAGCAGACAACTGCACATAATCATTTGCATGAATGTGTCAAAGCATTTGCAATTTGTGCGATTCCAAATAATGGGACATCGTTTCTATGATGTGCACAAGTGACTGGGAAACTGCTAAGACGGGCTGACGTCACCAATTTGCGCTGCTGCCGCTGACGGAAGTTTTTCCCGAAAGTACCTCCCGAAACCCCTAGGGACGAAACCAGTAGGGGATCTCGTTCCTAAATTTAAGGAGCGGACACACCCACTCATTACTTGCAGCGCATTTTGTACTTTTACTATTCTTTCACAGAGACAGAAGTCGCCCTAAATGATGATTTAAAACATACACTGTTAAACAAAAGGCTATCGTCCCGGTACGGTTTTGTTCCCACAACATAATTGTACTTACAGCGGTACAAAAATGTTTCTCATAATCAATTCTTTTATCTTAAAAGGTACATTTACGTTAAGCTAGGGTCTAGACTAAAAGTCGTGAGGGTACAGTCGCAGTGACAAGTAATTGTGCCCTCAGAGATACAAATTGATAATTTTTTTGACAATGCACTTAAGGTCTTAAGACAACAGCAACAACAATAATAATAATTGGCCAGTGCTGCAATATAAATTATAGTGTACGTTAGGCAACTTTTATATAGGACATTTTAAATACACAAAAATCAAGTAACAGGAATAATGCATATGACAGCAAAATGAAAACGACTCATTGTTTAATTGTTTTCGAATACCTTAAATAAATGATCAACAGAAACGCGGAAGCGCATGTATTCGCGGAAAGATGCCGCGGTGATTTCGGCCATCGAGACCGTGGCCGTTACGCCCATTTGCTGGTTTGCATCCATCCCAACGCAGCCCCCCATAATATTAGGAATGAGTGGTGGTAAAAGGCCTGGCATTTAATGAAGGATCGTAAAACGGAACCTTAGGCCCGCATTTCAAGCGGTCGAACATACAGCAGGAGATGGGTGAGTTCATTCATTCATATTTTCCCCACTTTTAAGCCTTTTAAAGCGAATCGTTTCATGAACGACGGCTTACACGCCGGGTTTCGCCGGATTAACTAAACCGTGGTCTTCTAAACATGTCTCAGCAGGCTTTCAACCTGTATTTCGGTGAAATTATACATGAAATTACAATGGAGGACGATCGCTGCCATTAACTCTGATCCCACGTGTAGTTATCTAGTTACTCGTTAATCGTCTAATGTCACTGTTAATAAAAGAAAGCCGGGGTCGAGCGTTTTCTCATTTTGAATGGTATCGTTCATTATAATGGGGACAGTCAAGTTGCATCACTTTAGCGATTTCGACTGGTTCCTTGGAGCTCTAACCTGATCATAAAAATATTATATGTCGTATAAGCTTTGTTGTTTTGTTTTATTTGTTGTTGTTGTGTTATTTTAAGCCACAGCCTCGAATGCCTTTCCAAGAGCTTCGTACCGCTTAGTACTTCGTTTTCTTGTACTTCCTTAAGTATTCCCCTAAAGCACCCAGTATTCCCAGTCCTTCCTAACTAAAGCACCACGTAATCTCGTTCGGCAATTTAACGACTGAACACACACACAAGATGTTCAGCGTCGGACTATATTTTGACAGTTATAATTCTGTCACAGAGAAACAGAGGTCGCCCTAACTGATAAGAAAAAATACACTGACGATGTTTCGTAGGACTACGATAACAAGAACAACAATACAGTGGTACCTATACCCACGGGTGTCTGAGGCCACGAGTAACTTGAATCACGAGCATTTCTATTTAATAAAATCTGTGTACCGCGAGCCCGCCCGCCTCGTTATCTCTAAATGCGATGGGGAACAAGGGGAACTTGCCCACGCGGGTCAGCGGTAACTTTAGTTAAAATTAAACTGAAACGCACAGTTAAATGGGACGAAAAGATACGATACGATTTCTTTCGATTGCTTCAGTTGGCTGATTCTAACAGCTGTTTTGTGTTTCCGCGACATGCCACCAGAGCGGTGCTATGACACGTATGTTACATCCACTCTTGTAAATGTATGAATGCTTTTATATATATATATATATATATATATATATATATATATGGGGGCAGCGTGTGGCTCAGTAGGCTAAGCCTGTGTGCTTGTAATCACAAGGTCATGTGTGTATATATATTTGTGTAAAAGGCCTCATTGTAGCATTAACACAAGTATACAATTTGATTACATAACATGGCTGTGCAGCATTCAGAAATGATCAAATTCTAATTAATTAAATTAAAACAGTGTGCAAAATTGTAATTCAAATTTTAATGAAGGAGAATAAAAAAGGAATTGAATTCATATAATTTCATATCCAAGGTGGAGGTGCATGCTGTGCAGCTTTTAACAATATAGCTTAATATTTCGATATGAATTACATGTCAACATGTTAACATACACTGTACCATTCTTAGAAATATATCATGCTATTAACAATGGGAGAATGCAACATTTGAAGTGTCACCTATGGAATAAATAATTTAACTGTCATTTTGTGTACTATGGTAAACGTCATACAATAACCCTATCACAACCCTATCCGTCTGAAAACCTGTGGACACTCACAAAAAGGCTACTGTAGACTCCTCAAAAATGGTAAGACAAATATGTCAAAACAATAACTATGTTGCGATGAAAAAATGAGGGCCATCATAAACCAAATGTATGTTGTTAGAACAGGCTAAAACTTATACACAATGTTTCTCTTAGAAATCATGCAAATAAAATAAAGTACTTTTCACTCCCTTGTACATACCCAAGGTCAGTATATACACATGCTGTCTAGAAAGTAAATCTATTATGAAATTATTTGTTTTTCTAGATTAAATTACATTCCCCTGTCATTACATTGTATTTCTTTGAATTAAAATGACCTCTTCCAATTCTATCAATACATTTCAAATTCCAATTTAACATCCTGTGGGGTATGGCTAATTCAATTCAAATTCCAATTATTGAATGGAATTTGGAACAATTAATTTAGTATGGATTTTTCACAACTTGCGTACATGATGAGCTAATGAATCAAGCTTGCTGTGTTAAGTCATCCTTTGATGTGGGAAGGTGAATCATCCCTTACTACTGTCAGTGACAATGGACAACTTCAGGAGTGACAACGTGTGACACAACGAGAACCTAGTTGCCACCTTACAAGCACACCACTAAGAATTTCCCTGACCCAAAAGACAATCACTAACCTCACCCTTCCTAAGCACAAAACAGACAAAATGTCGCACATAAAAAAAAAGAATGTTAGCCACTCCCTACAACCCTTACACATATATTCTATGTACAAAGTATTTACACAGTATTTACACAGGGCAACCAAATCTAATCCGTAATCCAAAGAGTAGTCGTTAATCAGATAATAGGTCAAAATATCAAAGACAAATACAAGAGTACAATAGCCGAAAACAGATCGAAATCCAAAAGAGAGTGTATCGAAAACCAGAACGGATTGTGACGGGCAGTCAAATACAATAATCACTAGCCAAGACAAAAAAATATAAAAAGCTAGAGCAGAAGCTGTCCAATGGGATTTGTGGGGCTTTATTTTATAGTCCATGAGTGGAGAGGCGGGAAATGGCAACGAGGCGACGGAAACCAGTTCATCCGGATTTGGCACTGCATTCATGGGAAAGATGGATCCACATACACACTCACATGCACGCGGACATAACAGTGGGTGAACATGAATGTCTTGGACCATCTCGGTAATACATAATTCGTAGAGAAATACAGGCTGGCTTGGGGTGAAATAATGTGGCTCTTGGTCTGGTTCAGAGTGAATTAAGCAGCAGACTGCACTGAAATTCTTACCTCAGCTTCTGACAGCCTCTCTTTCCCTGTGCACCTGGTGGATTCCTGCAGACTGTGCATGATGCACATAGCCTCAGCATAAATGCTGTGTCCAGATCTATGCATGCATTCATCACATTTATGGTGTGTCATGCATGCAATTATATACAGTTTCCATGAGGGGGGGGAAACTTCCCACTGCAGGAGGTAGTTCCTGGACCTTTCTTAGTCCCCTTCCGAGGCGCTTTTTGTTCAGCCGGGTACAGGACCAGGGGTGGGGTTTACAGGCAGTCCTCAGGTTATAAACACGATTAATTCCTTAAGTCTGCCTTTTAGTTGAATATGTAGGTAAATCGGAACAGTAATAATGCAGTACAAATAAATAATAATAATGACAAAACATTATGCAAATAAAAAGATGGCTATTAATGCATGTGATTTTGCTCTTAAAATGAGCTGAAATGATCTGAAGTTTGTTGGAGAATTTGTGTTACAGTCAAATCTTCTGTTTTAAATATGAAGACCCACCTCTTCCTGAAGCACCTGATCTAACCTCATCCCCTTCCACTGACCCAGCTTTCTGTCATTGTTGACTGTTCCTCTTTCCAGTGATTTGACTTGACACTGCTGAATATTTTGTTGAATTTTGCACTTCCAGGAGAATATTTAGACTCTTTTAGTTTCACTTGTATTGCTTTTTTTCGAGATTAGACACTAATCTCCTTTTTACAGTTCCAGTTCCCATCTTGCACTAGTCACTGATCGCTTATCCTAGCACCACCTTTACCTAACTTGGCTCCTTTGACAGCTGTTCACAGCTGTATGCTTTGACAATAGCATAGCTAAATAAATAAATGTAAATACGAATGTGAATCCTGTCTTGGGGGTACTCCAGCCTTGCCCACCCCCCCCATATCTTTTTGCCCCCAGCCTTACCTTCTCTCTTTTTTTTCCCTGCAGCGGCACAGCTGAACAAGGCTCCATTCCTACCTCGAAGGGTTCTGTACACAATGTTCTTCCTAACGACCTCATCTCTGCTGCTCGTCCTGTTTTACAACGACGAGATTACTGGCGAGTGGCAGTCCAATCTTCACCAGGCCTTCTTGCTGTCTAGGCACGTTAAGACCTACTCGCTCCTGCATGGGCCCCAAATTTGCCTATCCCAGAGACCCATCACCCTTTTGCTCGCAGTGAAGTCGCACATTTCCAACTTTGAGCAGCGACAGGCTATCCGAAAGACTTGGGGGAAGGATCGCCTTCAGTCCGAGCAGGTCGTGAGACGGGTGTTCCTGCTTAGCATCCCGGACAAGGGGGTGGGACCGTACGCCACAGCCCTGAACACCATGGTGATGGAGGAGAACAATCTATACAGGGACATCCTCCAGTGGGACTTCCAGGAGTCCTTCTACAACGTGACCCTGAAGGAGCTACTCTTCTGGCACTGGTTCAAGGACCATTGCATGGGCTCCACCCGTTATGTGCTCAAAGGGGACGATGACGTGTTTGTTGATGTGGAGCGTGTTCTGGAATTCCTACGGGGACCTCCGACCCACGCAGAGCCTCTGTACATGGGCCGCCTCTTTGTTAACACATTTCCTGTACGCTCAAGGTGGAACAAATACTATATTCCGTGGTCATTGTACTCTGGGGTCTATCCTCCATATATGGGAGGAGGTGGTTACCTAATATCCAACGAAACCATCCACCTGCTGCTGCAAGCCTCCTCTGAAGTGCTGCTCTTTCCCATCGATGACGTTTATGTGGGCATGTGTGCCCAGGTAGCTAATATCAGCGCCAGGCATCACCAGGGCTTCATGCCTATTGAGTTCAACCCCTCACAGCACCCCTGTATCTACTGGGGGGTTCTGGTGCTGCACAGACTACAGTCGAATCAACAGTACTTACTGTGGAATTTTTATGAGAGACAAGGACACAAGTGTGGTAACTTTACACCGCAACTCGGTCTGTAGGAGGGACACGTTGCTACTTCCATTTGTTCACAGATGGCATAATATTTTGCAAAAGGTTCTGCATAAATGAGCCAAAGACATTCATTATAGGTACTGTATTTTGAAGCCTTCCAGTGTCATGTTTGCACCATTACTGTGGCATGTTTACTTATAAGGAATCGTGGCACAGCTCGCTAGCCTGTGAAGCACAGAACCTTGGCATCTCTTCTTCAGAGTAAGCTCCTGTGTTTCCTGCACCCAACAAGCCAGACAGATCTATGTGGTCAGCTTCGACAGGCAGGATCTGAAGGATTCCTCTTGCACTTTGCGAATGAAGCCGAGCGTGGCCATGTAAGCAAATGCTTGTAAATTTACCAGTGTGAAGTGTAAGCTTTATCTTGTGCCCAAAACTGATATGCTAGCTGGCTTGGACGATGCCGTCCACAGTGCAAGAGTTTGTATTTAAAAATTTTTTTATATGTTTCTGCGTGAATTTAAAAAATTTTTTAATTAAAGCTTTTTTAAGTTGTTTTTACAAAGTGGTCTGTTTACCAATGAGCCAGTCATATGCATTTACTCTGACTACAAACAAGTTTATTAGCACTTCTGTGTTTCCAAGGTTGCCCTTATGTCACTCTGGTCAGGAATATTAAAAATGTAATCAAAAGGGTCCCTGTAAACTTACCAGCATCCCCAGAGTATTTTGCTACCGTCAGTCTGCCAGCGAGCTTCTGATCACAGGGACATGAGACATCCTAATCGGTACAGCCAGATTCTGACCCCATGTTCTACTATGTACTATGACAAACTGACACATGCTATTATCAGGGAAAGAACATTTTTAATGGCAATCCTACAAAGTTTTAATCATCCAGTAAGAAAAAAATGCATACAGTCCGCAAACACAATCACTGTTTTATGTTTTCTTAGTTGCTGCGAATGAGATGGCACAAGCACTTCTGTGTTTCCAAGGTTGCCCTTATGTCACTCTGGTCAGGAATATTAAAAATGTAATCAAAAGGGTCCCTGTAAACTTACCAGCATCCCCAGAGTATTTTGCTACCGTCAGTCTGCCAGCGAGCTTCTGATCACAGGGACATGAGACATCCTAATCGGTACAGCCAGATTCTGACCCCATGTTCTACTATGTACTATGACAAACTGACACATGCTATTATCAGGGAAAGAACATTTTTAATGGCAATCCTACAAAGTTTTAATCATCCAGTAAGAAAAAAATGCATACAGTCCGCAAACACAATCACTGTTTTATGTTTTCTTAGTTGCTGCGAATGAGATGGCACAAGCAACTAAGATAAGACACACCAGACTACTCCAGGAATGAACACGCATCAGTCACTAGTGGGACAATAACACATAAGAAAGAAGGTTCAAATCGGCTAGCTGACCCAATATAACGTGAACCAGGACGCCAGATGGTTACTTGCAAACGAAGATCAAGCAGCGTGCCAAAATAACTGTTCTATCAGTTGGTATACAGCCTTTTTTCATGGGAAGTGATCAAAAAGAGAACACGCTTTGTAATGTAGCAGACACGAGTGATAATGCTATATTAAAACTATATTTATAGTTCAGTATGATGAAACAAAGGCTTATCTGTTTGGCAGTTTCAGTTCTCAGTAATGCGAGTACTGAGTACACAATGCCATGTTCTTAACACAAAGTCTAATAGCATGTCTTACGCAGTGTGTAATTTAATCTAGTCAGGCCTTAACTGAAATACAATTTGTGTTTGTTTGGGTCGAGTCCGCTGGGGCTGCATTGTGCCAGAGGCCAGTCTTGCTCACAAAAGCTTGTGTGTGTGCTGCTCTGTGCATTTTTCCGTCACTCGCATCCTATGTCTATACTGCTGTGGAATAGGGTCAGGTCAAAAGGAGACAGCTACTCAACGGGCAGTGTATATAAAAAGCGAGGCGATGTATAGTGTAAGTGATGCGGGAAAAAAAAGTGCTTCCGCTGAGAGGAAAATCCCAACACCTGACAGGTGCCCTACAACAGCCGGCCAAGGAGCAGGCCTTCCCGGGGTCTGGCCTCACCCCGTAGGATTTCCAGGAAGCCCAATTTAGTCAGAAACTCCAGGCGTGTGTGGTCCGTAGGAAGCACCTCACAGAACACTCCCTGGGAGCCTACGACAAACAGATGGAGACGCAGCCGGTCACATGGGCGCACCTGACGGACGGCACTCTCCTCCCACGGAGACCCCTTATGCACAAGTGGACAGGGGGCCTTCCGATTACAGTTGCAGGTCACATGATCAACCTAGGGGTGACTAACCCTGTGAAAGTAGCTCTTCCTCAAATGAAGTGACTGGGCCTTGTTAAAATTATATAGGGCCATGGCCTGGACAGCTCAAGGCAGTTATAACCTGCTTCACTAATGTGAGGAAAGACTCTGTTAACTCACAAATTACACTTAAGCAGCCATCCAAATGTACGTAGAGAAAATATTAAAGAAACCACGTTATCTTTACTTTTTCCTTTTCAGCAGATACACTATATCAGTATTTTTCAACCCAGTCCTCAGGGCCAAACCAGACGGTCCACATTTCTGCTCCCACCCAACTCTCAGGGAACTGGGAGAGAGTAAAAACGTGGACCGTCTGGACGTCCCCGAGGACCAGCTTGAGAAACGCTGCACTGTATACCCAGGTTGGACATACAGATTGGCGTCTACTGTCTTTTATAAAGTACCTAATGCTTAGATGTGTCCTGAAACAACGTCACATGAAAATAATAAATTTTAAATTCTGGTGTTGAGAAATAATAATATAAAAGAGTAATAAATTCCAAAGCACAATGTGTAATTCCATAAAGTGAGGGAATTTCTCAAGACTTTTTCAAAGCAGTTTATACGTATTAGGTCTAAAGACGTTCTCCACAAGAGCTACAAATGAATACTATATGTGATGTAAAATCTTCTATCTTAATTACCCAAGGAAAGTGAGGACACATCTGGGTTATTAAGACCATGATCTCTTTGATACAGGGTTGTTGGTTGGAATCCCATAAGAAACAGTTTATATTTTAGTAGAGGACTATAAAAGCAAGTTCCTTTTAATGAAAATATCTTCAGGAGAAAATAATGTAAGACAGATCAATTAACAAGCAAATCAGGAGAACCTGCTGTGACAGGACATACCGTATCAGAATTCTGTCACGTGTGAAAATAAATACGATAATTACAGACGCCAAGACATCTATTCTTAGAAACCGAGCCCACAGATCTTTCTTGGTGGATGCAATGGACAATTCAGTTGGTCTGCAGATGTATAATTATTTGTGAATAAAGGTTCCCTAGAGATTTGAAAGGAAAACAAAAGCCAGAATGGGAAAGTGACAGAGAGCGATCAAACTGAGTACTATCCACGCTTCTGTCATAATGGGTTTATGTGTGTACATGTGTGTACATGTGTGTACATGTGTGTACATGTGTGTACACCAAGACAGGTAGGCATAGGAACACGGGAACCGGTTCCTCCAGTTTTTGTGCATGCAATTTGGTAACGGGTGCAGAATACGGTCTATTTCTGCAAGCCGTTCGCACACACTGGGTCCACAAAAACAGGGAGAGAGACAACTGATGAAAAGGGAACGTTGATTTAGACACTGACTCCTTAGTGCTTTTTTTGTTGGTTTGTTTTGTCTGTGCTGAATGTGAAGGAGCTAAAGATAACATGATGTCAATGAGGTGTCAGGAGAGAACTGACCGTTAGCCTTGAGGGCACTGAACAGGACGGTCAGCAGACTCCTGGTCACGCTGCAGTCTACCAACTCAGGTAGGGCATCCAGACACAACTGAGATGGGAAGTGGTACAGCATGGAGTCTGGGTAATCAGACTGCTCATCCTGGTACAGCAGGGGCGCCTCCTGCTGGAGGAAAGGGGAACTGCAGTTACATGGGACAGAGATGCATCTTGTTTTCTGAGTGCGTGTGCTATGATCATGTGGCCCTGTTCTGTGCTGGTAAGGTTGGAAACTGCGGAGAGTACAGCGAAGCTGTGAGCTGTACATCGTCACTTAGTGCTGGTGTCATGGCATCTCTGTTTGCATCTGTCACTACATTCAGCAGTAGTTCGTAAGTAACTGGTGCCTTCCGTCCCAAATTCTTATCATTTGCTACTTTTTCCCCCCATTAGTTCTGTTTTTATATATTTCAATAATGCTTGAGTTGATAATAATGCAGGAAAATCATTTTTATATACCGCTATAATACTGTAATATAACAGTATATCATAGCCCAGAGCACCATTTAAGAAGATATTGCAGAGTGCAAACTGCAAAGTACCTTTAACGAAATACAGATATTGCATGTTATATCTGTACTAGCTGAGCTATTATACCTGAGCTATTATAAGCCTTCTTACATACATCGTAATAATCAAGAAATCTATGTTCATTGGTGTGCAGTTCTGAGTTTTGACCTGCGGCGCAGCGACCCCGTGTGTACGGGAGGGGTACTTGTCCCTCATGGAAGGCAGCCATGTGGCCTGGCACCGTTTGGCGAAGGAGCGCACATCCAGGATGCCCAGGGCACAGCCACAAACTCCCAGCTCGTCCTCCAGCACGAAGCTGTATTCTGGGCACAGGGCCAGGAATGCCCCCAAAAACCTAGAGAGACCCACACACACTCAGCACTGTTAGGAGAATGTAGGGGGCTGAAAAGCTGATTCCCACCCACCCCACTGCTCACTGCTACTCTACTACTTCTACACATTGGCTCACAAACATGTAGCGTGCGTGTCACATTAAAATGCATATAGTCATCCATCCACTTGCGTCTTGTTGAGTAACGTAAGATTGTTTTTGCATTCCATAAGAACCTCAATGATATTTATGGAGAGATGTAGTGGACATTAGCCCACCAATCTTTGGCCAGAACCAAAACACAACTGGCTGTGTTGCCATTATAGTGGTTTAGTTCAATGTGTGCAACATTGTACCATGTTGTACAGTATATCTGATATATCTGATCTCTTCCCTATAATGATTGAGATACGTTCAGATTGACTTATGTCCTCACTTCCTGGATGAAACCCAGACGCAACTCATTGGATACCTGTATACATATTTCAGATTAACCTTTAGTCTTGGTAGGGCAAGGTTCCCCAATTCTGGCCCTGGAGTCTCAGAACCCAATGCAATTTGCAATTTTCCTTGGTCAAATATCCATCCATCCATCCATCCATCCATCAGGTCTGAACATTTCTGGGAAAATATCCGATTGCGACTTTTCAGACAGATATTGGAATTGCAATTTGATTTGCCGTATCATTTTTTAAAAAGTCAATATTCAGTGTGGAATAAATAAAATAAAGTAGAAATAGTAAAAATAAAACAATTCCAGTGAGAAAAAGAAAAAACACCAAATAAGAAACATAAAATGAAGAACAACAACTCATCCTAAATGAAATGCCATCGAGAAAAGTCTAGGGGCAGACACCCCAAAGGATCGGTCGCCTCTGGTCTTCAGCCTGGTCTTAGGGACCTTGAGCAGAAGCTGTTGAGACGCCCTAAGTGCTTTGGCCGGAGTATAAAAGTGCAGCAGTTCGGGTGCCAGCCTGTTCAGTGCTTTAAAAACAATCAACAACTCAATTCTAAACCCCACAGGTAGCCAGTGAAGCGAGGCCAATATTGTAGAAATATTATTATGCTTACGCTTACCAGTGAGGAGGCGAACTGCTGCGTTTTACACTAACTGCAGACGACTACAGCCCCCTTGGACCACTTCTGATTGGCCAGCATGACTGGCACATGAGGAAGCACAGCACTGCTGATTGGTGAAAATGACTGCCACACAAGGAGGACAGCATGAATTTGTAAAACTATTCTTACGACAATTTTGAGCCCTGGGTGAGACATGCTGTATAATTCATATTCTAAATCACAACCTTTGTGATTTGTTAATCACGTTGTTTAAAATTGTGATTTTGATTTTAAATCGATGTCTGATCCTATCATCCACCCATCTTTTGGAGCTTCTTGTCCTATTCAGAGTCACAGAGGTCCAGAGCCTTCAAGTGCAAGACAGGGGACCATCCAGGACGGCGTCAGCCCATCAGAGGGCACACTCACTCACACTCACACACCACCCACACACCACTCACTCACACTCACACAACATGCACACCTGTGCCACACCCTGTTCAAACACACCTACTAAACCTGGTAATTTGTTGATTTAGATGTTTGAGCAGGGAAATCTGCAAACTTTGTTCTTGTCCTCCAGGACTGGAATTGGGGAACCCTGGTGTAGGACATGCTCATAATAAAGCTCAGCTCTGACTAAATACATGGGGGGGGGGGGGGGGGGTTACCGGTGACCCA